>JAJGOT010000824.1:145000-216254 GCA_022457155.1 Cladopsammia gracilis | reverse complement strand
TAAGGTGAAACTTAACTAAGGTGAAAGGTTGGAAGCACAAGAATTAAGATTGACGAACGGGCTATTTTCAATTTTAGCAATTCTCAAAAACAGTATTACGCGACCGTCTGCACAGTACATTTTTATAGACCGTACAAAAGTTCACAAAAACAACTTTTCTGTCTAGAATAAATAGTACCACTAGTTTCCGAATAAAATACAGTTCATGTTTGTCAAAAATTGCCCGAGAAACTGATTTGAAAATCAAAAATTGCAAAAATACACAAACATATTTGCATAAGGCCATGCGAGTGAAGATAGAACTGTACTATAAAATCAAGTCTTGTTTTGTTTACATAAAATCGCTTTTCAATCTATCTAATGAATGAACAAACACATACAAATGGACAACACAATCTTCTTTCGAAAAAATTTATTCAAATCTCCATTAGTTTACGTTTAAAAGCAAAACGCGTACCATTTTATTATAGCTCATCGAGTTCAAGCTTTCTTCGATGAAATTCAAGAGATCGATACAACTAAATTTAGGCACGTTTTAAAATCAATTCGCCAAAACTAACAATAACACTAATAACAAGTCACTCACAGATTGATATCAACATAAATTCTCATCGAAAACTGTAATCTGTTTTACCTGTAAGTTCCTCGCTTGCTTGGAAATTCAAATCTCCGCTTCTGGTTCTGAAATCATCTCCCGCATTGATAAAAACGTAATACATGAAGTTCCTCGAAGCAAGATTTTATCCCTGAAAGCTCGTCTTTTTCCACTAAAACGGCTTCTGAGTATACCTTAATTAGTATCCCTGTCTTGAGTAGCAAACCGTGAAAAAATGCAGGAAAATAACGAGTTTAATTCTCCGCTAGGCACAAGAAAACAACTAAAGTGTTTATCGTGCTCACGGCTGTGTGGCCGCGCGAAAAACAAAATTGCTAAGATCCCGGATGTTGTCCAACACGGGCGGGCACACGCACGCCCGCGAAACATTCCGCTAGCCATGACCATGAAAAATCACAGCGTAGGTTCTATGAGTATGGAGCTGCGCAGCCAGGCCTTCGGCCTGGCAAGTGCTCCGCTAAAAATTACTTAAGTACTAATTGGACAATTTCCTGATGTTACAGCCATCGGTAGGCGTGAGATTCCATACAGTGGAATCCCATTCATTCTGATAAGTAATTGTAGGGTAACTGTTTTAAGAACAGAACAAGAAGCTGTACACAGCTTGACCTCGTGGCGCCTTTAACTCATTGCAGCGTTGATTCCCAATTGATTTGAGTGCTTTTACAGAGAAACATAAGCTTAAAATTGTCTAATCAAAGGCTCCTAAGAGCCAACCCGAGAAGAAGAAATGCTAACGCAATATTGCCGTAAGCTTACGTTTTCACACTGACACAGTTCGATATATATTTTTTAAATTAAACGGAAAGATTTTTGACGAACGAAAAAAAAAGTACATCACTTTCATAATGTCCAGTTTGAAAAAAGAAAAAAAAGAGGACTTGATGGAGATTCGAACTCGGGCCGTCCGGGACTAAGCCACAAACTCAATCACTGCGCTGTCCAAGAGCACATACTACCTACGAACTAAATTTTATTATTTTAAGCTAGATACGCATCAGAACGCGTGTTCAGGTTGCAAAATCCTTTTAGATCGATTTTACTTTTGCACTCAAAACTCCAAACGCAAAACATCTGTAAGCTTATTGTTGTCTATATTCGTTTACATCAAAGTAATTATTGTTATCGTTGGATTCACGTTGAATTCCTGTTATGAAACGTGTTCGTAACAAAGCATTTGCTCACTAAGTTTACAGCTGATGGAAGGAGCGAGTGAGTGAGTGAGTGAATTTTATTTAAACACCCTTGCCGATAACCTGTTCATCATGCTTTCACGTATACACGGGTTTACTAGATTCAGTAGCTGACACCTAAGCTCGACCCGGAGCTCGATCACTAAGCAAATGGCAAGTTTAATATACAAAACACAGAACTTGCCAGAGCAAAAATCCCACAGGAATAAGCGGCGAACACAATATCAAACGGTCCTATCCATCCATGAACGCCTTGAATTGTCTTGAAAGTGTGCAGTTGTATGCACTAGTTCTTTATCTTGCTTCTCGAGAACACACACAGAGAGATTCTACGGTATGTATTTCATGGCCGAAAGCCATATAGTCGTCGATATAGACTTAAATGTGCGTGCATAAATTTGCATGCGCTAATGTGACGCGAAAAAAAAAAACAAGAAAAGTCAACGCCGGATTTACAACTCATGTGCTTCGCCATGAAGAATACAAAAAGAATACAAAAAGATCGTGTATGTGTGTGATGTCGTTGAAAGGTACTTTTAAATTAATAATACTCACTTGAAGCAGTTTTATAAAACATCTTCAAAGACATGAAGATGTAATAAAAAAAACGATGTCTGATAATAAAAATTCATTATAGTTGGGCGAAAATATCATCAGGCGACATTATGTTCTTTATAACTGATTTTATAGACATCAGCAAGTAGGAAAACAAACGTTTATGATAAAAGCTTCCATGCAATCAATCACACTGACAACCGAGAAACTAAAATAAACTAAGATCTTAAAACAACTAAGACATCGTCAACGTTGATCCAGACATTTCTGAAAACAGTATTTTGTCCAGCAAGTAGAATGTTTTCCGGTAGGGGCTTCTCTCCACACCAAGGTTGTGTTGAATTACATATAGTGTCCTTTGACAAGGAATACTTGCTTCATGTACACTGACCTGGATGATTTTTCCGATATATTTACTTATAAACTGGGGGGAAGCTTCCACCCCTCAAACCCCCTAGATAGAACCCTGCGTGTATTCATGAATAAATTTAAACATATTGCTCTCTAGGGAAGCTCGGACCAGAAAACAAGTCCCACTGCCTGTACAAAATACTGACCTGTGAACCTTAGATGGGAAAAGGATGGAAGAATAATCGGTGACTGGAGCGAAATAATATTAAATTAAGGAGTCGTGAGAGGCTTTAGCTCTCCAAGCCTCACCAGCTTTTTTCCTTTGTGCCCTATTCCCATTTCAGGTGTCTGTTCAGAGGCTATTCAAAAAAGATTAATGAAACTGGTTATTGTGGGTACTAAACGGGTTGACAATAACAAAGTCGCCGCTGTTGTTTAGTATGTTCATCGACATTCAACAGTTTATTTCCTGTCTAAAAAGCAAAATACCAAAAATGAGTCTCAAATGATTGTGTATGAAGGGGTTTACCATTAGTTTCTAAAGAAACTGATGCTGCGTCAGTGGGGGAGTGAAACATGAAAATTTGGTTTTATCAACTGTAAGTTCATAAGGGAAGTTGGCCACTGTAAAAGACTAAAAAAATTGACATTTCGAGCACTTGCCCTTCATCAGAGCTAATTTAATTCATGGCGGTGCACCTGATGGTTGATTTGCCTTCAAAAATGCCTCAACAAAATGTGCTCATTTACTCTATTATTATGCCCACAACCAAGCTTCACGCCTGTGGTTATCCTATGGATGGTAAGTTTTTTGTGGAAATTTAAGAAAAATGCACCAAACCGTTTATAATTCTATGGCTGGCTTAAAGCTGAGGGTGCCAGACTGTAGCAGCCCTACACAGTTATTACAAAATTCATACATGTACCTTTGTATCCCATTGATAAAGATCTCCATTTTCATGTCCTGTGATTATGTACTGGTCAAGTGGTTCCCAAAGAGCAGAAGTCACTTTAGGTCCTTCTATTGGTATACTCAGATATGGATCCTTTGATCCTTTGAACATAAATTATTAAAAAGCTACAGTTAGGTACACAAAAGGATCAGATAACATAATGTCAGGTGACAAAAAAAAAATCTCAGTAGCAGCCTACATGTATAACAACATAAGTACATTGACAGTAAATGGTGATGGAGTAAGTTTGTAACTAGCTAAAATTATTACAAGTTTTTCCTGCCTTGGTGTGAACTTTTGTGCATAATTTTAAAAACCATGCTTGGAACCATACCGAGAGAATGTTAGGTATCTACTTTTTAGTATGTGTTATAATTGTTTTGGTTTAAAATTTTCAACCAGTTTAATAAGTATTTTCCTTTGTCCTTGGTTATGGACCGTAATGAAGCTGAGACAGAGGGATATAAAAATTAAACTGGTCAAAAAAATTTGAACCACAACATGCACTGAGTCTAGTGGGCCAATATTCTCCTAGTTTGGCTCTTGCGCTTGGTTAACAAGATTTTTATTACATAAACTTCAGTGAAACACAAGGATTTCTTTGAAAAATCATATCTCAACACATGTTAAGAGTGAATATACATCTTTACATTAGGTACATGTACCAAGTTTGCCCTTAACTGTCAAATGAGCTAAAAAGTGTTGTCTACAATCGAAACATTGTAAAATCGTCTTCACGAAATCTTTGGACACCTTATAAGGCAATCTTGGGAAAATAATCAGAAACATTTGTGAAAGTATGGAATGCAGAGAATTTTCCAAAAATTGCTTAAAACTCCATGATACATGTAGTAGTGTCAATGATATAACAAACAAAATAATCCATGGCTGCTTGGGAGTATGAAATTTTTCTTCGAGTATTCAACTTGATAGCGAACTTGAACACTCAAAATATTTTCATACATCGCTGCACACCCCTTGTATTTAAACTGTTTTATATCTACTGAACAGAATAAGTGTTATATTCACCCTCTCTGAGATCATATATCATGAGAATACAATCATGACCCATCTGTCTGTCTGTTGTCATCATTATCTGTTTACCACAAGAAGAGAAACACATGCCCTGACAGCAGTTTTTGTTTTGTATTAAGATAACGTTGTTGCAGTTTCACAGTCCCATAATCTTAAACTGTTACATCGGCTGACCCTGAAATAAAATGCTGTGTATGCCCTAGAAATGGAAGATATGTCTAGTTAAGGAATTGAATAATTAACCATTCAACTGCCAACCCTCACATTTTGTTTTACGACATGTACATATTTGTTTAAAGAGGTTGTGCTGTGATGCTGTGCCATTGGGGGAGTGAAACACAAAAATTTGGTTTCTCAACTGTGTTGATAAGAAAAATTGGGCACCGAAAAGCTGACATGTCTGCTGCCTTGTAATGAAAGCATTGATGAGTTATCCATTGGTACATGTACATATGTACATTGAATATGAAAAAATTCAACAACCATGTTTACCTATATAAATAAATGAAGCATCGGTGACCGTTCGGAAAACAGCTCTCGGTTGTGAATCAATCTGAAAATTTCGTTGAATCTTCGAACCCGAGGGCGAATTTTTGGCGCCTTATTGGCGGAAGGGGTTTGAGGCGGAGCTCTTGAAAAACTGTGCGTTTATATATATGGACGGTGTAGATTGCACTGGGCATGCTTTTTAGTTTAGTGATAGTGTACTGTTTTGGGGGGGACGCTTGGATTCAATAGTGGCTCATCGGCGCGCGGTATGTGACAAGAGCTCAGCTGAGCAGGCCATGTTACCGAGTCATGATAAGCCATTCTGGTACTCATTGTTTCTGAATGAACTGGTAACTTAAATCCTGTTGAGTAGGAAGTGGATATTGCTCATCCTCTACAGCAGAGTTGATGGTTGTTTTGTAATCCCCACATATTCTCACTGACTTGTCAGCTTTTGGTACCACTACTATGGGGCTCGCCCAATTTGATTTCTCAGTTTTGACTATCACGCCATGCTTCTCTAGCTTATCCAGTATTTTTTCTACTTCATCTTTAAGTGCATAAGGGACTCTACGTGGCTTAATAAATATGGGCCTTGCACCACCTTTCACGGTGATGTGTGCTTCAAAACCTGTCATACCTTCATAGCTCTCCTCAAACAACTCACTATGTTTTGACAGTAGGTCATCAAGTTGGCCTTTGGCACTCCTTGGTTCATATTTTGTTACACTAAAAATTCCCCCATTCCAGTTTGATGTGGCTAAGCCAATTTCTACCCCACAAGGTAGGTTTATTCTCATAATCAGCTACAAGAATTGGCAATGCATACCTATGAACCTTGTGCACAATATCACATTGCATCTCGCCACACACTGTGAGGGATTCACCAGTATAGGTTTTCAGCTTAACCTGGGATGAACGAAGTGGTAAATCACTGAATTTTTGCATGTACGTGCTCTTTAAAGGATTTATTCAGGAATAATCAGGTCGAAATACATTCAGTTTCACAATTCACACTCGAAGACAAAACTCGCAACGAAGACTATATCAGAATTCACAGAATCAAGAAATCTAGCACGTGTCTCAATATCACGTGACCGATCAAAGTTCAAGTTCCAAAAATGGCAATCAAAAATAACGTCACACTCCCCCCTTGACCAGTGTAAAAAACTCTTAAAGTTAAACTATGCTGTCATCGTCCGAACACTGGTCAAGAAATCGCTTTCGTTCTTCTCCAGCAACTGCCGCTGCTCTTCTCGGCCTTCGTTCTCTGACAATCGGTTGCGGTTCATCATGACATGTATCAATCTCCGCAGGATTGGACTCCGACTGTTCCGACTGTCTTACTTCAAGAGGAAACAGCTTCTGGATTAGACGGTTGACAGACATGGCTCGCATCCCATTAGAGTTAATTCTGACTTTGGCTCCTCGAACAACACCATCCTTTCCCTTAATGACCTCCTCAATCCTTCCAAGTTTCCACTGCGATCGTGGCAATTTTCCTGTATCATCCATCACAGTTACAATGTCACCAGGAGAAATAGGTGGCAGATTCCTTTTTCTCACTGACAGGTTGTGATGCTCTCTCAACTCCAACAAGTACTCCTTCTTCCATCTCCTCCAGAAGTGGCCCAATAGGGTAGCAAGATACCTCTCTCCTAGTCAACACATGATGGTCATCCTCCTTCTCTGTCTCCAGTGTAACCTTGTCATCTGGAATAGACAGTAATCTCCTGCCAGTGACAAGGTGTGACAGGGTAAGGAGTTCGTCTACATCATCAGGATACACATAGGTGAGAGGGCGCGAATTAAGGATGGCCTCTACTTCCACGACTATGGTCAACAGCTCGTCATAGGTTACCCTTGCTCCTCCAAGCATCTTCTTCAGGCACCTCTTAGCAGACTTAATCATTCTCTCAAAGAAGCCACCCCACCAAGGGGCTCTTGGAAGTTGGAAGCTCCATTGGACTCTTTTCTTACAAAGAAACTGTTGGACTTCAGGAAGATCGAACAACTTCGATTGTCTCTTTGATGCTGACTTGAAAATCTTAGCATTATCACTCCTAACATGTTTTGGAATGCCTCTACGACTGATGAATCTTC
Source organism: Cladopsammia gracilis (assembly GCA_022457155.1). Classification (NCBI taxonomy): domain Eukaryota; kingdom Metazoa; phylum Cnidaria; class Anthozoa; order Scleractinia; family Dendrophylliidae; genus Cladopsammia; species Cladopsammia gracilis. Next base: position 208,959 of record JAJGOT010000824.1, on the reverse strand, counting down.
TGAATGACCTCAGGAATGCATCTGCTGATAAATCTGGAGTGATATCAAGGTGGACTGCTCGAGACCGTGCACAAGTGTATAATGCTAGATAGCCTTTGGATGCTTCATTCTGTCTTGCCGATAAACCATAGATATAGAATGGATGAATCTTCTGAATGACCTCAGGAATGCATCTGCTGATAAATCTGGAGTGATATCAAGGTGGACTGCTCGAGAACTTGCACAAGTGTATAATGCTAGATAGCCTTTGGATGCTTCATTCTGTCTTGCGATAAACCATAGATATAGAATGGACCGGCGAAGTCAACACCAACTGATGAAAAGGCAGGATCATCCTTTACTCTGACTCCGGCAAAGCGGCTGGGGGTGTGGCTGGATACAATTACCCTCAAACCTACGACACTTGCAACAGTGGAACAGGATTCGTCTCACCACTTGTCTGCCTCTGTTAATCCAGAATGGGATCTCAGTTCAGAAAGAGTCTCCTTCACTCCGTTGTGGCCAACTCGATGGTGACAATCCAAGATAACAAGGTCGGTGAATGGATGGGTTTGCGGTAATAATACTGGATGTCGGGCAGTGTAGGGCAGGTCCGCATGCTCGATTCTTCCCTTGCATCGAATGAGGCCCTGTTTATCGAGAAAAACCCAGTTGGTCACACCACTGTGGGTATTTGCAGTCTTCGAACATTGAGGACTGTATTGACTTCAGCCATAGGTTCTCTGCTTCTATTTCTTGTGTAGTTATTGGTCCTTGTTCCTTCTTCTCTCCGCTCTTTGATTTCTTCAGGTTGTTGACAAATCTTTGTACAAGGACAGAGACTCTCAACAGTCGGTGTATACTGCTAAACTTCTCACAGGAAATGATTCCTTTCATGTCGGCTCTGCTTGCAGTGGTCATTAAGTTGATCACAGTTTGATTCTCCTTACGTTTCTCCGAGACCTTCATCTCACTCACAACCTCTTCAGTAGGACTGACGGGCGTTTTCAGGTTTGGCCATTCTTCCTTGGGCATCACTAGCCAGGTTGGACCCTTCCACCACCTTGTTTCACTGAGTAGTTCACTAGGCGTGGCTCCTCTCGAGGCAATGTCGGCAACATTTTCTTTAGTAGGGCAATGGAACCAGAACTGGGGGGCAACGAGGCTTGTATCTCGGTAACACGGTTCTGTACAAAGGGCTTCCATTCCTTATTCTCTTGCAAAATCCAGTAGATTGCTGTCAAGGAATCTAACCAACAATAGACATTGTCAATCTTAACAATGGCTGAAGAGTGCTCTTAACAGTACAGACTAATCTTGCGAGGGTAAGTCCTAAGCTCCAATCTGGGGATACTCTGGTTTGTCAAGGGTGCAACTCTTGATTTTGAACAAATTAAACTTGTGTAACATCCTCCATCAGTCTCTATCCTAATGAACACAACTGCACCAAATGCAATTTTACTTGCATCTCAAAGCCATGCAATTGAACAGATCGCACCTCTTCACAGACCTCTACGTAACAACGCGGCAAACTGATGTACTTGACGGCGTCTAGATCTGTAATCCACTTCTGCACCTCCTTGTTAAGTTCAGCATTCAAAGGTGCATCCCAGTCTAGTCTCTCATTACACAGTTTCTGAAACATCCGCTTCATGGGAAGCACTATCGGTGCAATCAGCCCCAGTGGATCGTAAATCCTCGCAGTATTCTCAGAATCGCTCTCTTTGTTAAAGGAATAGAAGAAGCAAATGTTGCATAGTGACTCAATTCCACAATAAATTTGTCATCAGCAAGGTTCCAATTCATGCCCAGAAGTTTTTGCTGTTTAGAGCTCTGGAGTGTTTCAGCTGTGCGCATGTCAACCTTGCATACGTACTTTCATCTTCCACTAGGTTCAAGGTTTTGTCTTCTTCAGGCTTCGGTTGGTCCTTTACTGATGTTTGCTCAACTTCAGTCTCTATCATCTGCATTAATTGGTGATCATTTGACTGCCACTTACGAAGGTTGAATCCGCCTTCAGCCATGCGTTGACGTGCCTTGAGGAACAGCTGATAAGCTTCTGGAGTTGTATTAGCACCTCCACTAAAGTCATCCACGTACAGTGATGAGAGAAATCCTTCAATGAATGCGGGATCATCTGAGTAGCTTCTTATGTGATGTGAAATGCACGCATTCAACAGAAATGGGCTACAGTTTACACCAAATACTGCTCTGGTGAAGCGGTACAACGCCAATTTCGGCTGGGGTGAGGCTATGTCTTCAATCCACAGGAAACGCAACACGTCGATCTTCAGGTGCATCGATACTTGATGAAAGGCCTTCTCCACGTCGCTCACTAGTGCTATCTTGTGATATCTAAATCTGATCAGAATGTCCATAATCTTGGGAATCAAGGATGGTCCAGTATGAAGACACTCGTTAAGGGATGGCCCTGATTTCTTGGCACTTGCATCGTACACGATTCTGACCTTTGTAGTTTCCTTGTCACGACGGATAACAGGATGGTGAGGATGTAGTGGGTCCTTCCTATCACAAGCTTACAATCAGTTGGTACCTCCTCGACAATTCCACACTTGATTTGATTCCTTATCAGTTCATCATACTCTGACAACAGCTGCTTGTCTGCTTCAAGCTTCTTTAACAGATGGCCAAGTCGATTCATACTGAGATCATAATTGTCAGGTAGCATACGTTGGTTCTCTTTCCAAGGAAGATGTACTTGGTATCTTTCTCCCATAAACTTGATGGTTTCTTCAAACTTGTCTTGCACAGATTCTTCAACATGGAGAATCCCGATTGACTCTAGATTCCAGAAATGGTGTAACTGCTCATGTAAACTATCCTCTGGAGGCAGAGTGAATGCTTCAGCCTTAAGAATGTGGGTGGATGTGATGTTGACAGCTGTAGACATGCCAGTACATTCCCCTGACACTGGTCCGAGAGAGGACATAACCCAGCTTGGTTTCCATAGCAACAGGACCATGCTCCCCCCTTAACACTCGCCCAGTAGCAATATGCCAGAAGAAATCAGCTCCAATTAACATCTCTATGACTACGCCTTCATCTCTCGAGGAACTATCAGCCAAGTGTAAACCATTCAGGTGGGGATATCTGGTGGCAGCAAATTCCACAGGTTGGTGGTCCAATGGAGCACAAATTGTGGGAACAGTGTAGCATGTTACATACATACTGAGGTTATCTGTAAGCCCCTTAAGGCACACTTGCACAACATCGCACACATCGCACACCGAAATTGCTCTGACGAAGAACCAAATGTTTTGACAAGCAAGTTTTCAGATCGTATCTTCTGCAACTGCAAGGCTTCCCTTAATCTGCAGGTAACATAGCTTCGCTGGCTTCCCAGGTCTAGGATAATACGGGTCTTCAGTGAGGAACCAGTAGAATTAGGATTTGAAACTTCAGCACAGGCAGTTTGTAACAATATGTTACTTCTTGCATTCAGGTAAAGATTGGTGGCTGATTTTTGTGCGACTCCAAATTGTGGTGTGTTGGTCAGTTCATGCCTTTCCATTTGATCTTCTCTGGGTCCCTGTGAGGGGGGATGTTGTGCGCCAGCTTCACAAACACTTGCATGATGCCTTCTACCACATTCAAAACATCTGATCGTCGAGCTACATTCTCTTGCGATGTGGTATTTCTTCAGACAAACAAAACATCGACCTTGGGTTTTCAGGGCTGTCTTTCGTGCGTTGACATCAGTAACAATTCCACAGCTAACAGATGAATGAGGGCCCTTGCAAAATGTACAAGTCGGTGTATTTTCGGCAGACAATAAGGCCGCTGCACTTGGGGGGTAGGCACAGTCGGATAGAGAGGTGGCCTCTTGCTCGGATAAGTCGTCTGAAGATATGCCGATTGATAAACAGCGCTCCCTCGCTTCGAGCTCCACGCGAAACGCCTCGAGAAACGCGTCGAAATCCCACATGTTTTTATCAAACTTCCGGCTGATCATCAACTGAATTCACTTGGAAGCTTGTTTAACATAACAGGTACCAGAAGAGAACCATATTGTTCAGAATCTATCCCCAGGGTTTTTAAGCTCCGGATGTTTGACTCGATGCTGTCATAAACACTACTGAGTTGTTTTGTGTCATTCGCGTCAGCCCACACGCGATACCTTCAAAAATATATTTTTCCATGTGACTCGCAATAATTGTTTTGGGGTTTGCAAACTGTTCCTTGAACAAGTTTATAGCTGCTTCGTAATTCACGGCACTCAGCGAAAACCCAGCAATTGTCGATGCTGCCGGACCGTTTAATAATCCGCGAAGATAGTTGACTTTATCGACTGCAGATATTGTTGTGTTGTTGTGCACGGCCGACTCGAAGCTGTCCCAAAATTCGGACCATTTCGAGGCTTCCCCACTGAAATCCTTCAAGGTCAACTTAGGTAGTTTGCAATTCGCTTTTTGACTGGTTGAAGAAGTCTCCTGGGATCCAATCGACACATTTAATCCTGGATTTAATACATCGGAGCTTGAGGTATTTCCTGCCACGGCCATGTGCATTTCCAGAGCAGTTTCGATTTCCATAAGAGCCGCGCACGAAGCCATTGAACTCTCCAGAGTCGACAATTTCCTTTTCCAAATCCTCATCTTCACCTAATGAGTTTAGAATTTCTTGGTCGAGGGTGTCAAGGATTGCAATTCTATCTTACAGCGTTTTCTTGTGTACTTTGAGGTTGTTTACCGGTACCTTCACTTCGTCATCCAATTTTCCACAAGATTTCTGACCTTGGCGACGATCCCTTTCACATAAACTCTATGACCAGCGCGAACTTTTGTCTTTTTTATCTCAGCTGACATTATCCGGCTCCAAGGACCATTTAAAGGATTTATTCAGGAATAATCAGGTTGAAATACAATCGGTTTCACAATTCACACTCAAAGACAAAACTCGCAACGAAGACAATATCAGAATTCACAGAATCAAGAAATCTAGCATGTGTCTCGATATCACGTGACCGATCAAAGTTCAAGTTCCAAAAATGGTAATCAAAAATAACGTCACATGCGCTTACTCATTACTGGGTAATCTGCGGCAGTATTTACTTCTAATTCGCACAGGGAGCCATTGATATACATTTCCACAGTGTAGCTTTTGTGGGTGGGAGCATCTGTACCAACTGCGTACAGGGAGTAAATACCTAACTCATCATCATCAGTTTCACCCTCATCGGGTATCTCTGACAGAATATTAACATTACCTTTAGCTGCATATTTTATACTAGACCCAGTAACTTTGTTTCGACAGACTGATGCCAGGTGACCTACTTTTCCAGTGGTAGCATTTGGCTGATCGAAATTTACACTTTTGTGCCGCATGATTACCACCACACCGATAACATGATTGTTCCTTATTGTTCATAGTTCCCAATTTATTCACGGTTCCTTGACTGTCATCACCTGCATTGGTAGGATGAAATTCTTGCGTATTCTTCTCTGCCATCTCCATCGACTTTGCAATCCAGCAGGCTTTGTCAAATGTTAGGTCATCTGTGTTCAAAAACTTGTTCTGGATTTTTGGGTTGTTTAGTCCGCACACAAACCGATCTCTCAAAGCTCGATTCAGAAATTCGCCGTAATTACCATGTATTGAGAGTTTCTTTAATGCCACGACAAAATCGCTGATCGATTTACTTGGTTTCTGATGGCGAGTTCAGAAATGGAAACTTTCTGCAATCTCCAGTGGCACTGGATTGTAGTGTCGCTCAAGTGCTCTCACAATATCTGTAAAAGAAGTGTCTCTTGAATTTGCTGGTACCAAACAAATTTCTGAGAGTAGAATATGCTTCATGGCCGATCTCAGTTAGGAAAATAGCCCATTTTCATTCTGCAACCAGAAGATTGGCTGCCTCAGCTCCCTCGCCTGTTCCTTCTCGAATGTTATTGGCCAGGAAAAACATTTCGATTCGTTCCATGTAGGAGTGGAAAGTTTCTCGTTCAGGATTGAATTCTCCCACACGACCGAACAATCCAGTTGTCGCCATTTTGGTTCTCGGAAAAGAAAAACACGTGTCTACCAGACCTGACCTTTCTTTGCCGACTGTGGTGTAAAAGCTTCACCTTGTTCTCACACGGAGGTCTTCAAAACACTTTTTAGGGTTTCTCATGCGTCTTAGTGCATGTAGAAAGAGCCATCCTTGTCGCCAAAATGTAACATATCACCTTTAGGTTTGAAGGTATACGAAGACACGAGACTCAACATGGCTGAAAAACGCAACACTTTATTACCCTAAGCAACCTGGGTACATGGAATGATGCAACTCATACAACTTCCGCCGCTGTTTAAAAAACGAGCAGTAGTCTATTATCAGGTTTATAAACTTAAAACACAGCCGAGTTTTTACACCTGATGATACACATACTGCAAGTTTTTTTTGAACGGCTTCAAAAACATTCGTTCAAAAGCATGTCCCTTCGGAATTAAAACAATGGCGCTTTTGTGCAAAGAAGAAATTAGCATACAAGAAAAACAAGTAGACTGATTAGCATACAACACTTATGCCATGTCTTCAATGAAGTACCATTGCTTTTTGGCTCCTGTCGAAAGTTTTGGGATTTTACAGTTCTGAGGAAAAAATAATCTACTGAAAAATGCTATACCAAAGTTGACAGGTACGGTAAATAAAACATCTGTCAATTTCTTTTCCAGTGGTAGAGAACGAGTAGAAATAAGCAGCTTGCATCTCCAAACCAGTTGCTTACCTGCCAATTTACACGAGGGCACTGGTGAAATAACGACTCACTTGTTAAACTGTTGGTTGTTTATTTTGTTGAGAAGATTGCAAATAGAATGGCAAAAGACTAAATAATTTTTATCGTAAAACAGTACTGAACAAAAATATTAAAGTTACCATTTGTTGTACTAAGAATCTTGAATAATTACTACTCATATTAGTATTTATATAAACATTATGCGTGATCTGTGCCATCTGGACAGTCACCAGTGGTCAAGCATTTTATGAAAGGAATTTTTAAGCTTCGCCCTGCCTTGCCCTGATATAAGTCAATTTGGGAATTGACTGTTGTATTGTCTTACTTTCGTGAAAGACCTTCAGCGTCAGAACTTGCCCTAAAGGAACTCACATTGAAGCTGACATTTCTTCTGAGCCTGCTGAGCGGACAGAGATGCCAAGTGATAAAGTATTTAACAACTGAAAACATGGATCTGTCTACAAACAAGTGTATTTTCAAGGTTATTGACAAAGTGAAGCAGACACATGTAAAAACACATATCGCATCCCTTGTCTTCTTATCCTACCCAAGGGACAAAAAAATGTGTATCATCACACATTTAAAGGAGTGCATAAAAGAACAAGTCAATTCCGAAATGGCTTAAAACAATTGCTCCTCAGTCATGTTAAACCACATGGCCCAGTTAGCAAGGATACCATCTCCAGATGGTGCAAAGCAGTCCTATCTACTGCTGGTATTGATGTATCAAAGTTTAAAGGCCCCAGCACGAGAGCTGCTTCTGTTTCCTTTCCTGCTGACAATAGAGCTAGCATTAAAGACATCATGTTGTCTGCAGGATGGTCCAACAGGAAGACCTTCCAACAATACTACCACAAACCGAGTCTGAGTTCAATTTCGGAGAGGGTATTTTGAAGTCACTTGTCTAAGAATACATTCTTAAGTTCCCCTTTTTTGCTTGTAGCACACATCACCGAGGTGTCTACTTTTCTGCTGTTCAGAAGTTTTTCAAAATGTTATATTGTGGCGTAGGTGATATTTCCCTCACTTGAGATCTTTACGTTTAACACTACAGTTGTTCATATTGATTGTAAGAACATTCCATGTTTGGACTATTTCTCATGTTTGTGTTTTGAGTCCACAATAAAATGGAATAATTTTATTCTATCATTGACTGTTACAAAGTGACTGTTACATGGTCTATAATGTCTCAATGACAGCTCCAAAATCTCGTCAAAGGGATCGTCCAAAGCATAACTTATTGCATCGCTATTTGGGATCCTGTTCTCCATCTACCTTTAAAGTATTGGAACATTTACACTTAAAACTACAAACTACCTAGCGAAACTCCTGACTCTGATGTTCTTGATCTTGTTAAATGGAAACCCTTAGGCTATATTTACAAGCGTAGGCTCGCTTCCATAATGTATCAAGTTTTTCACAATAATTTACCTGACCATCTCACAGCCTTATTTGAAACATTCAACACCGACAATAATTATAACTTAAGGCGTATTAATGACTTTTCACATGTACGGTACAACTGTAACCTTGGCAGAAATAGTGTAAGGTACCGTGGTCCAATAGTTTGGAATTTAATACCTAAAGCTATCAGGGATGCTTCCTCTCAGCAACTTTTTAAACAAAAACTCAGACAGGCCTCAAGGATACTAGATCAAATCCAATTTGAAAAAGAAGTCTGTCAGATAACTTCTAAACAAACGGATTTTCTGTATTTTTAATTTTTGGTAAATTTTTGTAACTAAAGTATTTAGATTTAATATTTTCATTAATTACTTTTATTTTTTGTTTAATTTTGTAATTTAAGTACTAAGTTTCTGCCAGGTCCCCACCAGCCTTTAGGTTGCCTTGTACAAACAAATCGAATGAGTCATTTTCGTCTAATCCGGAGTTATACAATTGTTTATAAAAAGTTTCAATTTCTTTTAATATTTCGTCCTCATTAGTCAAGGTTGTACCTTCTGCTCCCTCCAACTTTTTAATTGACTTACGATTGTAATTCCTTTTCTCTAGGTTGAAAAAGAAAGCGGTCGGCTTTTCACCTCGTTCAATCCATTTACATTTGGAACGTATAATACTACCTTTACCCTTCTTTTGATAAATAAGATCGATTTCTTCTTTTAAATTAATATATTCGTTTATTTCATTCTTAATACAGTCTGTATTAGGACTGTTAGAAATGACTCTGTCAAGCACTTGCAGTCTATTTTGAATGTCCCTTTCTTTTTGGTGTAACTGTTTAGCTTTATTTTTAGAGAAAGGAATAGCAATGCCACGTTTTCGGTATATGCTTTCTTTTAGTTTTAAACTTTGTAACTGTATTATATGTTTTGTCAATAAACTTTATGTATTAAGAATAAAAAATTAAAAAAAAGGAAAAAAAAGTCCAGTTACCAATGAATCGTATCAATAAAATTCGAGATTAAAAAGTTTTTTAGAACATTTTTATTCTTAAAACATCAGGGTTACTAAGGAAACAGCAAAAACTACCAAATTGGTGCGAGTGCAGTGTAGGTGTCCAATTACAGGTATCCAATTACAAAAGGTTGTAATTGTACAGCTGTAATTGGACACCCACATGACCGCGCTCCAATTACGTAACAAATAGGCGTGTGTATGACCAATCACAATCAAGAATTTTGTTATTGATATGATTATAATTAAATAATAATAATGTTATTGTGAATTGGTAATTCAGCATCTTGAGAAACTGGTTCTCAGCTACAATTTTATTTTGGGTTAAGGTACCATGCCTTGCAATGTATATTTGTTAAAGTCAGATGGTACATCTCAAGTGGAGGGGTTAAGAATCTAAATGGAATGAGCTGATACCTGCATTTTCATTTCCATCCCTCCCTAACAGATGCGGAACGTGACAGTGAAGTTTATGATGATCCAGTTACCACACAACGCAACATAAGTAAACTAAAAGCTGAGATGTCTAAGGCGAAGTGGAATACTAAAACAGTTACAGAGCTTTTGAAATCCACTTTTACTGAACGAAGGAAAGCCATGCAAAAGTTTGACGCTGGAAGCAGGATCAAGAAAACACTAGAATGTTACAGATGCTTGAGTCACCAAGTTCAGGTAACTACACATGCAGTGTCATGTGATTATAGATTATGCAAACATATTTTTGCTGAATGCTTCTCCTCGCCAGACAGATATGAACTGAAATCTCATTTGAAGGTCAACATTTAAAGTCAATCTGGTGTTGGTATGTGTATCAAACAAGTGGGTATGTTTTTCGTGTACACTGATTGGCTGCTCAGACTTGGGATAGTGCTTCCTATATTCACCTCTGAGTGTTATTGATTTTGGGCACAAGTTTTTTTGCCATGTTCTCAGAAAAAGTGGGTTAGGCTAATCCACTGGTTTGGTACAAATTATTCTAGTATTAAATTATTATAAAACAATTATTAATCACCTCAATGTCAGTGAATAGAAGTGAATAATAATTACGTCGCCACTTTGTGATATCTCAGGATTTTTTTCCATGTTCTGTTAGGAATGTTACATATATGCCAGTTTATCCACAGAACATTGACCGGGGTTTAAACTTTCTTATATACTATTTGGATTTTCCAGGTTGAAGAAACATGATAATAAATGCATGTTTATAGTGTACATTACAGTAAAATTAACTTTCATTTTTATTATAGATCCCGATAGGAAGGAAATGGTGGCTCTGCAATGCCTCCCACTACTGTTTAGACTGCAAAATGTGACCAACACAGAGGCAGGGAAACATCTAATTGTGTTAGTTGAGGTAAGTCTTAATCTACTTTAAAAACCGTTAGGTTTAACAGCTCTGCAACAGGGCTTTTACAGGACGCCTAACTAAATTAATATATTATTTTTTCACTTGGCTGACCTGACCAAACCTTTTTTCCGGGAGTGCTGGGATAAAGAAAAACATTACTTTCATCTTACATTTTTAGTTAAAGTATTAAAGTGCAGTGCACATGTATAATAGCTTCAATAAAGCTTAGCTTGTGTAAACTTGATTTAATTTGTCATGCCTACATGTACTTGCTACAAGAAGGATTTATAATTCATAATTTCAAGACTGCATTTTGAGGCAATTAAAGACCTCTTTTTCTACAAAGAGACCAATAAATAGGGTCTTTAATTGTGCTTTATTTGTGTTCTTTTACAGAATGGTGACTCCATTGAGGCTGTTAAGGAAAATGCCCCCACTTCTTCGCCATTTCTTTTGTTCTACCAAGGAAAACAGGTCATCCTAATGCAAAACAACAAAACGCAGTTCATGGAAATATCAGATGCAGTTGGAGTAGCAAGGGGTGTTATTTGCTTACTTGGGATTTATTATATTTTTCATTTAGAATATCCCTCGCCAGCCAGGCGAGCTTTCCTGTTCTTACAAGAACATGTTTTTCACCATTTTCTGTCCAGGAGACCACTAACGTATGCCACACGCTTGGCGGAGCTCAGGCTTCCAACTGTTTAATGTTTATGGCAGGGTGACATTGAAATTTGAGATGAAAATCATGAACAATTGAGTTAAATGTTATCCTTGTACTTGTTATAAACAGGTTTTACTTGAACATTGTTGTGTAAACTACAGTAAATTGGTGTGAATTAGTCTGAAGTTAGGGAACTTTCTCTGCACTTGACAAAAGAAAATGCAGATCAAAGACATCTACATTGTATGTTTTGATATTATTGGGCAGATTAAATTAATTCAGTTTGCTTACAAAGTATGTTTACTTAATATTTTTAAAATGGATGTAAAATTCACTGTATACATGATTGTACGTAGTTATTTTTACAATTTTGTATTTATGTAAAGTTAGAAGGAACATGTACAAAGCATTTCAAACAATTAATGATGTACGCATGCAATAGTGCTTAATTGAATACCTTGATTAAAGATGTTTCTGGTTCGTGAATGTGCTGTGTATACGTTTTAAATAACATCGCATTTTGGAACTGCAACATGCAGTCATATTCAAGAAAAAATATGAGCACTGTGATTTCAAGGGCATATTTCAAATTTGCTGAAAATGGGTCAAGTTGGTAATTTTATTTGTTCCTTAATTTAAAGCAATTCAGCTTAAAAATAAGAAACAGTTCTGTGATTCAAGAACATTTAGCTGCCTTGTCTTAAGGAAGATCCATCCTCAAAATTGGGAAATTGTATCTTAATGCTTAGCCCTAATATAAGTATTAGGATGCCTTGTATTGGGTATGGGAGGTCCTTAAAAGTAGAAAAAACAGCCCCCTGTTTCCAGAGTACAATCTCTTTGAAATAAGGAACCAGGATTCCCTATTTTTAGTATGGCATCCCCTCAAAATTGAAAGAACAGCTCCTTCATTTGAATGTACGATACACCTTAAAATAGGGAAATGCTTAGCCCTAATATAAGTGTTAGGATGCCTTGTATTGGGCATGGGAGGTCCTTACAAGTAGACAAAACAGCCCCCTGTTTCAAGAGTACAATCTCTTGAAATAAGGAATCAGGATTCCCTATTTTTAGTATGGCATTCCCTCAAAATTGAAAGAACAGCTCCTTCATTTAAGGGTACCATACACCTTAAAAGGGAAATGAGAATTCCTTATTTTAAGAAAGTTGGTCCTTGCCTGTCTGACGCAAATTTAAGTACTATTTTCCCTTATTTTAAGTAATTGATTTTTGTAGTGTATGTATGTATGTATGTATGTACCATTCCATAACTACCTCGGCTGATAATGAAATATAATTGAAAATTAAACGAGACTAATTTGTAAGTCGAAGCCTATCGGTTTATGTTTGTTTTTTGTCATTGAGATCATTATTTAATAGTCTAAAACCTGGTTTCACGCATGCACTGAACTCTCTCTCTCTCGTACAACTCCTACACTCCCGGCTGATGACTTATAGAATCCAAATTGACCTTTGACTTACAAGTATGTCTCGTTCAATTTTCAATTTTTCATCACCGCACCGAGCCAATGGGAGATTGTCCTTTAGGTGGGAAGATTCGGGCTTTTTTTTGGCCAGCGCAGGTTTAGACGGAATCGGTCGGTTTGCACTCTTTTATTCGCCATTTTGAACAGTTCTTGCTTTTACAAATTCCTTTCTTGTATTAACAAGTCATGGACAACAGTGTGAAGAGGGTGATAGCCAAATGCAATTTTGCTGGTAGCTCCAATGTTTACCGTGTGCTCAATGAAGACATGGTAAGCTCAATTGTGCAGACTACCGAGGGACTGTCTTAAAATATTGGAGTGATGGATGCCGGTAGGAAATCACTGTATAACCCTTGCACAGTTAACAAAGTGTTCTGTAAATTGGCGGTAAGCTTAGAAACTCAGGGCGAGCAATGTTATAAGATCTTTTAAAATGTACGAGGCAGTTTTGCTTAAAATGACTTAAGCTTACACTGTAACTAAACTTGACCATCTGTAGAGTAGCTAGATAGGTACAGGTAAATGTTAAAATTTTCGTAGGTTTCCGACCTAAAATATATTTTGAGAATAATCTTATAAAAATTCCAAGGTAACCAACGTCTGTAGCGAAAAAGCGCTCGTAATATATTCCATTTTTAACTTGTACTCATATCAAATTTCAAGTCTGCTAAGGAATGGTTTGAGATCATTTGCACACAGTATGATTGTTTACATTTCGTAGTGTGCGAAAAGCTCAAAAATTCAACTTTTTCTCAGTCTGGAACAACTAGGGCCGGGTCGCACTGTAATAAATTTCTGCAGGGTTTTGTTTACATTGACCCCAAAAGCTGTCAACACGCAGCATACACATATGCGACCGGCCAATTCCGCGACCAGCAGAAATTTCAAAATTTCTTCGCACATCAAACGATGCCGAAGTGTATGGGTGGGGCTGGTAGAAATTTCAAAAGCGACCTGAAACAAAGGAGGTGACAACAGAAAATGTCATCTGAAAGCAAACACTGCATCCACGTAGGTTGCCGAAAAAGCGTGGGTCTCTAGAATGAAGCAAACATGAACTTTTACGATCCTCGCAATTTCCCTTACGCATTTAATATACCTGGGCCTAGTGGGACACAGCAGCACAACTTTTCTCATCCCCTCATGTACGGTGAACCCAGCAACGCTGGAAGATCCTGTACACCTTTCAGCATGTACAGTAAAAGCGAGAGCCCAGAAAGCGCGGGAAGTTCATCTAGTGGTAGCCCAGAAGAAGGAGAAAATGCGAAGAAACAAAAGCTGACATACGACAAGTGGTTATATTTGGAGCAACAATATCTGGTCCGGTTGTGGGCTGATCGGCATGATCAGCTTGAAAGCAAGGATAACCAGAAGGTTTGGGACGAAATTGTACGAGAGCTAAATGCCAAATTCGACACGAAGAGAATAGTTGAGAAATGCACAGCAAAGATCAAATACTTAATAGAGAAGTACAAGGCAGCAAAAGACTGGAACGTCAGCCAGTCGGGAGGCAACGAAAAGAAAGTTTATTCTATGAAGAGATCGACGCAGTACTTGGATGCCGCGACATTGTCACGCTGCAGCATGTTGCTGAAGCCGGAGATAGCAGCAACAGTGATAATTCCGGCGAGAATGGCGCAGAGGAGGGCAAAAAGAATCCTGCAAACTGCGCCGAACGAAATCGTAAAAGAACACGTGAGGAAGAGAAAGACGAGGAGGAGAGACAACTCATGCGGACCGCTCTCTCAACCTTTGGAGAGCAGAAAGAGGAGAAGAGAGACTTTATGAGAGCATTCACCAGGTCCCAGGAACAGCAAGCTAACACCATGAACGCTCTGGTTGGGGCATTGACCAACTTTTTAACTCAAAACAAAAGCTAAACACTTTACAAAGAACTGCGACCTTTAGGTGAACTTGAACGGAACTCTCTATGCATAATGTGATAGTAAAGATAAGAAGCATTTGTTCTTGTAAACATGATTATAATGACTGATTCAACAAAAACCGAAGTTTAAATGTGTTGTAAATTTACCATTTATATACTGATATCCATGTAATCGTTCAAATTAGAAACAACTGAGTTCTACAATAATATATTGAACACAATTATGAATCTTTCGAAGTGCTGATAAAAGGGAGTGTACATGCCCAAATAAAAACATGATTTGACGCCTATTATATTTTCTGGGTTTTCTGATAGATCTACCGCATTGTAATTGTAATCTAACAAGTATATTCATTTTGCAAAAAGTTAGGGTAGGACAACAATGAAAAAATAATAAAAATCTTTACAATGTTTCTTTTAGGAGGTCTTGAATGTCGTCTCCATCGTGCAAAACATCGCCATCTGAATTAGGAGCGCTCGGATTGCCACCATCATCATCTCCTTCATCCCAATCATCGCCATTTCGTAAACATATATTGTGCAAAACTGCACAAGCCACAGTGCATCGGATTGCAAATGCAAATGAACTATCAAATCACTTCATAAGGATTCTCCATCGATTTTTGAGGATGCCAAAAGCACACTCTACTTTTACTCAAGCAGAGGATAATTGTGTTAAATTTGATCTCATCTCGATCTCGTGTTCCCTCTGGAAAAGGTTTCATAAGCCATGGGCTAAGCGGATAGGCACTATCTCCAAGAAGATATGGTCCTATCTCTTGGCCAGCCACGTCTACAGTTGGAATGGTTAAGATTTCTCTGCGTTCTGCCCTTGCAAAGATTCGGCTTCGTCTTAGAATGTGACTATTGTGCATACTACTGGGGAATCCACAGGCAAAATCAAGAAAATGTTTCTTACCATTGACGATGGCCTGAATAATAAAATCATGCTGTTGATACCGGCTGAAGTAGTCTGGGGCACTGTCGACTGGCACTTTAATTCTGACATGCGAGCCATCAATTGCTCCAACAAAGTTCGGCAGGTCAGTCAAGTTTGCAAACGCTTCGATTGACGTAGTAACCTCTGCTAGAGTCTCTGGAAATTTTATGTGATCGTTCCTAATCTCATAGAGACCATTAACAACATCTTGGACTGCCTCAATGACAGTTGATTTACCGACGTTGAAGACTGGAGCAATCGTCGAGTAAGAATTGCCATGAGCTAGTCGATAAAGTCCCAAAGCTAACACTTTCTCGGGCGGTAAACAATTTCAGAATTTTGAATTTTCTCCGTTGATCCTTGCACCAAGAGTATTCCGTATTATATCAAACATATTCTTGTTTACATGTAACTGCTGTCGAAAGTACTCTTGTGGTACAGCAGGATCATTATAGTGTATGTCGAGCCATGATTCAGCGGGACGAGGAATATTCCATGTATAGAGGCCAATGTGTTGTCGCCGATTCCTTCTCCATATCCTGACTGCGATATTTAACATTGCCTGGCAATTGTGCATCCATCTCACATGTAATATGAAAAATGCAGCCATTTGTTGTTGCTGAATTGTGATATTCTGAAGTATCACAAAAGTGACACAGAAGGCTTGAAATTGATTTCGATCCATTTTTACGTTTGTTTACATTCTGTTCGCGGAACATTTTATGCGGGTAAAAAGTGTACTTTAAGTGACAGCTGTCAAGTCTCTGGTTTCTCAATGCTGCTTCTAATGCGTCCTCAGTCACGCATGATAAATTTTCAGATTTCCGGTTGTGCTTTCAAATTTTTGGGCAATTGAGCCTTGATAGAAAATTTACCATGACTCAAATGCGACCTGGCCCCTAGTATGACTAATTTACAAATAAAATACACTAGTTGCGTATCGAAAATTGCCGGAGAAACTAATTTGGAAGTCAAAGATGTAAAGATTACACAACATCTTTGCGTAAAGTGATGCAAGTGAAGTTTATTAGCACTATAAATTAAAAAATGCAAAGGTTGTTTTGTTCACATAAAATAGCTTGTTAACTGTTTTGAGTAAACAAAGACAGAAGAAAGGACATTATTTTTTAGTAAAAAATTATCCAAATACTTATTAGTTTAAAACAGAACAAAACACGTAACCGAGGAACAGTACCCTGGGCCTCGCAAGCAAAATTGGCTAGCACATATCTCAAAATGTAATGCTGATCCCAAGAAAAAGTCAATCAAACATTTGTATAAACATAAATCCCCATTGAAACACGTAATTTCCTTTACAGTAATGTCCCTTGGCTGGTAGAAAATTCCGCTTCTTGGTTTCTGACTTCTGAAGGAGGAATATTGACCCCGCATTGATATAAACAGATGAAGCTCCTCGAGGAAGATTGAAATTGCTTGGATCTTGTCTTTCTCCACCACAGCAGCAACTGAGTATTCTTTAAAACTTTTTCTTTCCATTTGGAATCTTTTAATGTGTCGTTATGGTTTTGGCTGGAACGGGCGTCAATGGGGTTAAGCTTATATATGGAGTATTCTTATGTTCCAGATAATTATATGATTTAGCTACTCTTAGAGCTGCCAAGGAAGAGGATTTGAGGGAATGTGGTTTAAAGATGGGTGGGGTCATCAAGCTTAAAACTATAGTATCAAAATATACATCTGAGAATGAGTCATCACACCAACTATGGATCATGAAAGCAGCCATTCAAATATGAGTAAAGACCTGGGGTCTTGTTGGACACAGGTACTCTCTATTAATATGAAGCTCATAAATTCGAAACTTAAGCACAAGTTCAAATTAGCCATATTGATTTCACATTAAATGTAAATTGTTTTTAGCACTTTTTTGTCCTTCAGAAAGGGCATTTAACCATTAAAGCCGGCACTATAGCAGGGTACGGCATTTGAATGCCTTTTTACCCCAGGGAGGACTGGAATTATAACAGGGTAATCTTATAAAGTTAAAATGCTGGAGGTCGAAGTTTCAAATTGATTGGCGCATAACAGTATTGAACAGGAAAATAATATTGATATATAATAGTTGCCTTTTTTGCAGGATACCATTGAAATGTTTTCTGAAGTGGATCTGCTTAGTAAAGGCAAGGGCAAAGGAAAAAACCAACAGAGGCACAGAAGATTTTCAAGGTGTGTTGAGTTTAATATTTATTGTCATGTTGATGTTCTGCCTTTATAATTTTGTGAAGATCATGCTGAGGAACTTTGCAAGAGGGGCAAAAATTGGAGCAGACACCAGATACCAGCTTTTTTAAATTGGTACGCATTTTTTACCTACATAAATGACATTGAATGTTATAATCTTTGTTTTGGGTTTTTGCGTATTGCCAAGTATTTTGGCGGCAAAACCACAATTTGCGAGCCAGGTAAAGGGGAATGCAGTTAACACGCACCTTTCGTAACAAGCTCTGTGATTGGTTGGTACATGCGACTGGGTTGCGAGGGTTGCAGGCATACGATTGGCTTATTCATGACATACGTCATTAATGTTGACATTAGCCAGTCTTTTACCACGGTAAGTGAGGTTTCGCGATATTCAAATTGTAGAGTTTGTTGTTGGCTTGATATAAGCTTACTCTTTGAGGTGAATTTGCTTGTTTTCTTAATTTTACTAATCTAATCGGTTCTTCGCTTTTTTAACTGCTGTTTGTGTGGGTTTTGCGAGTTAAGTTTAGTTGTGGGTTTTGCTTGTTAGTTGTGGGTTTTATTCGCTTCGTAATTTTTAACAACTTTTAAAGCTGATACTTTAGCGTCGTTTTAAGCTTATGTTGCTCGTTCTTTGAGGTGGATTCCCTTGCTTCGTAATATTTAACCTTAAGCTTATATATAATAATTAAATCGGTTCTTCGCTTGGACTCTTGTTTGTGTGGGTTGTGCTCGTTAGTTGTTGCTTGTTTTGGATGCGTGGTTTGCATTTGAGTATGATTGCTTCCACGAGCACGAAACGAGGGTTTGGTGAATGCCCACAATGCCATCATGCCTTTTCAAACCGTTGGAAGCCTGCGAACTGTGCGGAGTGTGGATTTAATCTCGGCGGAACCAAGGAACCAGCGTCCAAAAAACCAAAGTCCTGTTGTCCCAGCGCCATTGTTGTTATATCCACGGAAGAGTCGACCATAATATCAACGAAAACGAGCACGCGAGACGATCGGTGTTTCGTTTTAAAAGGAAGGCGACAGCGTGTTTTGTACACATAAAGATTGCATGAATGTTCGTGCATCATTTGTGTCTTCGGGACGTTCAAACGATTTTTCTTGCAAGCACTCTAACCAGTGCACAGATGCGGTTCATGCGCAAGAATCGTTTGAATTGTCTGATGAGAAAATCGAGAAGTACAATGGGGACAGCGCTTCGAAGGAAATGCTGACGGCTATACTTGGCGGAAAGAATAGTATGGCCAGTGTTGTTGTCAAGGTCTCCGACGTATCGTTTGCTGTCCTTGGTTTTCCGTCGACTAACAATACACTGGGATACACCCATGTCAAGATCGTGGATGGGGTTTTGACCTGCAACTCTAAAGACACTGACTGTAGGTCATTTGTCGCGAAGGGGAGATATGAACGGGCCAAAAAATTTTGCGTTCATCTCCACGCAATCTTCTGTACGGGAGGCTTTAGCCAAGAAACACTTCCTTCCACCAGCAGTTGTCCTGCTAATGAATGTGATTCACGTTCCAGTGCGTCAACACAGCGATATAAAACTTTGGAACTTCACTCGAGCCGGCAGATCCCGTACGATTTCATCACGCCAGCAGTTCTAAAAGCGATAGATGATAGGAATGCTGGAAGTTGGCCTTCGAAATTGTCCCCAACGGAGTCTGTTTGTAGGCTGTGTGGTCACAATCTGGGAGAGGAAGTCAAGCATCCTGGTAGCGAAGGGCTGGCTTACCTGGTCACATCTGCAAGACCATTCTCTAAAGTGGAAGTCAGAGTAAAAGTTTGCCAAAAGGATACCTGCAGAGCCATTCACCAAGTGGTCCCTTCGTACATAGGTGAGGGTGCCGGTTAAACTGTATTTTTGGAAAGTAAAGTACTTCAATACTGGTATCATGTAATGTACTGTCATGTAATGCCCTGGTGAAACCTTGCAACAGAGTACACCAAATGGCCCTTCAAACACCTGTTGTGTCAACATACAACCAGAACTGGAGTTGTCATTCTCCTAACATGAAATGCAGTTAGTTTTTGTGTTAAGATTTTAACTCACTAAAAACGAGTTTACCCATAGACAATAAAATGAATGGTTATTATTATTTGTTACTACTAATTATGGCAAAGGGCCTTTCTTAACGCTACTATATTTACACACTATTCACCCTTTTTCTAGGCCTGTTTAATGTTGCAGATTCAGTACTCATATCATTTGACATCCTCTTGGAATGGAGGGAACATTTTAAACTTGGACATCCCATTAGTAATGTTATCATGGCCAAGCTGACATTCTTGAACCATAAGTTGGAGCAGGTAGTTATATATTATAATTTTCCTCTACCAAGCCAGTTTCTTTATGTTTTGCCTGTTTACATGGAGGTGTTGACCTCAGGGGTGAGGGGGGGAGGCTGGGGGGGGGGGGGGTAATCTGCCTAACCCAGCTCTCCATGTCATCTCTCATTTTATTTTGATCACATTTACATGGTAGGTGGAATAACCCTCAGGTTACCCAATTTGATTATTTTTTAGACCACAGTATCCACCTCCATATAAACAGGCCCATAATAAAGCAGTGTATTTTCATTTTCCTTATAATGTTCACACGATTTTCGGTTTGTTTCTTCACCTCCATTTGCTCACTTTGTGTATTTCGGTTATTCTTTTATCAAGTCTCACAGGTTATCAAATGGGAAGCTGGATTACGTGGCCAATTTGTCCTACCAGGGATTTTATTGTTTTGAGGCAATCACAACAAGAAACCTCGATGACGTTATTTGTGGAATTTGTGGAATTGTGGGTGAAGTGTATCTTGGTGATGGCAACGAGAAGAACTGTTGTAGCAACAGCAGGGTGAGATAATGGTTCATAGTTTGCAATTGGCTCATGTGTTTTTTTAGTTGATCTCCAACCCATGTTTTTAAACTTTAGCTGCATGTGTATAATACAGTCGAACCCCTTATTTTGAAGTCCCAGGGGAAACGAAAAAAAAATTGAAATAGCGGGGTTTCGAAATAACCGGAGTAGCATAAAATTCGTAAACAATAAATCATTTTCAATGAAATATAATATGCAAAGAGACATTAATTAAATAATGATGATTATATGTCAGATAATTCAGCAGTTGCTGTTGCTATGAAAAATCTTTGAATGTTCTGTTGTTTTGTTATCGAATACCTAATGTCTGATCCACAACAGCTGAAATTTCTTAGCAGAATGGGAAAATGTAACTGCACATAAATAAGGCATTGTTAGGTTACCAACTACGTAATATGAATTCTACTAAACGGCAATTAAATAAAATTGAATTAAACGAGATCGAAATAGCGGGGTTTGACTGTATACATGTATAATATTTCCAACCAGGCTTTTAAACAAAAATTGAAAAGTGTGCGTCCTGAAGATATTTCCCGTCATAATTTGTTAAAGGATAAGGTGCAATTTTTATGAATTTCTTCAAAAAGTGGGCGTACATAGGACGCCTGGACACCCTGCTGACTAAAAGCTTGTTTCCAACACTGCAATAGTTTAGTTCTGTTTTTATGTTTCCACTGTAGATTGTTTTCTCCAAGGATGGTGAGAGAAAGGAGTTACTGTCTCTGGAGCATTTCATGGAAAAGATAACTCAACATTTGATTGAGCAGTGTGTGTATAGTAGGCCCAATGAGCATCTTACATTTGCTGCTGAAGAAATCCCTCCAATTATTCCACCAGCATTTAGAGGGCCTGTTGTGGTCAATTCAGAAATGAAAAAAAAGAGCGAATTTTTGAAAGGCGGTACAACACCTGAAGGTAAACTGCAATTTTTTTTTTCAATCTAAGTGTTATATAACAGGATTGCAATGACAGTTAGATGAGCTACATCCATTTGAACTGTTTCATTATGAAGTGTTTTGGATTTTGGATTGAGAAGGGTAGGATTTTACTTTATCAGTTATTGTCAAAATGGGAGACCGATTATGGAAATATAAGTGATTGTTACATTCCTTAATGTAAGATGAATTCCACCAAATTTTGATTATTTTACATCATGGCTTTTTTATCACATGACTGAAGCGCTCTGTAGAACTCTTTGTATTTTATTTTTGGACAAAAGGTTTTTTATTTACCCAGAGTATTATTGATTTTTATTATTCAGGAGTTTGGTATATTTTCAATAATTTTTTAATTTGCAGGCTGAAATGCACACCTACCATAAAAAATATGATCTCTGGGCTATCAGACCTTTCTCTGTTCTTTTCCCCACCCTTCATTTAAACAAAAAATGATCCCTTTTTGGTAATCAAAATGTGTATTGGATAAAAACATTTCATGGAAGAAAATTTATTTGTGACTCCTCTTGTTATGTTTTCTTGTTTCTGTGTGCCATTCAGGCGATTCTTATAAGCTGTTGGCTATGATTAAATCAAATGAAATTGACATGGAACAGCTTCAGACCATGACAAAAGAGGCACTGGATGATGTAGCAAGAAAGTGTGGAATTAAAATTTATAACAAATCTGCGGTAAGTTCAGTTGTTGTTTGTGTAAGTTTCTTCACTCATAACTTCATATAAATATTACTGATTGTCAAAACAAACTAAGGGTATTGTTTACAGGAAATGCCATGAATGCAAGAGTATACATTGATGTCTTTTGTAATTGGTAACTTTTTCCCTGTGAAACTTTGATCTGTTTGCATTGGAGAGGTGTGTTAATGGATGGACATTTGACAAGCATGAACTCATTTAAAGAATAAGTTGGTGGCATCAACCATACATCCCTTTAAAACCCATGTTTACAAGCCCCCTATTTAGCACATAAGTTGTGATTTTTCTTTCTTTGCAGACAAAATTGCGTTTGGATATCCATGCACTTTATGCAACTCTCTTGGTGGGATTATGCCCATGCCATGGCTATAACAAATCGCCGGGTAGAACTGGAGGATTTTACCACTTAGTTTGTCGACACGGAGTGAGTACTTAATCATTTTTCATTTTGTTTCGATAACATCAAATGCCTTGCTTAGATCTGCTACTCAAAAGTGTTACTTAAAAGAAGGGATTGAAGGATACGGTTCTTAAGTGTTGCGGTATACAGTACTTGTGGCTTCCTAAAATCTTTTTTTTTTTTCTTTTTTTTTAGACAACTGTGTCTTCAAAGTTTCTCACACTGGTTGAATCTGTCAGAGATGCCGCCGATCTCTATTTGTCACTTAAGTATCCGCCACCTGTGTTGATCAGTGACTCTCCTTGTGGGTTTGCACGACATATGGAGTGTCGTGTTCCTGAAATCACTAATATTTTGTGGGCAGAAAATTATGGATGCTTTGAGAAACCAGAGTTTGGAAAGCATCCTAATGTAAGTGTTTCGTTAGTTCACTTATCATATTCAATTCTTGATGTCTCTTTGAATTGGAGTCCACCACAAACAGTCCGTGTCAGCTGTATGCAAAATGGGTCCAATATTTGAACTTAACATCACAACAAACATTTCAGCTATTAAGAATCGTTTGTTTTTAGAGTTAAACAGTTTCTGTTTGGGAAATGAAGTCATACAGACTTGCAGCATAATGTTTTCATCCTGTGACACAACTATGTTGAGAGAAATTCAAATATTAAAAAAGTCAACAGTCATTTTTATATTGATTTCAAATGACTGTTGATTTTAAAAAATATTGCATGTTGAAATGTTTAAAATTTCTAAGAATAGTAACAAAATTGAGCAGGATTCTGAATATATTTTTAAATTAATTTAGCTATTTAAATTATGTTTTCACAGTTGACTCCTGTAATATAGCCGAGTAGCAAATTCCATTGTAATGTACTTTCCTTCTCATACAGTGTGATGTTGATGTTCCTGAAATAGTCCCCCAGGAATACAGGGACAAGTCGAGGCAGATGCAAAAACCAGAAAATTTGGAGCAGTACCAGCATCCAGTAACCATGACAACACGGCGCTATGTTCTGGGCGATCGTTTCCATAACAAGTCAAACCCCCATAAATCGCCATTGTGTGTTTTCCATGACATTGATAAATGCCGACAAAGTTTGACAATCAAAACGAGTTATCAGGAAGTTGAGAACTCACGGAAAAACCAGCGGAGGTTAATAAGTTCATGTGCACAGTCCTTTGGCATTCACTACTTGTTTAATTATTTGATGGACTATTACCAGAATGAGTCGATAGTACAAAGTCAACGATTAAAACTTCAGTCTATGTTAAAAGATAATGAAACAATTGCTCGTGATGCTTATAAACGTTTTGTTATTGTCAAGAAATCTTAAAGTGCTTAAAATGATCTTACCATTTTTCTAAATAATGCGGCAAAAAAATGCTTTTGCTTAAAACTCCTATTTTTTTATGGCCCGCCAAAGTTATAGAAAATTGCCATAATTTGTTCCAGAGTATGAGGTCTCAAGGATTTCCAGTGACTTGTTGCTGCAAAAATAGCTCTCCGAAATGCCATCAACTTGTGTTGCCTACGGCTGCAACATATTTTGATCTTTGATGGTCGATCTTTGTTTAGAAATTTAAAGAAATTGTTGAGGTTGAGCACACTATAAAATCTCGACAGCTGTGACACTAGAAAAAATTTGTGTTGACTCGCCGAGTCACTGAACTCTCATGTGAATATCTCCACTAAAATTATCACAGAAACCTCTCGAGAGTATTTTATCTTTGTTCAGAACTGCCGGGTATCTTGACTGAGATAACACCAGACAACGCCACGGGAACATACTTTCGTGATGTCACTTGGTCCCATCCTTTAAACGCGGTGGGAATTTTGAACAGCCGAACTTTGGCAGGCCATAAAAAAAAATCGGGGTTTTAAGCAGAATAAAAAATTTAGAAAGTTTTTTTTTAAGCAAAAAAATTTCTGGGGGTTATAGGCACTTAAATCATTTTTTGTTGACTATGGTAATACTGAGAGTAGGACCAGGAGATTTGACAGAATTGTATAATCATGCTTGCATGACATGCATTAAAGTGTACATGACAGATTTTTTTATTTGCTTTTTGGAATCTACATGTACATGACGTTGTGATCAGAAAGTCGGAAAAAGTTCTATAATTATCTATTTTTCTTGATGTTTTCTTTCTTCACCAAAAATGTGAGGAACCAAGGAAACTTTGACATTGGCATTCTTGTATTGACGTCACAGCAGACTAGTCTAGTCTAGTCTTTTTTCTTGCGCGTTTTTGTAACCCATCGGAAGTGAAATTTCCCATTTTTAAACGGAAAAGGAAATCAATATTGGAAAAACTTCTATTTTCTTATAAGAACACCATGTCGATTCCATCAAGCAAAAAAAAAATCTGTCATAAGAGATTGATTTCATAACAACCATAAATCACCTTCATGTGTGTAACATTAGTTACTACATACTAGTCCCTAATCATTCACTCTTGGTTGTGTGAAGTCTAGAATGAGGTGGACAAGAAAAGAGTTTAGATGCCATTTGAATGATTCTGGTAATATTTGCTAGGCATTCTCCATGAATCTCTCTTGGTGGCATCACGGCTCACAGTGGGGTCCACGTTTGACCAAAAAACCAAGAACACCTGGGACTAGGCTGCAGTTAACAGTAATTAACTGTTAATTAATTAACAGAGGCCTATAGGAGCATTGTTTTCTCGGCCTATTGTTACCCATTTTTATATAACAGACTTAAGCTTGAGACTGTTAAATATAATTTTTAATGTCAAAATTTTTCCCAATACATTTAGTACTGACTAATTAACTAAATCGGTATAGTTGTTTGTAATGGGATTAGGCCTAAGTTTATGCAAGAAGAGAGAAAGAGGAGTGAATTATTTTTTACCTGATGTATATTTCGATTATTGTTATGTTACAAGTCAAGTTTGAATAGCCTTTCGAAGGGTGGAGAAACTGGGAAAAAGGTTTGTATAGCCTTAGAACTTGATTAGATGACATTTTGAAATTTAATAAACATAGCGTTAAAAAAGTTCATAGGATTGATATTAAGTTACCATGGAAGCATTACACCTGTGTTTTTAATAGAAACATTGGTGTTCTGGGAAGGCAAATTGGTTAATGGGCCTTTAGCCCCAAACATTGAAAAGCCAATGAGCCATACGTTCAAAGTATGTACCAATGTGATTATGACAGCTGTGTGACTGATTCTAAAAGTTACGAGCATCATTTTACTTGTGTATAATAAAGTTCATCTTGATTTTGTCCAACTGTACAAATAGAGACACCGATTCGTATTTATGTAACAAAGCTATAATTAAATTTTAGTACACGATGAAAACTTTGAAATTATTAATTCTTCTTGTGAATGGTTAGAATATGTTGTGGTTCAAGTTTGACTTTCAGCAATTTCTATTTAATCTTGTTTTATATTCATTACAAGAGTACTGAATTTCATTTTGTAAAATTTTGAAAGTAATAGCGCCATACAAAATTACTACCAAAGGGGGGTTTTATTTGAATGGTCACACCATTATATAGTGTTTTTTTGTTTTGGTGTTTTGACTCAGAGTGAAAGGGTTAACAAACACCATAGAAAGATAATTTAACCAAGGGCAAAATTGCGCATAAAAGAACAAGTGGATTAAGAACCTTCAGGCTGACATTTGGTCAATAAAGCACTTTATATATAACAACCAATTCAGCCTGACAAATGAAATGATTTTTTTGGTGTAAAAAAAAAAGGTATAAAAAATTAGAAAACAGTGGGGCTGACCTAAGTATGTGTGTTCGACCATTACAAACACACAGTATGTCACAGAAGGGATTGAAGTTGCTGGAGTAAATTTGACTTCATTTTGTTGAGGTTAGCCTAATTTTCTTTAGAGTTTTTCTCTTAATTCCAGAGGGGACCATACTGATATGTACCCCTCATTTCCAAAAAACAATTTTAAGAGCATCTTCAGCCTGTTTTCTCATTAAGCACCCGATGTATCAGACATGTATCGGCCTGAACCCCAGAACCACTTGTTCTTTTATGTGGGTGTTTACTGTAAATGAGTAAGTAGTGAGAACAAAAGTGAAATAAAATATTCTGGTTGTCTAGTTCCATTTCTTGTTATTGACCAATGATAAAACACTTACAGAGTTGTTCACAGCTTGTTAGTAATAAGTTTGGTTTTCATTTTCTAGATGTCCATACTTGGCATAATAAGATTTCTTACTTGTTGCAGTTCTGGTATAAATGGGGCATGGGTATTCTCACCTTCATTTGTCAATCAATCACAAAAGTGTAAACAACTTACAAACAATATTGCATCATTTCTCCGACTATCACTGACTTTTTTTCTTGAAAAGAAAGAATATTACCCTTCATACCATTACAGACTGATGTCTTGTTTTGCTGAGGTGAGACTTTGATTTCATGGTATTATGAAGCACATTCAGCGAGTGGTGTACTAACCAGGCAAGTTGATTACCCCTTGATTGTATGACATGAAGAATTAATCGTATTAATAATTCAGTTTTAAAACTAGTGGGAAAATAGAAACACGGAACCTATTTTAGTGCATTGATTGACATGTATGATGAGTAACCCCCCCCCCCCCCCCCACCCCAGCACATGCAAAAAGCACTATACATGTTGCTGGACAATGTTTTACTTTTGTGAGCAACGAGGGAGCTTCTTGCAGTTGGCACAGTACCACATGTCTTGTTCCTCTGGCTCTTTGCTAAGACCTGAGCATATCCTGCAAAAAAAGAACAACAGAAATGTCTTTTATACTCGAAACTATAGAATACAGGCCACCTTTAGCCTATATGCACACATTTAATTTTCAACATTCAAATAATATTTAGATTTCAGGGGACCCGTCTGATTTTTATCACAATGATAACTGTAAAATTATGTTGCTACATTGCAAAAGGTTTTTAATCCTGAAGGAAATTATATAGTTTGTTAATGACAAAAGTCAAACATCTTGGCAGACCTTACATTTCCTATAGCATTAAAAACTATGATTATAGTCACTTAATATATGCTTTTTGCTTCATCAGTCAATACTTACAAGTGGAACCAGCCATTACAATTATCGCACTGCACCCAGTCAATATTCTTCTTTCCTCTGCTGTTCTTTCGTTTTACCCCAGGAGGTGAGGTCATTGAACAGAGTTTGCAGGATTCTTCATCTTCTATGACTGTTTGAAAGAATATGAATTTTATCAGGGGTTAATTGGTGCAACTTAAGCATTTCACTTCTTTCTGTTGTTTTCGAAAGTTGTAAAACGTACTGTTTTCATATAGTCATTTGATAATAGAGCCGTTTTCAATTGAGTGTGTTTAAAATACTCAAACAAATGTTTGGGCTATGATTGGTCTGCTTGATTTGACTATATCTCCATTGAGTTATAATGCATGCAGCCTATATAGCTATGTCACCAGTTAGCGTTCACAAAATTCACTAATTAAAACTGGGACATTTAATATAAAGCAAAATAGTAATCTTTCCCCTTGTGCATGTCGAGTGATATAAGCACTTCTCTACTTTTCTGTTTATACCTTTAAATCCTGCATGCTTTTATAGCTTTACAATATGCACTCTGTCCTGTTCACTACAATGAATTTACCGATTAATATAACTTACCCTTGGTTTTCTTTCAGACTCCAATACTGCAACTTACTTCCTGAGTGACTTCAGATGTTCCTGGAAGGTACCATAACCTCCTCAGAATTATTTTATCAAGTTTGCAATAAAATTAATTGATATACAAATTCTTTTACTAAATTTGAGTATGTTCAAATATTTATGTTAACCATGAATGGTTGGTGTTGCATAATTACCTGGTAAAACTTTATCTCCTTCGTCTTTTCCTTCCAGTGTCCGACATTCATCTGGCAAATTTAATTAAACAACATACATAAATAGATTACCAAAAATTTTTTATTTTTGCAAAAGGCTTCATTACCTGATACATTGTCATCAACTCTGATGCGTCGCTTTGCTCCTGCTAAAAATCCCTAATAATGTACAGTAAACACATTGTCAACTTTTCAGCTTCATTATTATTTTTTTCTTAAGTTAATGAATTATATTAGGTCCAAAGCAGTGTTAAAGCTAACTAATAAATGATTCTTACCTCTTCAAATGCTTTCTTTCTTTTGGGAGTGAATGCATCCCATGTTGATCTAGATTTTGGAGTCAACTTTGAAACAAAAAATAATTATAATTATTTAAATAAAATAATAACCATTCTGAATATTTGATTAACTGAAGAGGAATATGATACTATAATTATGGGTGTTTACTGCAAATGTGTATGTTTCTGGCAAGTTGATTTCATCCAGACACATAATATATATATATATTATATATATGAATTCTTGTTCCGGACTTGAGTAGAAAGGGTATTTTAGAGCGCTCAACTATAGAGGAGCATTGACCAATCACATGGTTAACCCTGTAAATCCGATACAACTTACTAGTGCATTGTATCTGGAATGTAAATTAGATACGACCACTAGTGAGTTGTGTATCTGGAATGTGAATTTCACATTCAAGTTGTTTTTGTGTCCATGTTGTATTGGCACTATACATTCACTCGGCTGGGCCTCATGATTGTGTAGGTCAATACAACACTCCTGCTTAATATGTAGTAAACATTACAAATATGCCAAGTCAAATCTTCAGTTGACTCTAGTTTTTTCTATGAAGCACTTTGATAACAGTTATGCAAATATTTTAAGTCAGTCTGATCAACTGAAAATTTGACTTGGCATATTTATTACTATATAGTTTCGTACCACACAACACGGCACCCATCAGATAAATATAAAAATAATAATGCTTAACATTGGAATTATAACCCAGAGTAATTTTAATTTTCTATGACTTACATCCATAGCAGCTGTCTCAAAGTTATTGCTTTCTTCACTATCAGAGTCGGGCAAATCTGAAAAGTAAAATGAGACAATAATGAGACTTAAATCTGACGGAGAACTATTTTGAGATAGAAGATCATGACTTTATGAAAACATGTTATATTTAAATGTCCTTGGTTGGTAGCCTAACTTGTTTGCAATACCATGCCAGTAAGTGGTGGTTAAGAGACAGTGTTGAGCAATGATGCTTGTACATGTAGATCTAATAGTATATTCACATTTGTGTTGTTCCAGAAAATATCCATACCTCCCCATGAAAGGTTAGCTATGTATTATATACTTTCCTTTAAAACTCATGACTTTAGAGACCACCCTCCCCCACGGAATTTACACTGACCTTTCATGGGTAAGTATGGATATTTCATGGAATGGTACATGTACCTACCACATGCTCTTAGCATTGGTACATCACATACCAATGATGTGTATACTGCTCCGACACTATTTAACTGGTCACTGTCCAAAGGGCAACTTTCTCCAGTAGAATTTTCCTCTGAGTTGCCTGAACTTGCAGGCCCAGCCATTTCACAAATGTCCCCTTTATCTTTGCCATCACACACTATGGAATGCAAAGCATAATGAACAACCTCAATGTACTGGCATTTTGTGAAAGGCGACTTCGCAGTCTAAAATTGATTACTAAATTACCACTCACAATTAAGACACTCAATGTTTAAATTTGCTGGCTGAATCTATGATCATGCAAGGAGAGCCTCAGCTGCCTATTTATATTAAAATTACTCAGACAATTAGTTGGATTGTCAGCTTGTCAATGAAAAAAAAAATTGACAGAGAGAGAGACAGAGAGAGAGAGAGAGAGATAGTTATGGAAAAATAAATATATTAGGCCCAAAAATGAATGCATCACTTGGAATGTGGAACCTGGAAACAACAGCACAGGTTATGAATTTTTAATGGAGGACAAATTAATTGCAGTCCTTATCAATAATTTGAAGAGCTTAGAATAACACTATGTTAAGTGACTTTTTGGAAACAGATAATTTCTCAAAATTAGCCATTTCTTGGCAATAAAATACGGACTTGTTTTTATGTTGTAAACATTGCCCTGTATGTTTTTCACTGGTTTTGTGTTTCATTTCTTACAAAAAATAGTCCAGTTAACATAGTGTTATTCTCAGCCCTTCAATTGCGTTTAGTAGTGTTTTAACAACATGAGTTGACGGGTTGTATTGATTAGATTTACAACCACGAGCCGGAAGTGTCTGATTGTAACTAACGTTTAAACTGCCCATGTATTAAATGGCCAATTTTACACAAAAATTATCAGAAGATATATCTGCACGTGAGGCTAGCTAAATTGGTGCGACAATTTCCAACTTGTACAATTCTTACCCTGCCGTACAATATCCAACATGGTTTGACTGAAAAGGCTCTGTGGAAATTTGATGGCCTTTTTATTTTTGCTATCAGTTGGCATTGTTGGGGCAAATGGCACAGATATGTTATTTACTGCCTGTCCATGCAGCAGTGCCTCCTCCGCCAGCTCCTGTCACAAAAGAGGATAGATATGGAATATTAAGATAGGTGAAGCTACCAGTAATAAACTTTACCAACTAGTTCATAATTTTATAAATAATACTAATTCTATGACACTATGGCAGAGATGCCAACTCTCCCGGATTATCTGGGAGTCTCCCGGATACGGAACGAATCTCCCGGTCTCCCGTACGGGTCACCACATCTCCCGTATAAAAGCGACTTTGGATCTTCTCTCTAAAATAGGCTAAGATTTTAACCCTAATTTTCCCAAAATCTAAAAAAATGCGGTCTTTCATCATATCTTAACTTCAAACGCTTTTTGGGTCTCAGGAATGCATAAAATGGTACCTTTAGAGGGTAAAGCCGAAAAACTTTTCCGGAACCACATTGATTCTTGCGACTATGTCGCTCGATTCACGCCTGGGGGGTGATGACGGAATTCCCCCCCCTCCCCCCCCAAATCTCCCTATTTTTAATCGCCAGAGGTTGGCATATCTGCTACGGTTAAATTGAATCTTTTCATAGAAAAAAATCTCAGTTAAACAAATAATTGGTTCTGATCTGATCATATGACAGGATATGTAGCAAAAACGAATGTTATTGACCTCTTTCATAATGGCGGCCGATTTATTTATTCTTTTATATGTATGTTAATTAGCCTCAGCCTCAAAATTCAAAATTCTTTTGAATTTTGCACATGTTACCGAGGCCAGTGAGGCTAATTAACATACATATAAAAGAATAAATAGATCGGCCGCCATTATGACAGAGGTCTATTGTTTCATGTTAAACAATCCTGAAGGTACTATAATGTGAAACAGATACATTAGGCAGATCTGCATTCCAAAGTCACAGTTGTTACAGTATAATTACATATTGTTTCACCTTTCTTCCAATGTGAGGCCAATGCACCAGTTGGCTTGATTTGATAGCTAACCCGTTAACCATTGTCCCATTGCAGTTCACTTTCACCATGCAATTCAACCACGTTTTCACCTATAAAATTTTAAGAACATGAAAACCAACCTGATCCCATGAAACCAAGGCCAAAGATTATTATTAAATATTACCTTCCCTCAAAAATCCCTGCAGAAAAATTAGCAGAAGTCGACACAATTCATTATTTACCTATTTGCAAGGTCATGACTGGG
This sequence comes from Cladopsammia gracilis, assembly GCA_022457155.1. NCBI lineage: Eukaryota > Metazoa > Cnidaria > Anthozoa > Scleractinia > Dendrophylliidae > Cladopsammia > Cladopsammia gracilis. Next base: position 176,798 of record JAJGOT010000824.1, on the reverse strand, counting down.
TTAATTGTAGCCTCAGCTGTGGCATGATGTATCCTGGGCCACAAAATTATAAAATCTTGTCATGTTCCTTGCATTATTAAATTATGCCATAAACTAACATTAAGATTAGCTAACAACACAGTGAAACCATGCTATCATGATGACCTCCAAAGGGAGTATGGTGATCTGCTATCACTGACAAATCAAACTGGTTGAAAATGCCTACCAACCAAAACTAAACTTAAACCAGTAACATACACATTGCTTAGGAGATGGATTTCAATCAACATAACTGAACAGTTGAAGAAAAGAAATTACCATATCTCTTCCATCCTCCTTCTGGCACTCATTAACGATTGTTTGTTCCAATTTTTGGATGATTGAAAGTTCAGACTCGCCAGTGCACTCATGATAGTGTACTATATACTTGACGACCAGGTCAATAAATTTTTCCTGATCATCAAGCATGCCACAACTCATCAACAGCTGTAAAAAAATAATAACAATTTATTTAATAACTATCTTAAAGAGACTATAGCTATGTTGCGCGGTGTCACTGTACTCAAGCTAAAAATCTCGAAAAACATTGTGCCACTGTTTTTTATGTTTACACCACCAAGAGAACTTACCATTGCATGAGTTAATAGCACTGTGGCTACCCCTTTGTACCAGCGAGGCTGCTGTCTCTGAATACAGGATGACAGGATGTCAAGCAGCTTATCCAACACAGCACTCCCACTCACCACTGTGAAGACATCCTTGTAAATCATGGACCAAACAGTCAAAAAGCCCTTAATAAGCAATTACAGCAAAAAGTGTCAGGTTTTATATAAAATTTAATTATCTCAATCAAGGACACTTTTAATTTAACAGTAGCATTGTTGAAAGGTCTCGAATGAGCAACATATTATTCATGAATACTGACCCAGTGTGATGGTACACGCTACATGTATGTAGAAACTTTATATTTTTTAAGTTACGAATTTGCAAAGCAGCAGTTAAAGTAACTGGTTTAGCCTTAAATATGCTCCGATAATGAGTTGATAATAATACAGCCTGAGTACAGACTGCCTTGAAATAGATGATATAGAGAAATTGTTTGTTTCTTTTTTAAGTGCTAAACATTGGATAATATTATGACTTCTGTCTGCCTTTCTGTAGTGCCGTCAAAAAAAAAAATTCTCTCTCTATACCAGCCTTATATAGAGTCTCACTTTATTGTTATTAATTAAAGCCATTAGTTCCATGATGGCATTCTCCTTGGTCGATGAAAAGCCATCTTCTTTCCTATACACAAAGTGTATAATACGGCCGTGTAATCTGTATGAAAAAGAAATCAAAATATAAAACAAAATGGCCATCTGTAATAACAATAAAACACCAAGTGTATAAATTGCTACCATGCTTATTACCAAGCTGAAACGCATGTGCTTATAAGCACAGTTCAACACATATAATTATAGCAGCTCTAGCATTTTGTTATCTATACCACAAAGAGAATCATTTACCTGTCACTTTCTTTGACATTTGACGTTAAAGGAATGCTGCCCAGTGGGCAGTTGATTCCTGACTGTGAAGACCCTTGCAGGAGTCCTCCTTGCACTTGCAGGAGAAATTCTCCCATACTGTCTGTCATCTTGACATCGTCGATAACAACCACAAAAGTGGTCTTGGCCAAAGCCTCAAGCACCTTTTTACTAAGAGAAAGTTAACCCATTATAAAGATAATTTATATTGCTCATTATAAGAATGAGCAAATGCAGAACAAATAACAAGACACAGAATTGAAGGGCTCCTGGCAATAAATTATGCCCTAAGTGTGTTTTTTGAAAATTTTTTAGCCTCAAAAGGGACTCACTTGCCGACATTATGACTGGATCATGTAATATGACTGAAAGTATGGAAACCAGGTCAACAAATTGTCCATCTTCGAATATAGGGTGTCCTGGGGCCATAGGGTGTCATAAGGAAATCAATACATTTTCTCAAAGATGTGGATTTTTCTTCCCCATTTAGGATCTGTTTTAAGTACCTTAACAATAATGAATCATTTTAAAACCCTAAAACCCTAAAACATACAATTTTAGTGAAAGTTACCAAAAACACACTTATGATGTTCTCGTCGGGAGCCCATCGATTGAAGAGCCGAGAGCATAACCAGCCTATGTGACTTTTTATTAATTTTTTCTTTTTTCTCGCTCAGATTTGCCCATTTTTTGAACTCTGCTTTTTTCAGCTGAAATTAGTCAAATTCCTTAGGGTTAGTGCAAATTCGACAAGAGTTTATGATATTATTCGTTGTACGATAAAATGAGGCAAATCTGAGCAGGAAAAAATAAAAAAGTCACATAGGCTGGTTATGCTCTCGGCCCTTCAATTGTTTGTTTGTCTGTCACACACAACGGGGGGGGGGGGGGGGTCCATAATCTGTGACATCATCTGTGCGCAGATCATTGATTGATTTATAAGTAACCCCAAATTGATTGTAACCCCTTGAACAGGCATTTGTACTAGTAATGACATTGTTATACCTAAAAATAACATGCAGAATACAACTACATATTACGTGAAAATATTAATTACGTTACCATATTTTTACAAAAGCAAAAGAATTCTTACGAGGAGACTCCTGACATGACTTGGTCCCCGCCTGCCAAAAGCTGGTTATGTTTTACCCCAGGAACACCCTGGGCATAAGCCAGCATTCTTGCAGTGAGGGACTTCCCAACTGACTTGCAAGGGCTAAATATCATGCCTACGTTTGCCTGACCTAGAGATTAAATAATATAATGTACGTCATGTTATTATGTAACCATATTAAGATATTTCAGTCCAAAAATGTTAAAAAATGTAACTTGTAAAAAAGATTGACAGCTAGTGGCTAGCAAATGATACAACATTAATTTGTGACAAGATATGGTGAGAATTAACATTATTATTATTAACATTGTTACCTGCATTGTCATCTGCCACCTCCTGCTGCTGCATTAAATGCAGACAGACAAATGCAGATGCAGACAGAAAGGCATCTTCATTCTTGCCCCAGCACTTTGCAAGTGTAATGAACCTGGAACAGGAAACATGACACAAACAATGTTTTTTCTTCCACCTTGTTTGGTTAAGGTGCAAGAAGTTTAACTGTGTCAGTATATTAAATTCACACTCGAGTTGCACCTTAATATTTATTTTCGTATTGAATACCAATGATGTCATTCAGGACTCAATAAATCGAGACATTTTCTTACTTGTCAAAGTTAAATTTGCATATAGTTTCTATGATTATAATGGAATAAGGGCCCTGGGCAAGAACGGCCTAAGTGACTTTCTGTCAATTTTACCTTAAAGCACTTTGTTTTTAATTTAAACAATAACCGAGTCAAATAACTGAAAATGATCCAACTACGGGGGAAAGAAATCCACTTTTTGAAGGAATTAAACTATGTTTGGCCACCCTGGATAAATAAACCTTTCAGGATAAATATTTTCTAGAAAATGAACGACTCTTTGGCCTGGATGGAATTCTTCACTTTACATTTATGTGATCCAGTCATCTTATTTCGACCAGCGAGTGCTTTTTGAGGCTTAAAATATAAGATTTGTGTGAAAATTTCCCAAAAAGTAATGTTAGGCCATTCCTGCTTGTAGTCCTTGGAGCCCAGTGATGACATTCCTGTATTTAACTAACATCTTTACCTTCTCACAACATCTGAAAGATATCCTTGAGACAACAGCTTTTGTTCAAGGGTGTTATTAAACAGCATCAACTCCTTCTTGTCAGCACACCTGTACTGCCTCAATTCGGGTGAGACCAACTTTCCATTTTTAATTTGTATCTATTAAAAATACATTAAAACAGGTAATCAACATAATTCTCTATTGTGATTGGTCATCCATGCCTATTTCTTCAGTAGTTGGCAGTTGCGGCCATGTGGTAATTACACCTCATTTAAAAATCAATTGATTGTTTTAGGAAGAGGGGGGATCATGTAATTATGTTTTAGCAACCGTTTTTTGGCACATTTTACAATTCCTTTGTTCGCAGATTGTGCAGTTCCAGAAAATATCCATACTCCCCCCACGGAAGGTTTTTTGTTTAGCACCCCCTGTCCCCCCAGGAAATTCCAGTTTAGCTTCATACATTGCTTCTAAAATGTTGACTTTTAAGACCCCCCTCCCCCTAGGAATTTCCAATGACCTTCCATGGGGTGGGTATGGATTTTTTCTGGAACTACACAATCTGCGAACAAAGGAATTGTAAAATGTGCCATTATCTTTTACACCTACTGTACTTGGAGCATCAGTAATTCATAATACTTAAAGAGTTAACTTTAATACCATTTTGATAATCCCACCAAAAAAGTGAAAAGCAAATTTACAACTTTATTTTAACCAACCTCATCAGATAGGCACCAATAGCCATTCCCCTGGTACCCAATGTGTTTCATCAGGGTGCAGTGCCTCTGTTCTCCTGCTTCAAAGTCTCTCTTGAGATATTTATAAAATTCAGTGACAAACCGATTATTGCAAGCTGCAAACAAGCTAAACGTGCCACCCTGGAACTCTTGCCTTAACATTGTAAGGAATTTTTGCTTTGAATCAAAGGCGCTTGTTGGCAAGACCACTTCCCTGCAAATGTGGAAGAAAAAAAAACATGTGAGGGTTAATCACATGACACAGGAAAAATACCAAGTTCCCATTTTTGGATATATTTTAGGGTGTGTTTTCAAGAATACCCACAAATCCCAAATTTGGAAGAGTGAGACAAGTCCTAACCAGGCAATTTGGATGGGAATTCCCTGGTTGTGACTAATGTCTTACTTTGCCATAAAAAATAATATTAATAACCTAAAAAATCCCAAAATGGGAATCTGGTATTTTTTCCAGTGTGACACATTATTTAAGCTCATATTTTACAGAACCAAACATCTCTGAATAAAAAAAAAAATCCACAACTTTTTACAAACAATCCGAATTAAGTAATGTCGCTCTCTATGTTAATTAAACTGAAGTCATTATTCAGCCTTCTCGAAATGTTCTGAAAGAGTAGGTGACTGTAGGGGTGAAGGCTAGAGGTACAGTATCAAAGTAAGTCTTAAATGTACACAGCACAATTGACACTATTGGTGCTAGCTGAACAGAGGCGGTCACTGCTTCAGAAGAGGTGGCTGATTAAGCCTGCTTTTGAGAAGGCTGCTGATTATTAAGCTTACTGTTTTTACCTTGACACTAATTCCCTGTTTATAAGACACCCGCACTGGCAAATCCAAAACCCCTCATTTATGTTCCCCTTGTCTGTTAGATGTGCAACAAACTTCAGCGTGAAATCACCAAACTCTTCTTCTTCCTTCGAATTTCCTGCATTTATGTAAGTTTCTCCATCCCTTACTGTAAAACTAACGGCAGACTGCAATAGCAACAAAAGTTCAAAGCAAGTCTATATAAGCTCACAACAATTGGCGGTCCACTGGACCAGGAGAACTGTTTTCTTTGTTCATCCGACGCCATTTTGAAAACCGAGAAGACCCTGGGACGAGGTTGATAATGGGTGTTGCGGATGGTATGATCACGAAATGACGTGAAACAAAAGATTTAAAAGACACTGAACAATACCCACAACACAACACAAAAGCTAACCAATAATGGTTTCCTCAACACCAAGAAACACCCACAAAATGCCATTATAGCACCCGGGAAGGTGGAGGGGGGGGGGGGGTACTCCCTAATATGACCTATGCGGGGACGTGACGCAGGAAAGGGTATGGTTTGTGGCATTTATGTCACGTGAGTCTGTCCTAAACAGGGTATGGTCCATTAAGGCGGGACTCAACCTAAATTTGAATGAAAGTTTAAGAGGTTCAAAGAAGGGATAGAAGAAAGAAAATGATTTTTGGAACACCAACAGACAGTTGAAGTGGATTACAGTTCATGAAATTTTTCTTGACCGCCTGTTAATCAAATCCAGGGGGGGGGGTACTGAACAAAGTTTTGTACGGGGATGCTCCGCCCCGAGGTCCAAACCCTGACTGCAAACCCTTACCCTTTCATATACCGATTTTGACAGAAAAGGTACCCCTTTCATTGAAAATGGTACCCCTTTCAGAGCCTTTACTTGAGTCTGTTTGACATATTTTGAAAGGCCATTTTTATAATACTTAATATTTATTTTCGTATTGAATACCAATGATGTCATTCAGGACTCAATAAATCGAGACATTTTCTTACTTGTCAAAGTTAAATTTGCATATAGTTTCTATGATTATAATGGAATAAGGGCCCTGGGCAAGAACGGCCTAAGTGACTTTCTGTCAATTTTACCTTAAAGCACTTTGTTTTTAATTTAAACAATAACCGAGTCAAATAACTGAAAATGATCCAACTACGGGGGAAAGAAATCCACTCTTTGAAGGAATTAAACTATGTTTGGCCACCCTGGATAAATAAACCTTTCAGGATAAATATTTTCTAGAAAATGAACGACTCTTTGGCCTGGATGGAATTCTTCACTTTACATTTATGTGATCCAGTCATCTTATTTCGACCAGCGAGTGCTTTTTGAGGCTTAAAATATAAGATTTGTGTGAAAATTTCCCAAAAAGTAATGTTAGGCCATTCCTGCTTGTAGTCCTTGGAGCCCAGTGATGACATTCCTGTATTTAACTAACATCTTTACCTTCTCACAACATCTGAAAGATATCCTTGAGACAACAGCTTTTGTTCAAGGGTGTTATTAAACAGCATCAACTCCTTCTTGTCAGCACACCTGTACTGCCTCAATTCGGGTGAGACCAACTTTCCATTTTTAATTTGTATCTATTAAAAATACATTAAAACAGGTAATCAACATAATTCTCTATTGTGATTGGTCATCCATGCCTATTTCTTCAGTAGTTGGCAGTTGCGGCCATGTGGTAATTACACCTCATTTAAAAATCAATTGATTGTTTTAGGAAGAGGGGGGATCATGTAATTATGTTTTAGCAACCGTTTTTTGGCACATTTTACAATTCCTTTGTTCGCAGATTGTGCAGTTCCAGAAAATATCCATACTCCCCCCACGGAAGGTTTTTTGTTTAGCACCCCCTGTCCCCCCAGGAAATTCCAGTTTAGCTTCATACATTGCTTCTAAAATGTTGACTTTTAAGACCCCCCTCCCCCTAGGAATTTCCAATGACCTTCCATGGGGTGGGTATGGATTTTTTCTGGAACTACACAATCTGCGAACAAAGGAATTGTAAAATGTGCCATTATCTTTTACACCTACTGTACTTGGAGCATCAGTAATTCATAATACTTAAAGAGTTAACTTTAATACCATTTTGATAATCCCACCAAAAAAGTGAAAAGCAAATTTACAACTTTATTTTAACCAACCTCATCAGATAGGCACCAATAGCCATTCCCCTGGTACCCAATGTGTTTCATCAGGGTGCAGTGCCTCTGTTCTCCTGCTTCAAAGTCTCTCTTGAGATATTTATAAAATTCAGTGACAAACCGATTATTGCAAGCTGCAAACAAGCTAAACGTGCCACCCTGGAACTCTTGCCTTAACATTGTAAGGAATTTTTGCTTTGAATCAAAGGCGCTTGTTGGCAAGACCACTTCCCTGCAAATGTGGAAGAAAAAAAAACATGTGAGGGTTAATCACATGACACAGGAAAAATACCAAGTTCCCATTTTTGGATATATTTTAGGGTGTGTTTTCAAGAATACCCACAAATCCCAAATTTGGAAGAGTGAGACAAGTCCTAACCAGGCAATTTGGATGGGAATTCCCTGGTTGTGACTAATGTCTTACTTTGCCATAAAAAATAATATTAATAACCTAAAAAATCCCAAAATGGGAATCTGGTATTTTTTCCAGTGTGACACATTATTTAAGCTCATATTTTACAGAACCAAACATCTCTGAATAAAAAAAAAAATCCACAACTTTTTACAAACAATCCGAATTAAGTAATGTCGCTCTCTATGTTAATTAAACTGAAGTCATTATTCAGCCTTCTCGAAATGTTCTGAAAGAGTAGGTGACTGTAGGGGTGAAGGCTAGAGGTACAGTATCAAAGTAAGTCTTAAATGTACACAGCACAATTGACACTATTGGTGCTAGCTGAACAGAGGCGGTCACTGCTTCAGAAGAGGTGGCTGATTAAGCCTGCTTTTGAGAAGGCTGCTGATTATTAAGCTTACTGTTTTTACCTTGACACTAATTCCCTGTTTATAAGACACCCGCACTGGCAAATCCAAAACCCCTCATTTATGTTCCCCTTGTCTGTTAGATGTGCAACAAACTTCAGCGTGAAATCACCAAACTCTTCTTCTTCCTTCGAATTTCCTGCATTTATGTAAGTTTCTCCATCCCTTACTGTAAAACTAACGGCAGACTGCAATAGCAACAAAAGTTCAAAGCAAGTCTATATAAGCTCACAACAATTGGCGGTCCACTGGACCAGGAGAACTGTTTTCTTTGTTTATCCGACGCCATTTTGAAAACCGAGAAGACCCTGGGACGAGGTTGATAATGGGTGTTGCGGATGGTATGATCACGAAATGACGTGAAACAAAAGATTTAAAAGACACTGAACAATACCCACAACACAACACAAAAGCTAACCAATAATGGTTTCCTCAACACCAAGAAACACCCACAAAATGCCATTATAGCACCCGGGAAGGTGGAGGGGGGGGGGGGTACTCCCTAATATGACCTATGCGGGGACGTGACGCAGGAAAGGGTATGGTTTGTGGCATTTTTGTCACGTGAGTCTGTCCTAAACAGGGTATGGTCCATTAAGGCGGGACTCAACCTAAATTTGAATGAAAGTTTAAGAGGTTCAAAGAAGGGATAGAAGAAAGAAAATGATTTTTGGAACACCAACAGACAGTTGAAGTGGATTACAGTTCATGAAATTTTTCTTGACCGCCTGTTAATCAAATCCAGGGGGGGGGGGGGGGTACTGAACAAAGTTTTGTACGGGGATGCTCCGCCCCGAGGTCCAAACCCTGACTGCAAACCCTTACCCTTTCATATACCGATTTTGACAGAAAAGGTACCCCTTTCATTGAAAATGGTACCCCTTTCAGAGCCTTTACTTGAGTCTGTTTGACATATTTTGAAAGGCCATTTTTATAATACTTAAATGGCAGTTTTGCCTACCTTTTTTATGCTTCAACGGCGTGGTTTCACTTCCCTTCCCTATTCTTCGTGAAATCCCTACCCTTTCATATACTTCAACTCGTGAATCCCGACCCTTTCATATACCTCTAGCCTCAAAAAGGTAAACCAGTCGGTCGGAGCATCCCGGTATAGCCCATTATAGGGAGTACCCCCCCCCCCTCGGGGAATCAAACTTGCCATTCTTTTGAAATTTTGACTTTTCTAGCCGTTATTTTATCTGTTTAGTTTATATTTCTTTGCTTCTATATCACTTTTAGTGATGGTTTATTCCAATTTCAAGATAAAAAAGTCTTAAACCAAGTTCCTGGCCATAATCATGAAAACATGATATTTAAGCTAATAGCCTATTCGCTGGGAACACCAACATGGCTGCCATGGCCTTTGTCATTTGATTCCCACGGGTCTGAGCGAAAACCAGCAATAGCTTTCTTATAGATGATATTTTCTGAGGGGTAGACGAGAAATTAAAACGACGTACGTTTAGCGTCTCTTCGCACTCTCCGTATTTACGCTCGCTCCAAGGGCATAAAATTGAAATAAAATGGGTGTTTCTTGGTGTTGCGGAAGCCATTGTTGGTTAGCTTTTGTGTTGTGGTGTGGGTATTGTTCAGTGTCTTTTGAATATTTTATTTTACGTCATTTGGTGATCACACCATCCGCAACACCAAGAAACTACCAATAAAATTGACGGAACATGCAAGTTGGGCTGGTTTGCGACTATACCACTGTTGTGTAGATTCTGATTTTTAAAAAAAGGGCCCAAAAAGTTAGCGGGCTTTCGAGAAACGGGTCGCTGACCTTCTACGTTCAAAGACCACGTGCATTCAACGCAAAAATATGAATGTTTTGCAGTCTACCAGATGCTGTTCGTGTATGTGCGAAAGTCATATAGATGTTATGTCGGTGTGAAGGCACTAGCGAATTTATTTTCTGCGATCTCGCACCTTGGAGGATCGTTGTTTCAGGCCAAGAAGCACAAAGATTGAGTACGTTGTGTTCAAGACAATGAGAAATGTAAATAGCGCGCTCAACGCAAAAACAATAACGTACAATATGTTCACACCCCTGCTTCCTCACTAAATGAATCATCTATCGCGCTCATCTCTTGAGTTTCTGGGACAGTCCTCGCACGTTGCCAAAGCCTCGTACAGAAAAGATAAAGCTGTTGTTTCCTGGGTGTTTTCTAAGTGTCAAATATGCCTGGCCAGGATTCACAATATTGGGTTGCGATAATGGAATTGTGGTCGCGGCAAACCGCTTTACTTTAATAACGATCGTTTGATGTACCGCAAATATCCTCGACCGACAAACTGATCGCGGGTCGATGGTGAAATAATAACATGTTGTAAAATATTTTCATTGTCTTTCATCGAAAAAAAAGAGGAAAAATGAACGAGTAAATACTGTACGGTATATTCTGAGTTTGTGTTTCGGTAAAACTATGACAAAGTGATTTCAAATATTGCCGGCAGAATCACGGAACGCCCCCAGTACTTTTTTCGCTTGCGCACAACTTTCAAATCAAAGCTTCATGCATGTAAGAAATAGCAAAATTTAGTTTAGCTTATTTCCACGTTATGTCGCCAAATGCCACCAAATATACAACTAAGTTGGGTAAAAAGGTTATATAGAGCAAAACAAAATCAGTAGTTTGGAGATAAAGTGCAGGATTGCAGGATTGAAGTGGATTGCAATTTATATTCTTTTGAAATTTTGACTTTTCTAGCCGTTATTTTATCTGTTTAGTTCATATTTCTTTGCTTCTATATCACTTTTAGCGATGGTTTCTTCCAATTTCAAGATAAAAAAGTAAGCTTAAACCAAGTTCCTGGCCATATAATAAAAACATGATATTTCAGCCGGGACAGTGTCCCGGATAGTGTCCCTTTAATTAACTTCGTTTGCTAATAGCCTATTCGCTGGGAACACCAATATGGCTGCCATGGCCTTTGTTTTTTTATTCCCACGGGTCTGAGCGAAAACCAGCAATAGCCTTCTTATAGATGAGATTTTCTGACGGGTTAGACGAGAAATAAAAACGACTTACTTTTAGCGTATTCCCACTCTCCGTATTCACGCTCGCTCCAAGGGCCCGTTTCTTGAAAGTCCGCTAACTTTGCGTGATCGGAACGCTATTTTATGTGCGTAAAGTATGCATTAATAATGATCCATCTTGGTTTTTGAGAGCTTGGTAATAAAATAGACGAAACAAGTTGCGCTGGTTTGCGACTATAACACTGTTGTATATAGATTTTTTCGAGAAACGGGTCGCATTCAACACAAAAAATACGCATTTTTTGTTCGTGTATGTATAAAGTCATATAGATGTTATCAGTATCAGTCATCAGTATGAAGGCACTAGCGAATTTATTTCTGCGACTCCCGCACCTTGCAGGATCGTTCATTTAACAGGCCAAGAAGCACAAATATTGAGCACGTTGTGTTCAAGACAATGAGAAATGTAAATAGAACTGCGCGCTTAACGCAAAAACAATAACGTACAATATGTTCATACCCCTGCCTCCTCACTGAATGAATCATCTATCGCGCTCATCTCTTGAGTTGCTGGCGCAGTCCTCGCACGTTGCCAAAGGAAGCCTCGAAAAGCGTACAGAAGAGATAAAGCTGTTGTTTCTTGGGTGTTTCCTAAGTGTCAAATATGCCTGGACAGGATTCAGAATTTTGGGTTGCGATAATGGCATTGTGGTCGCGGCAAACCGCGTCACTAATTAACGACCGTTTGATGCACCGCAAATATCCGGCGACCGATAAACTGATCGCGGGTCGATGGTAAAAAACATGTTGTAAAAAAGAAAAAAAGAAAAAAATGAAAGAGTAAATACTGTACGGTACATTCTGGGTTTGTTTTTCGGTAAAACTATGACAAAGTGATTTCAAATATTGCCGGCAGAATTACGGAACGCCCCCAGTATTTTCTTCGCTTGCGAAGCTTCATGCATGTAAGACACCCGGCTCGTAGAAGGATCATATAGCAATGCTGGCAATATTTCTCATCACTTTTGTGCGTACTCATAATTTTGGGTTGCGATAATGGAATTGTGGTCGCGGCAAACCGCTCCAATAAATTACCGGTGCACCGCAAACATCCTCGACCGACAATCGCGGGCCGATGGTGAAAAAATAACATTTTGTAAAATATTTTCATTGACTTTTATATAAAAAAAGGAATAAATGAAAGAGTAAATAATGCACGGTATATTCCGGGTTTTTTTTTTTTCGGAAAACTATGACAAAGTGATTTCAAATATTGCCGGTAGAATTGCGGAACGCCCCCCATTACTTTTTTTTTCGCCTGCGTAGTTACTAAAATGATCTAAAATGACTTAAAATGATGTAAAAAATGACCTAAAATGACTACTGTGAATCTAAAATGACCTAAAATGATGTAAAATGAGCAACAATGTAAGAAGAAGACGACGAGAATAGCGCTTTGCACTATTACGTGACTCAGACAAAGTTTGCTGTGAGCTCGATGGCTTTGTATGAGCGTGATGTGTTCCAATCGAGAAAATCTCGAAACCGCAAATCTTGAAACGATTTGCACTGCGCACCAATCAAAAGCGTGTTGCTGGGCAAACCTCTAAATGTTGCGCAGCGCTCCAATCAAAAGCCTGTTGCTGGGCAAATCTCTAAATTTATAATTGGAAAAGGAAATCCCCTATTAACCCCTCCCCCGGGGGTGTGGGCTTCATAGAGGCTTTACCACTACAAGTTCAGGGTTCACCAGGCTCTAAGCTCGTTCCACATGCACGAAAATTTAGGTCATTCCACGTTTTAGTAACTACGTTTTCGCCTGTGCACAACTTTCCAATCACGGAAGCTTCATGCATGTAAGACGCTAACAACCGGCTCGTAGGTGGAAGGATCATATAGCAATGCTGACAATATTTCTCATCACTTTTGCGCGTCAATTTCGTCCTCATTTCCTTCTAGCTCAGAGTTTGACCCCTCCCCCCCCCCCCCAATAACACAGGTTTTCGATTACTGGTAACTCTTTCATTTTGCTGGACCTCACTCTGTATGTAAGATGTCCATGTTTTTATCGCTTCCTTTGGAACTCTTTTTGCTCATTTTAAGTTACGTTCCATTGAAAGACAGATTCAGGCTAAGGATTGTCTGCAAGAGCTGGAACCAATTGCTTATTCATCCGGTTCTTCTTTACCATTTGGATTTCAGCTGGTTTACCAGAAAGGAATTACGGCACGGGCTCCATAAATGTATTACGCACGCCACCCATGTCTTTTCCCTGGTCATGTCCTATTGCGGCAATGTGCGAATTGTTTATGCAGAAGGAAAATTCGCCATGTTAAGGCGACTCTGCGTGGCCGAGAGCCAAGTAGGCTCTGCAACGGTTAAACTAATTTTGAAAGGAACGAGGTGTCTCCAAGAGTTGGACATGTCTAACTCATTTATAACAGACGACGTTTGCGAAGTCATATCCAAGTTCGCTTCCCATTCCCTGAAAGTCCTTTATCTTCCACATCTGGAGTACCCATTTTGGTGGGGTCCATTTTGGTCACAGTCACGAACTTTCCTTATGCTCGACAGTTTAAAAAAGCTGGAAACATTAGGAGTGACTGGCGATATGGCTTTTGTTCAGTTGATTGGCGCCATGTTGCAGAACAGAATGAAATTAAAGAAACTTCGCAAGCTCATACTGTCGGATAATACCTACGTGATCAACGTGGCGCGAATCATACATAGCCACCGAATAAGCGTGGAGCTGTGCGTCTGTCGCTGCCCTGATCTGAAAGAGTCAACGACCGAACTGATGAGGAGCTTAAACGTTTCCTTATGCTCAAAGTGCAAATTTGACGTAGCAACCTTTACTTGGATATAGAAAAATCGGGGGCATTCAACGAGAAAGTGTTGTCATTCGCCCAGTTATTTTGATGATTAAATTGTCCCCAGGAAGGGAGGGGGGGGGGAATTCCCCGAAAGTGTTGATGGGGGTGGGGGGGTGGGGGGGGGGGTGCGGCACGCTTCTTAAAACCCTTACCTATTTCAGACCAAAATATGCGATTTTCCCTACCCTATTTCAGACCTGACCCAAAATTCGATACCCTATTTCAGACCAGACCTTTAAATCGATAATGCTTCTAATTTCCGATGTTAATCAAACCACATTTCTCAAGGGATGAAGTAGACTTCAGGACAAAATGGCTTGAAAAACATACCCTTTCGGGCCGCACCCCCCCCCCCGGAAATTGTCATTGGTATTATTATTGGCTTAACGTCTGTTTAGTTGTTGAGAAAAACATTTTTGATAGTTTATATCCCGGTTGTTATTGATTCCTATTGTTTTTTGATTGAAATGTTACCATGTTGCTGTTGTTAGGCCCGTTTTCAAAATAGAAGGGAAACTGATGCAATATTATCTACACGGGTGAAGGTATAAAATATGTATGCCATTTGAACGACCATCTATAATAACAATAAGAGTTATGGAGTTACTGTTTTATTGAGGGGATATATTTTGGGACAAGAGAAAAACTTATCTAAAATTGCGCCACTCTGGCCTTGACGCAGAGTTGTACGTGGAGTAACAGTAATTGTCTGTAGCTTGCCAATTATCAGGAGCCATTATCACAATCTAAATGCTCCTCAGCAGTGCGCTTGTATGTGTTCACAGTTAAGTTAACGCTTTTATGTGTTTTATGCCAATCAGGTCAGCCATTTTTTTAGATATACGGCAAGTGATGTTCGAGTTAAGACCTAGTCCGAATAATACAGATTTTAACTATTTTCATTATAAACACTCAACTGTTTTCCAAAAACAAAGCGCTAGGAACCGTAGAAAAAATACAATTACAAGGAATGTTTTAATCGTAAAGTAATTATTACAATTTTGGTAGAAATAAATTAAAATAAACTTAATTTTTTTATCTAGAAAGAGGGTCTTGATCTGGAATTTGACTATTTTTGGACTGGGAAAATGGGATTTAGGTCATTTGGAGTGGGATTTGGGTCACTGGGAGCGGGAATCACAAACACAAAAATTGGGAATGAGAAACACGTCTATACATTACACAGCATGTATAATCAACACTCAATGACATTCCTAGACTCAAAGAAAGGCTAATAAAACAATTTTGATTCAGTAAAAAATCTTATTATACGAAACCAGCGCAGTGCAACAAGACTCGCTCATAGTCCTCAGAGTGTTTTTCTGCCCTTGTGTGTCATTGATCTAGTTGTACAGCAACAGCACAGTTGCGACTGAGCATTCTTGAGCTATCGTGAGAAAGAACATGGCAGCGAACAATGGTGAATCTCTTCCAACTGTAT
Organism: Cladopsammia gracilis; assembly: GCA_022457155.1. Classification (NCBI taxonomy): domain Eukaryota; kingdom Metazoa; phylum Cnidaria; class Anthozoa; order Scleractinia; family Dendrophylliidae; genus Cladopsammia; species Cladopsammia gracilis. Next base: position 161,335 of record JAJGOT010000824.1, on the reverse strand, counting down.
AAATCATGTACATTTCCACAAATAATCTAGTAATACACACGGAACATTGTAAATTGGATTTTGAATGGAGAAAAGTAGCCAATGTAAACAATCTTCGTAAAGAAAAGCAAAACGTACGCGTTCAGCTGATGGAGGCGGCATCGCCAATTAGCTCAAAATAGTTTCATTACCGAGGCTCTGTCGTTTGCAAAATAGAGAAAGAATTTAGCAGTTTTAGGCTGCAGAAGGTCTATAAACACATTTTCATAGATTTTTGAGAACTCTATTTATCTTGTAAGTTAAGAAACTGAGCCAGGGAGTTTACAGTTTGACATGAAAAGTGGGCGGAACTTAGCCTTTACCTCGCGCGTTCGCGTTTAAAAAAATAACCAGTATCTCGCGCGACTATCGCGCAATGCATGCGCAGAACGTATGCGCAATAACAATAGTTGGCCGTCCTTAACAGCTCAAGTAAATTAAGGCATGGGTCTCCTGTCATTTCACACAAAAAGTGAGGGGGTGTTCTATCTTTTGAGTCTTTATCCATAAGAACGAGAAACTTTGGCAGAATAAACAGTTTGCAAATGTGGTCATTTTCGTACGCAGTAAATATGGAAATTAAATCACGTGACTTGTCAGGGCTATTTTTAGCTGAAAAATCTTATACACAAAATGGGAACACTTTTTACTATTTCCTGGAGTCTGCCATCAGCTTTATGATTTTAAGGCCACAAGGTACATCATTTCTGTGCTTGGCAACTTTAAGATAATTTAAAAGAAAGGCAGAAAAAAAAAATAACTGTACTAGTACCACTCGCCGGACGGGTTGACGTGCGCGCGCTCTCATTGCGACAAGGTGGCGCAATTTCTACTCGAAATAGCCCTTACTTACTTACTTACATATAGTTATTGAAAAGTCTTCCAAATAAAATATACATGATCTTATTGTTGCCTTTCTAGATTTTTTTTTGTTTCGCGATACTAAGAATAATATACACATACACTTAGCTTAGGCTTTCTCGTTTACGGAGAAGTCTAATGATTGAGTTGTTTGGCTTGTCACGATTTTTGGCGAAACAGAAAAACATTCAGTAGTCTAATGTAACAAAGCCATAAAGAAATCGGTACATAATTTTAGGCAATTTACTCACTTTTCGTTTTTTACGTTTACAGTCAACTCTCTCTTAACGGACACCTCTATAACAACGGATAGGGATACCGTCAACGCACCCTTGAGAAGTGCATTTGTTAGAGAAAATACTTCAAAATGGAAATGACAAACGAGTTCACTTTTCTAATGGTATCATTCCAAAATGTTGTTCCCTCAGACGAGACATTTGCTCCCGGCGTGCGCGTTACCAAATGAACTATTGCTCATAATTATTTATGTGTGCGCTATTGTTTTGCTTTTGGATTTCTATTGTTTTCTATTGTTTTGTTTTGTTTTTTCTATTGTTTTATTATTTTCTATTTCTATTGTTTTGGCTTTTGTTTTAGTTTTAAGAACGGTATGCATAACTAATGCATGGTAAAGGTAAAAGTCGCACACGAGCCAGATGGCCCACACGGCCTGAGCTTAACCCGGTTTCTGTAGCACGAAGCAACTAGGAATATTGCTACTCCACCCTAGATGGGATGCTAGTCCATCGCATGGTTACCCCCAACATTTTGTCGCCGGTACCCATTTATACACCTGGGTGGAGAGAGATAGTGTGGAGTAAAGTTTCTTGTCTAAGGAAACAACACGACGACAGAGAGACCAGGCTCGAACCACCGACCTTCAGGTTGAAAGTCCGACGCGCTAACCACTAGACCACCGTGTCTCCACTCAACTAATATATTTCCGTTAACCCCATAACTAATATATGGGGTTAAACGGAAATCTTTCCGACTGAAAAGTGCAAACGGAGGTGTTTACGCTCGAACCAAAGCAAATTTCCCACCGAAATGTTTACTAGATTCCAATCTTTCCAAAACCGAGTGTGTGAGTTAGAACGCTTAAAGCGATGACCGCGCGGTCGAACTCCATATAAGCCTTTATACGAAATTGCTCACTCCAAGGTAAAAAATATATATATATGGAGCCATCTTAAATCATTTAGTGGCCGAAAAAAGGGCATTCAGGTGTACCGCCTAAAGCATTTAGCATTTTGGACTAGCTCTTCTTAATACTGTAACTCTTAAAGTTTCATTAAAAGTGATCTTCTAAGAATAGAGTACATCACTCAGTCCTTTCACTAAGTGTATTATGAGATAATTTCTCACAACCCGAATACCTTAGTTCCAAATTTGTTGACCGTAGTAGCGTCTCTAATTACTCCTTAAGAGACACAGAGGGCAAACTAGCTATCCCACAGCCACGCACAAATTATATGAAAAATAGCAACCCCCACAACCCCCACAACCCCCGCAACCCCCACAACCCTCACAACCCCCACAACCCTCACAACCCCCACAACCCCCACAACCCCCACAACCCCCACAACCCTCACAACCCCCACAACCCTCACAACCCCTACAACCCTCACAACCCCCACAACCCTCACAACTCTCACAAACCACAGCGAACAAAAGAACCCCCCCAAAAGCATTTTCGTGTATCCCGTATGCATAAAACCGCATTTTTCTTGTTGGCCAATCACAGAGCTTGTTCCGAGAGGTGCGTACTGCCTCGGGGAATGGGGTGTCACTGTTTATAATAGCAACTCATTTGCTTAAGCAATTTCTAAGCCTAATAAGCGCTTTGAAAGCTATGTGAATGTAGATTCAACTGAGATGGATAAACAATAAAAAAATCCTAATATTAATATTATTTTGCCGATTATTTAGTGAATTACTTGTACCATGACAAGTTACTTGTACTACACAATTTCTATCAGAAACTTCCCTAACAGGCAATTATGTTATATTGCTACAACCCTGATTGAGATGTATAGTGTGTAGTAGGATAACAATATATTCGCAACGCGTATTTTTGCGTGCAATTTCAGTAAGTGTCCTAAGAAGTATTGGCCAGGGTTGTCGGAAAACGGCAGCCTCATAGAAATAGACTATTCTCTGATTGTTTGCCTCGTCTATGGTCTTATTTTCGTTGGTATTTGTGTCCAGGTAGCCATGTTAGTAATCATGATCGCAAAGAATTGACATGTCTGTCAACTGCTGAATATCCGAATATATGCACTGAGATTTGTGACTCAGTTGAAAGGGCGTTTTAGGGAGAAGAGAGATGATATTTGAATTGTCGTGTTGTTTACATAGACTGTTATTGCAATTAAGCTTTATTTGTCACAGTGTTATTAGAAGTTTGGCGGACAAACTATTATGTGCTCTCACTGGTCACATGTCGCGTGTTTTTCTGCCTATTTTACGAAATTTTTTTCGAATTATCGATCACCAAAATGAGATCAAGTTTGTGCGCTATTCAAGCGCTGTGGGCATTGTTGTTATGCGCAAGCGGTCCTACTTGATGTGTGTGCCAACATGGAGTGTTTAGAGAACACTAGGCAGAGAATAGTATACCTGATTACGTATAGTCGTGCAGATACCACAAAGTTTTCGACAGAGAAAGTTTTTCGTCAGCTATTATAGAGGCCTGGCAACATTTTGGGATAAGAATCTTACACTGGGTTGCATGTATTGAGGCTCATAGTAACGATAATGATTCTGCAAGCGGAGAGGACGTCAATATGTATCACTTCCATATGGCTATAAAATTATCAAAGAGGGCAAGATGGCTTCAAGTTAGAAAGTATTTGGATGACAAGTTTGGAATTCAAGTGAACTTCAGTGATACTGCATACCGATATGTCACAAAGGACGATCATGAAGCGTTACACTCCCCTGGTCACCCTGATCTTTCAGATGAAATTCCACAGACTGAATGTGCCATTAGTTCAAGGAAAAGAAAAATACCACAGGACGAACAACAACAGTTGATTCCATGTGGTTGCTGCTTCGCCAAGTTGATTTTAGATAATGCAACACAGATTGTTAGTGCGTGACATGTTCTGTTTAGCGTGCCGATCGACAATGTTTACTTTTTGACATTTCTCGGCCACATTTCTCACCAAAGAAAAGTAATTTTTCAAATGCTTTTAATCAACTTCTGATCTGTTGAAGAGCGTTCATAGTATCGTTATCATGTGATCTTGTTTATGAGATGGATTGGTCTACACATTAGAGCCGATATGTATGATTTTCGACATTTCTCACTTCAAAACATAACCTAAAATGGAATTTAATTAAAAAGTTTTACTGTCATTTTGGTGAGAAATGTTCATAAATAGCTACACGCTTCCCTTGCTATATAAAAACGAGTACAAAACAAAGATAATATACAACTGATACAATTCCATGTCAATTTATTTTTAGAAAAGCTAGCGGCTGTCCGATAGGTGTATTCGAAGTAGTGAGAAATGAGTACAAATAATAGTGAGAACTGTTTCAACCTGTTGCTGTCACGCAATGCTTTCAGAGTAAACACATGGTGTGGAAGCTAAGAATTACATTTCGTTTACTGGGCCAACATAGTCCTTGTCGTTGCATTAAAACTTCTCAGTTACACTTTTAGGCAATACTTACAATTTTTCATTGACCTTGAATTCAAATTGTAACACTATTTATTTTGACAATTGAATATATACTGTGCAATCTTGTATGTCCACTAATATTTTGTTCTGTGACCCTTAGAGGCTAGTACAGCTTCAATTCTGAGTCATACTTGATGTTAGGTTATCTATATATTCAATAGAAATATTAAATGCTCTTAAAAAACTCGCGTAGTAAATTCATCAAAAGACTCCTTAGTAATATTTTGCTCTATAGCCTTGTCATCTAAATAATGTTTCACAAAGTTAAATGCATTTTCGATACAATGAATATCTGCACAGCGCGGAGGTAGTTCAAGCAATTCCCCCTCAATATCTTCAAGAGCCTTTTTCGCAGGTTTGCTTCGTTGACTTGGATCGTTGTCCATCATAAACAATCTCCTTCCATTTCGTTTAGGGCCCGCTCGGGCAAAGGTGATATTAAAATGGGTTCTTATAAAGTCCGCGAAAAAGTGTCCGTTCATTTTTTCGTAAGGGACACTTAATATCACACCTTTGCCCGCCGCAATGGCCACGAGAACATGTAATCGTCTCCCCCCTGCTAAGTCCTTCGACCCCTTGGTTGTCAATTGCAGACCTTCTCCTTTCTGCCGCCACACCCGTGATTTATTTATAGTTGCTCCGCTCTGTGGATTATACTTATGAATAAAGGAGACTGCATCCAGATAAAATGCGACTTCATTTGACCAAAAGTGGGGATTTTCTGCGACCAAATGTTTCATTTTTTTGCGAATCTTACACGTAGCTTCCGGTCGTTTTCGCTTAGAAGCCCTTTCTTTCTTGCTTGTAAATAACGATAGCCATTTTCATTAAGATATCGAGAAAATGTTCGACGGCTAGCCATTTCAAATGTCAGGCCACTTCTTTAAACGAGACTTTTCACTGTAATATGTCTTTTGGAATTCCTTAGTTCTTTCAATGCTCGGAGAAGTTTTCGGACACTGCGGTTACTTACTTTGCATGGTCTTCCGCCTCTGTTAGTAGAATTAGACGTGACTTTTTTACTTCTCGCAGGATTTTGATGACATATTCTTGCCACAGATGACTTCGATATCCGGCACTCGTCTGCTATCTGTCGATATGATGCATGTCTGTAATTTCGTAGAAAGTAGGCTAACGCTCGTTGTACATCCATTATTTTGCCGTCGGAAGGCATCATTCCTACCATAGAATTGTTACTAGCGATTTAACAAAGAGTCTTTCGTATTTTTCACGGCGAAAAACAGTCTTGCAAGCAGCCCAAGTGAAATTTGTTATCAATAAACTCTCGTCACAATTGAAAAAGGAACGATCGAACGTTAGCTGACCCGCCTAGGCGCGCGCAATACCACAATAGACACAAAGAGAACACTTCACTACTTCATATGCACTTCTCTACCTAATATTAACCCACTTTTCTTTGCTTTTTTTCAAGATTGAAACCTTTTTCTTTGAAAGACGTTTTCCGACAACCCTGGCCAATACTCTTGGGACACTTACCCAAAAAACGCCACGATATGACGCAGTCCCCTTTCCCCCTCCCCCCCTGGTGCAATGTTGATCTTACCGGTTCAAAATTCTTTTCATGGCAATGAACATTGCTCTGGGGAGGGGGGCAGGGGCTGAAATAGCACGTGATAACAAGATTGAGATGTATAGTGCGTAGTAGGATAACAATATATTCGCGACGCGTATTTTTGCGTGCAATTTCAGTGACTGTCCTAAGAAGTATTGGCCAGGGTTGTAGGTTCGAGCTGCATGTCCTCAGTTGCCTGGGGCAGTCACTACAAAACATATGCAAATATAGAGCTGACTGCATCAGGGGGAAAAAATCCTGAAGTCAAGGTATGAATTGTCATGTTTATGTCCACAGGCAGCGGGAAAAGAATAATGCCCCCACGGGTCCTGGTTGACAACCTGCATCTGGTGATCAGTCATGAGAACTATGATTACTTTTTACGTAAATTTCACTTAATTTGCAATAATTTTAGAGATTACATAACCAAAAGCATTCTTTTTTTTAAAAATAATCCTTTTCTGAGAAATTTTCACCAACGTTGACTGCATTAGGTGTCACCTTGTTTTTTGCTAGTTTTGTAAGGTGTGTTTGTGAATGTGAAAAGTGTGGGCAGTCAGTTTTTAGGGTTAACCGAGGATGCTTCGGGCGGAAAACACTCTGTAAAACCTAATCCTTCATTCAAGAAAATGAAACTGTAACAGTAGACGGCGTCTTCGTGTGTTCCTGATAATGGACCCGCACATTTGGTAGCAGAGCGGGGTTTATGAATCATCCAACTAGAAAGACTCAAGAAGATGTCAAATGAAGAAGAATTGTTACAAGTTCCGAAGAATTTTGCCGAGGCAAAGGATTTGATAAACAAGTTGGGCATCGAAGATTTAAGGACCTTTTGCTTTACGTTCGGATTATCACAAGACGGAACAAAAGCAAGCCTCAAAGAGCGACTTATGGAGTATTACGTAGGAAAATTTTTCCATCCCTTCCCAACGCCAAGGAACATGGCCGCAACTAAGAGTCCGCCACCAAGCGAAGCAGAAACGCCCGCCGCAGAACTAACTGATTTTGAAGCCATAGAAGAGCACTTCGTTTTATCTGTAGAAGAGAAATTTCGTAGAGCGGATAACCGAAATGACCAGATCGAATCTTCCGATGAGTGCGTATGTGGATGAATCGCTTGCAACGTTTCGCGTGTCTTTAACAGAAGCCATTAAGGATAATATGGAGGAAATAATGCGGTCATTCAATAATCGGTCTGAGAATACACGATCTAAAAAAGGGGAGCCAGAGCAAGAACAATCCGTTGATTCATCGAAAATTGTAACACTCAAGAGAAAATTAAATTTCCTGTTCAGGAACGCAAAGATGGTGTGCGACGAGTTGGTGAAGTTAATCGATTCAGAAGCTACTCCCTCGAGAATTGAGCGTCAATTAAAGAAGTTGAATGATTATGAATCTGACTGTGTACATTCAATAGAAGAACTTTTGACGACTGTTGAGCAAGAAGAATTAATAAAAGAAGTGCTCGAAGAGTGGGATGAGTTTCAAGCTGAGATGTCACGGATTTCTGAGAGAGCAGAAGATTTTATGGCGACAAAACCAACGAGCCCTTCTTCGAACATTACAGGAGTCAAACTACCGCTGCTGCAGTTACCGAAGTTTTCGGGCAATGTTTTGGAATGGTCCGCGTTTAATGACGCATTCGTTGTGTCTGTTGAATCACACAAGAAGTTGAGTAATGTACAAAAATTTACACATCTAAGATCATGCCTATCGGGAAAAGCGTACAGCTGAATTGAAGGTTATTCAGTCACAAATGATAACTACCCAAAGGCCTTGCAAAATTTGAAGAATAGGTTCGGACGGAATGTTTACTTGTAAACGAATTGGTGAAGTCCATTCTGAATCTGGAAGTTCCCGAAAACGCTGATGGAAAATCTATAAGGCATTTGTATGACATACTGCGAAACAGAATGACAAGCTTGGAGTCCCTTGGTCTTAAGGCTGATGGCAACCCCAGTCTGTCTATGGTGTTGTTACCTATCATCAACACAAAGTTACCTCGTGAACTGAAGGAAAAGTGGCAGTTTGAGCTTACAAAATACGAGAATGACGACGAAGAGAAGTAAGTGAACATCAAGAAATTCTTTCAATTTCTCGAGGGACACGTGCTTAGCAAAGAAGCCCAGGAAGATCTGCAGTGTAAGCCGAAACCCAGGAGGAGAAATTGGAGAGACAGAAGAATCTTTGACGAAGAGGACATGACTGCACAATCTTTAATGATGAACACCTCCGGCTACAAGAAGAAGTGTGGGTTTTGTTCAAAGGGTCACGAGACGACAAAATGCCTAGCAGCCTTAAGCAAGACCCCTGAAGAGAGATGGGAAATGCTGGTGAAGCGAAAGGGCGCCCCAACCTGCTTTAATTGCCTACAAGCAGGAAGCATTTCACACATTTCAAGAACCTGTAGAGCACCACGATGTTCCGTTGATGGGTGTGGAAAAAAGCATCACCACCTTTTACACTGAAAACAAGATGAACAAAAATGAACAAGAGACTAAGATTCTGTCGGGATTTGTTTCCATAAACAAGCAGAAACTTCTGTCTACTGCCTGCGCAAGAATGATTTATGAGGGAGAGGAATGCTCTGTTCGTATTCTCCTGGATAGCGGATCCCAAGAGACTTTTCTTAAAACAACTATTGCTGATGACGTAAAGATGAAACGAGTTGGGGCTCCTGCAACCATGAATATTAAAGTGCTCGGAGGACAAGAACAGCAGAAAAGAATGAATTGCGTGCAGTTCAAGCACGACTCAAGCGACTCAAGCGACGATCAAGTGATCAGCCTTGACGCTTGGACCATTGACAGTGTATGCTCCCCCTTTGCTGCTGTAGATTTGGATGTAACAAGGTTGAAACACCTAAAAAATCTTTAGCTTGCAGAGACATTTCCTCTATCTCAGTGTGATGATTCCCCCCGTCACAAACCAACCCGTCCTCACAGAAATCGAGTCACCGTGTCCTTCCTGCTTTAGCGGCTGCTAAGGCTGAAAACAAGCAACTGGTTCGGACTTCTGAGTTAGAGACACTGCAGCATGAGTTATCTTCTTTGCAGCAACAGAACGTTGTGCTCAAAGGATACCAAAAGGATCCGCCCCCTTCACAGCATTTCACTGTGCAGGATCTCCGTGCTCTTCCAGGGTTAACTGCTAGGGCAGATGCACAGCTACAAAAGCTTGGCCATTCGAAATCTAGTGGATTGGAGGAGCCTGCAGATGATGGGGACAGCAATCATCACTGCCGCGAACAGGCAAAACAAGGTATGAAGCTACGGTACGTTCAGGGAAGACAGCCAAACTTACCAATAAAGTTCTTCACCCTCAAATTTGGCTGCACAGTGAATTGAGCCTCTTGTGCATTTCAAAAGAAGTTCGTTATGATAATTTAACTCTTGCAGAATTTGCCACAGGCTATGCGTCGATCCTTCGTTGATCCTTTGCCTTCCTAGTCTGAGTGCAGCCGAGGACGGCGCGTATTGATCATTTCGGTACACTGATTTATTTGGCTACGCAGTTTCCTTGGCGCACAGTTCACTCCCTCCACACCACAGCCTTGTTTTAAATTGAGTGTGGTCGATAACGTTGGGGCAACTCATTTTCACACCTTGAAGCATGTTCCCGCTCTCTTATTGTAGCGACGACAAGACAGGCAGTTCAGTTTTGTAAAGCTTATCAGAGTGTCAAATGTTCGTTCACCGAGGATCATTTGCGCTGTTAAGAAACAAGCGTAAATGAGTTCAGCATATTTGTGCCAAGTGCTGGTTAACCAAGCAGGAAATGCAATGTCATCAAAAGATCTCTACTCTGTTGGCACTTCAAACGTTTGACTTGTGCGAGCATCTGGTGTGTATGATCAGACAAATTTGAATAATTGTTCCAGTTTAGTTTTTTGCTCTTCCTCCTCTTCTCCTTCTCGGGTTCCATGCACCAAAGTCCCAGTCAGTTTGAGTGTCTGTTCATGACAGTGTTACAACAGTTTTAGTTTCGGCTTTTTCATCTGAAGCGTCCATAAGTCTGAGTGTTTGCTTTCAAGTTCCTAGTGTCTCAGTTTCAGTTTCGTACATTCCAGTTCGCGAGAGTATTAACATTCAAGCCGTTCCAAGTGTTCCAGGGTGTAATTGTTCAAGTTCAAGTTCCTTTCTCCCAGGATTTCAGCGTCCCTGTTCACGCTTCTTGTTTGTGTCAGTGAGTCCGAGTGTTCGTATTTGTGACAGTATTCAAGTGCAAGTCAGGTCAAGTTCCCAGTGTCCAAGATTCTAGCGTCTCAGTTTGTTTCTTGTAACAAGTCAATAAGTTCCAGTGTTCCGGTTTGTGACAGGAGCGTGTGCATACCTCTGGTTTACCGAACTAGGTTTCATGCTGTTTGCCTGTCTCGTCACGTTTAAACATTCCTCTGTGTTGACAGTACTTGCAAGAATATCACGACGCAAAGATTTGTGATTTTCTAGAATATGGCTGGCCAGTGGGCTACGATTATTCTACTTGTGGTTTTCCTGTTAGCCAATTACGTAATCATCAAGGGGCTTTATTATTCCCTGATGCCATTGATTCGTACTTGCGGAATGAAATCTGTAGGAATGCTGTGCTTGGCCCTTTTGAGTCAAATCTGTTTTTATGCCCGGTTGCATTGTCACTGTTGAATTCCGTGCCTAAACATGATTCAGTAGATTGTGGACTTAAGTTGGCCAGCTAGAACATCAGTAAACAATGGAATTTCTTCCTCCAGTTATCTTGGAGATGTGTTTCACTTATCCTACAGTAGACTCTATCGCCTCTCTGATCTGGTCTGCTGAAGTGGGTTGTTTACTGTATAAACGCGATTTGAAACGTGCTTACTGTCAGTTCCCAGTGGATCCTTTAGACTACCTGTTATTGGGTTATTGTTGGAAACATTCCTTATATTTTGATTTAGTTTTGCCTATGGGATTGCGGTAGGCTGATGGTGTGCCAGGGCATTACGAATGCAGTGCGCTACATTTGCGAGGTGGAAGAAATGTTTCACTCTTAGTTATTTAAGCGATTTTATCGGTGTGGTTACTCTGGACATTGCCTGGCAAGCTTATAATCACTGTGGTCACCTTCTTGCCAAACTTGGTCTGGAAGAATCTCTTAGTAAAGCCTGTCTGCCTGCTACAATTCAGACTTGTTTAGGGGTACAATTTAACACTGTACAAATGACAATTTCCGTCACACCAGCGCGCCTAACGGAAATAGACTCTCCATGTTTTTTGGTCCACTAAAAAATCCACCACAAAGTCGGAGCTTCAACACTGGTAGGTAAGCTTTCATTTATTTCAAAATGCGTTCTGCAGAGCAGACTTTTTCTGTCCCGCATTTTAGCATTGTTGTGAACACTTAAACAGAATGGTCATCCAATTTGTCTTTTAGAGAGTTTCGTAGAGACATTAAGTGGTGGCTTCGGTTCATGCTTACTTGTAATGAGTTTCTATTATTTCCTCTCTTGTCTGGACTTCTCCTGATGCCGTTTTTCCCACCGACACTTGTATATCGTGATGTGGTATATTGTCGCAGTCCCAGTATTTTCATGCCCAGTTTCCTACAGAACTTTGCACTCGGTTTTTAGAGATTCACCTTTTGGAAGCGCTTGCTATTTTGGTTGCTCGGTGTTTGTGGGGTCACCTGTGGGCAGGTTTCTGCATTCAAGTCTTGTGACAATGCTGCGGTGGTTTCCGCACTCACGTCAAGGAAAGTGAAGGATCAATTGCTAGCTGCAATTTCACATGATATCTGGTATCTCGCAGCCTCACATGAATTTGAACTATGTGCGGTTCATCTACTGGGTGGTGAATTACGCCGCAGATTTATTGTCTCATTGGCATCTTGACAGTAGTTTTTCTAGCAACCTCCCGTGTTCTCAAGTTTGAGTTCTGTATTCATGCCGCCTGAATTCTTCAGTCTATTACTTTTATAATGACCGTACGGCCTCGCTGATGTAATCCTACAGAAAATAGAATTGCAAGGTGACATGAGCGGGGCTGGACGGGTTGACATGAGCCGGTCCAGAAAAAGCCGTCCGGCCCTGCTCTACGGTAGTTCAGCTGACCTCGCACTGCCTGACTATTGTAGTTTTGCTCGGTCTGTATGCCACAACCTCAAGCCAAATATTTTCCCGTCCGGCCCTCCCACTCAGCCAATAAGTGCATGATATCTCATTTTCCTTTGTTAGATCGTGACCTACGGGAATTGTGGTGAGATTGAAAGGTCACTCGCAAGGCCGCACAAGAATCACGTCACACAGTGGTGGACTTATTGTTTTGTTTATATTTTTCATTAGATTTTCTACCAGCTACGGTTGACACTGTTTGTTTTGTCTATTTTTAAGTCGATCCTTAACCCCGGCCTTGGTGCGTAATTATCTTAGTGGTGTTAAGTTTTTACATGTCGCCTTGGGTTATGACTTCCCCTCACTCAAAACATTTGCCATAAGAATTATGCTGCATGGTATTGACAGTATTGCATTACATTGTCCTAAACACGTGCCTCCTATCACACCCTCCATTCTGTTTTCATTGATTCAGTTGTCGCATAGTCCCGAATCTTCCCCGTAGTGTCACTTTTTTGTTCACCTTTTTCCTATTTGCGTGAATATCTAACATCGTACCCTTTTCCAAGCTATCTTTTGATTGTCGTAAACATTTGTGTAGAGGGGATATAGTTTCTTGATAAGTTCTTCAAGTGGGCCACCGTGGAAGTCTGTATGAACATCTTCTCTTCTTCTTTTTCCACTTGTGCTGTTCTGGCAAATCCTGTCTTCTTTCCTTCACAACGTTTCGGCAATCCTGCCCTCTTCAGGTGTCTTGTTGCTTCGTGATTAAGGACAGATTAGGAGGACGTTGACTGATATAAGTGTAGCAAAGACAAACGTATAGACATTAGACGGAAAAACTAACGTGCAACAAGACACCAAGACATCTGAAGAGGGCAGGATTGCCGAAACGTTGTGAAGGAAAGAAGACGGGATTTGCCAGAACAGCACAAGTGGAAAAAGAAGAAGAGGAGATGTTGGATATAGTTTCAGCTCCGCATGGTCTCACTGTCACGTTCAAGAGGTCCAAAACTAATCAGGCTGGTATGCATCATTTACTTTTGCAAATTGTCACTATTTCCAATTTGCCCTTGTGTCCCGTAAAGACGTTTCACCATAGGTGCACTCTCACTCGGGCTTCGCCAACGTCACCTGTGTTTCTTTTTATATCTCTAGATGGCTCTCTTTCCCCGGTCACTAAGCAACAGTTTGTTTAGAAATTTCATCAGCATTTATTGTCCACAGGTGTTCCTCATGTGCACACATATCGGGCCACTCTTTTCGTAGGGGAGGGGAAAATTGGGCCTTTCAGTGTGGAGTTCCTGGAGAACTCATTCAAGTTTTTGGGGACTGGTCCTCAGATGCATATAAAAGTTATCTAGAGTTTCCCTTGCCAGCTAAGTTACGAGTTGCTCTGAGCGTTACCGCCTTCTTAATTCGCTGCGTCCAAGGGGGGGGGGGGGAATTTCATAAACCCCATGACACGTTGCGACTTTTTTTCTCACTCGTCTCACGCTTGCTGTCACACGAAGCCTTCAAGAGAGACTTTCATTTGGCAATTCTCTACGACTGAGTTCAATCAAGGTAGTTTTCAAAGTGCCATTTTATTCTTTGATGCATCTAAGACAGTGAAATGTTTCAGTATTCAATGGGATGTCATTCTCTCTGTTGGGTTGTTTTGACTTGCAAATGAAGGCATGGTTGAATGAACTCCAACAATTGGTTGAGTGTGTCTGTTTTACATAAGTTTTTGTGTTTCAAATTTTTCATGTAGGCTGAAAAGGCATGTCTGATATTAGATCACTGATCTGACCTCTTTTGACCTCGCAATTTCGACGGGTTTGACCGTTACAAAATAACATATTTTTCTTCCCTTTGGCCGCCAAAATGCAAAGTGAAGGTGTCAAATTCTGTTATTGAGATGGCGCAAAGATGGTGCCAATTTTGCCTTGCACTTGCTTATGAACTGTATAGTTTTATTTTCGTCTTAAAGCACTTTCATTGTAGGATGTGTGTGTACTTTGATTCCTTTTGTGTATTGTACCCTCTGTATTTCATTCCTATAGATGAAAATTGTTTTAATGCACCATGGATGGATTGTAGAAGCGATCGCACGTGTCAACTGGCAACACACCACACAAGCCAGCCAATATAAAAAATCTCGTGAAGAGATCGGCGTACACTTGGCTTTCAGGAAAGAGTTAGCCCTGCACAGAAGGTATTGATCATTGTTCGAGCTGTGTGTTACAATGAAAGTATGCTGTGAGCTAATACTTCAGTTGAAGTTCTGATCTATCCAAGTAAAATAAATATTGATGTTTATTCAGCAGTTTCATTTCTTGTGTTGTTCTTTCCCTGTCGTCAGGCATCACGTCACATCCTTCAAAAAGCAAGGTTGGTGCGATCGCCAAAAAGTCCAAAGCAGCTACAAAGAGAGCTTTTCCATGGCAGAGGAAGGAGCAGGTCGCTTTGGTGCAATTTGGTGCTCTCTTCGACGATTTCAAGAAAGATAGGGGGTGAATAGGTTAGCTGGTCAATGGATTTGGCTAAAAAACTGCTCAGATTTCGGATTTTGAGGATATATTTTACGGATTGGTGGATTTTGAACGCTCAGTGGATCACATATTTCTTCAATATTTCAGCGTGGATTATGGATTTTGTTTGTTTTGAAGGCGGATTGTGGAACTTAACTTGGTGGTCTATTTCAATTTATTCTTCTGTCTGATTTAGAACTAGATTAATAGATCATCAGATCTCTGACCTTCAATGTAATTGAAATCCAGAACACTCTGACCCCAGCATGCCGGTTTCCAGCCATACAAAAAGCCTTTGTTCTCACCACGTGTACCATCGGCACGGTCGAAATGGAGGGTCAGGTCTGTATCACCCTGATTTGTAATAAAGAATATGATTTGTAATATCAACTGGATTTGTAATAAAAATGAATGTGATATGTAATAACAACAGGACTTGTAATAAAAATCAACCTAATATGTAATAAAATAACTAACCGGATTTGTAATAAACTTTCAACTGGATGTGTAATAACATACTTTACCAGATTTGTAATAACGCTGCGAAAGGTGAGTCACTTATTTTTATACCGTCTTGATGTGCATTTCTTAAAGATACTCTCTATTCTCCCACTTATGGAAGGGTTTGGATATTCCAAAAAGTTAGGGATCGAAAAGGCCAATTTAAGAGGAATTTAGGGGAGAAGGTGTGGGGTTAATATATTCTACATATCTGCCTACACATATGACCTGTGACATTCACACCCAAAAACTGACCCCGACCCCAAAGTAAGGCCTCTCGGTTAAAGTTTTATGCAAAGTTGACTCTGTTAACTAACTAGCAGTGGCTTGAAAAAGTCGTTATGCCCTGTTTTCTTTTGTTCCAGTTTAAGTACCACTTTGGCTATTGTCTAATATACCAGATTTTGCATTTATTTAGTATGATTCGTAATCATGATAATGTGTTGTAACTTTAGTAATCTGCCGAACATAAAAATACTATATATGTGTGCTGCGTTTGCACTTCCAATGTTGCGTTATATATCAGAACATATAACTTTTGCTTATATTAAAACAAACTAGAAAACATTTTCGTTATTCTTGTTAGACTTAGGTTAGAAAGCGGGGCAGTCAGAAAATTACCAAGAATTTTATTTCAGCCCCTTACTCACCTCCCCCCGCTCCCTTTGGAAATTTCCAAAGCCATCCTTGGAGGTAGGTAAGGGTATTCATATTTTATTGGAAACGCACATCAAAGTATCACTCACCTTTTGCAGCGTTATTACAAATCCGGTTAAGCATGTTATTACAAATCTGGTTGAAAGTTAGTTACAAATCTGGTTAGTTATTTTATTACATATTAGGTTGATTTTTATTACAAATCCTGTTGTTATTACATATCACGTTGATTTTTTATTACAAATCCGGTTGATATTACAAATCCTGTTCTTTATTACAAATCAGGGTGATACAAGGTCATTGAGACAAAGACCAAGGTGCCGAAGGCAATGACTTGCTTAAAAAAACAAGTTTAGGTGCTGCATCGATTCCAGCAAATGGAAAAGTGCAGTGAAACTATGCGAGCATGTGAGGTAAATATGCATTGTTATGTTTTATACTACGAGACTTCTAATG
>JAJGOT010000824.1:62500-140000 GCA_022457155.1 Cladopsammia gracilis | reverse complement strand
TGAGTATTACCACATTCAATGCTGATTTCAGTTTTAAGAAATCAATTGTCTTTTATCCATTGTTTATTCTAAGATTGTTTTCTTTATTAAAACAACAGGCCATTTCCGAGTTGCCTTTAGCCTCTCTATCAAAGCGAGGCTAGGTGCAAAACCTTTCATATGAATGAAAACTTGTTTTAATATGAAAGGTTTCGCACCTATCCTCGCTTTGATAGAGAGGCCAAAGGCAACTCAGAAATGGCCTATTGCGTTGTCCTTCTCTCCTTCGTATAGAACTGCCCTGAGGAAAAGTGAAAGTGACATTGACTATTCTAATGATGGTGCTGAGAGTGTGAAGTCCTGTGAGAGCTCTGTCCCTCTCCAAAACACAAAAAGCGGGAGAGTGACAAGGAAGTTAATGCCTCTGTTAACGTTGGGCATATTGGAGGCGGCGATCATAGTGACATAGACCAAGACGATGGTGCTACACTCTTATGCAGTGTTGAGTTGGCCGAATCAGTTTGTATAAAGCTGAACAATTTAATTCGCAGAGGCAGAATAGAAAAGTCCCGTATATTGAACATTTTTGAATGATGTACTTGAAACTCATTATGATCCCTTACATGAGTACGACAGGACGTAATCGAATTTTTCAATTCCATTACGTATCTGGGAGGGAGAAAAGTTGCCTGTTTTATACGAGGCCCTATGAACTGTAGAAAAGTTAGAGGGAGTCATCTAGATACCAGCAATGAAAAGTGACTTAACCTAGGGGGGCTGTCATACAAGACGTGTCTCAAACAACAGGCTGGCTACACCAACGAACCAGGAGTTTGGAAACCTCTATCCATAGGACACCTTGACTTAATGCAGAAGTTTAATCCACATCCGTTCTCAAGACTGCCCAGGTAATTGCATATCCTTGTTGTCTTGCAAGCGATGGAACGGCACTTAAGCCAGCCATTGAATTTGATGAAAGGCTTAAAGAGAACGTGGGCTTGACAATGAATCTTGACATTGATTATGTTAAAAAGAACCCAACGCTCGACACTGATTTCCTGAAAGAGAACCTCATCACAGAAACAATAGTTTCCTTCCTAACCAGCCTTGACAACAAATGTAGTCTGCCATGCGCCATTGAATACCCCCGAAAAGCATGGAAGACAGCACAGTCCTGCCAGATTATGTTTTTAGAGCAAGCGAGGATTCTGCAAACGTGTGCTTCACGTCAGAAGGCATCGCCATCTGTAAAACATATCCATGTGAAATGCTATGAACATTGCCAAAGCTTTGCTAAACTTGCTTTGATAAAAAGGCTGTTTGTGATAATTGCTGTCCTCACGTGCGGAAAAGTTTAAAGGCCTCTCTTTGCAATTGGTGGCTCAAGCTCAATGATGAACATTGTAATATTGGTTTGCTTCAAACACTTTAAAATCAGTCCAGTGGCTCGACCATGGATCAGATGCAAAAGCTGATACCCCGTAATGACCATGTAAAGAACAAGGATCGCCAAGATCCATCTGTAGTTTTGACCTTGTGTAACGACAAACCTACATCTTCCTGGAAACCATTGGATATGTGTGCCACACAATTATTCCGGAGCTTGATAAGTTAACTGACAACAATCCCAATCAATGTCTCCGTAGCAAAGTTTGGCTGGCTGTTATTCGTCATGGGACAGCAAGCTCACGTCTGCAACGCTATATCAAGCCGTTTACATAGTCCAGTTGACAAGAGTTTTGCCATCAGGAAGAATCTTCCCACCACCCAAGTTCAATGCAAGAACAACGTGGCCTTCCTTACTTCTCCTGTGTTAATCAAAGAACTGGAGGATAACAGTTTCCATTTAAAGAGCAAGACAATAACTTCAGTCCAGCGATGGAACTCCCTGAAATGGTGCTTTGGTTTGACACTGACTGGAACGCTGGCAGAAATATGGAAAGTGGCTGACGATCATTTGAAGAAGACAGAGGTGGAGTACAAACTTAAAGGCTATGATAAGCAACAAATCAATTTCTGTGACAAAATCGTTCAAGATTACTTGAAGCGATCACCCTGACTGATCAGGAGCTCGTGTATATTGCAGTTTCCAGCTCGAAGAGGATTGTCAGTGCGCAATTGAAATACGATGGATATGGAATTTTTGCTGTAAATGTGGAAGATGTCGTTGAGTACAGTGAGAGTTGGGTATCCATTGTCAGTCTCTGTGTTAGCAATAACAAGATTTTCGCTTCTCATGATGGAGGGATCACTGTGGTGGATCTCCAGTCACATGCATGTCATATGATTTACAAGTCACAGAATGTTAAATGTACTGTGGTTGCATTAAAGAAAGGTATCCTCTTTACTGACCAGCAGAGAGCGACCCTTTATCAGACAGACGAACACAACAACATTGAGAAGTTTGCTGGAGGTGAAGTAGAAGGTTGCCAAGATGGACCAGTAGCCAAATGCAAGTTCAAACAACCAATGGGTGCCTGCGTGGAATTTGACAATGTCGTTTACGTTTGTGATGCTCAGTCAAATTCAGTGAAAATTGTGACACCACTGTGAAAGTGCCAAATTTCTAAACGCTTTGGGGCATTTGTATGATGCCTTCTCAGTACATAAGAAAGGCCAGTGTCCCATTAAGAACATTGGCACAGGAGGTGGAAGGGGTCGGACAATGCAAGGATGCCCTCTCCGAGTTTGAGCATTCAGTGCGCTGCGTAGAAGGCTGCTCGGAAATTTCATTGAACAGACTCCAAGGAATGGTTTCTGTTGCTAGTGTAAAGTCTGTTGATTTGTTACACTGGGGTTTTAAGAGAATGGAGACTGTTTTGTCCGCTTTGTCTTTTCCTGACGCTAACCTCCTCAGCTGTATGACTCTGGATGTTGAACATCTACACTCCACAACCCATGTGAAGCACTCACTGCTTTCCACGAGAGGTGGTAACTTACTTTTGAGCGGTACTGCATGGTCATGTCACTCCACTACTTAAGAGTCTGCACTGGCTGCGTATTGGACAGAGCATTGTTTTCAAAATTTTACTTATCACACATAAAGCACTCCATGGCAAAGCTCCTAAATACTTTACGGACCTTCTGATGGCATATAATCCTACTAGAACCCTTTGATCTTCTGGAAAAAACTTTCTCCAGAAGCTGCGATTCAATCTAACTACTTATGGTGGGCGATCTTTTGTTGTTGGTGCACCAAGTTTATGGAACATGTTACCAATCGATTTAAGAAGCTGTACAACCACTGACACTTTTAAGAAAAAATTGAAAACTTGGCTTTTTAAACAAGCACATTTAAATAATTAATTTTTAGTGGTATTTTGTTTTTTAATGAGTATTTAGTTTTATTGATTTTATGTAAAGCGCCATTGAACCTTTGGGAAATGGCGCTATAAAAATTGCTTATTATTATTATTAATTTGCCTTCATTGGTACGAGAAGGAAAGATGGACAAGGAATTGAAGTGAGGTTTGCATGCATCATTCTGTATATAATCCTTTTTTTATCTAATTAAGTTGTATATTTGGTGGCATTTGGCGATATAACATGTACATTAAGTAAGCAAAATGTTGTTACAGTATTTTTGCAGGACAGTGACCCTTCAATCACAATTTTTTGTTTAACAAACAAAGTAAACCTTGAAGAAATTTCATTTTTCTGAACAATCACTGTGTTTTAGGTATAGAAACCACGGGTACATTGCTATCTATAATTTGCCTTCATTGGTCCAAGTTAAAGACAGGCGAGGAGATTGATGTCCAATCCCAGGTAGAACACCCCGAAATTTTCATTGTTGTCAGATGCAGAACAACTTGCTCATATAGACACAAGACTATGCTGAGCAACTGACAACTGCATTTTTTCCATGGTGACTTATCAGCTCAGCAGTTTGAAAGTAGTCAACAGAAAGGGGCATACTACTACCGTTCATGATGTGGAGTCCATGCAAGTCGCGTGTATGAGGTCGACCATACTTTCCGGTGCAAAGCAGTTTCTTTGAAGTATCAGCAAGAAACCGTCACTAAACCTAGCCACTTGCCCAAACCAATAAAAATGTATTATACACTGCTATGAGATGAATAATTTTGCAGTTATTAGCGCATTCTTTGTTGTTGTTGTTTTTTTTTGGAGGCCACGCACGCTTTCGTGGTGTTCCGGAGCTATGATCATTGGTTCATCGCACTATAAGTCCATTATGAGATTATTCATTCTCTCTCACATGCAGTTCCATACGGTCGTTACACCGCACTAGAGATGTCCGGTGAAGATGAATTCACAGTGCTTCAGTCGAAGGATTCGTCGCAACCTTCTGGTTGTAGTGCATGCCCCTCTGCCGTGACTGAAGCTAGTCCCAAATTGGTCAATCAAGTTTTTGGTCTCTTTAAAACTTATCTTAACCGCAAAATTGATGAGAAAGGTAAACTGATTGAGTCCAAAACGAAAATCGAGAAGGATACCGTACAGTTCAACTTTACTGCGCCTTTCAATAACATGCGGAATTTGAAATTGAAATTTCCACCAACGATTTCGTTTTACACTGCCGTCCATCATCTTAGCTTACCTCTCGGGAAACAGATCTTCACTTCAATGAGTTCAAAAGGTCACGTCCGTGCATTATGATTGGTAGATTTCGATCCATTTTGTTTGTTTCTTTTTTACATGGTCCGTTGGCTTTCGTATTAATTATGATTGACGGCAGGGAATAACGCAACCGTCGGTGGAGATTTGAATTTCAAATTCTGCATGTTATTGAAAGGCACAGTAAAGGCAATCGGAAGCAATTTGATCTTAACGCTCAGTTGGATAGTATCTCCAACAAAATCTGAGCAGAAAGTCAGCTTCCAACTGGCGCTGGTATCAATAGCTTCATTTCCAAGGGAAAAGAGTTGATTCGCAAACGTCAAAAGCTGATAAAGATCGGCGACAGAAATAAGGATGGTTGGCAGATGAAGAATACGAGTCCGACGATTTGGCATCCGGTTCAGAGGACGAAAAGAAGCTTAAGAAGGCGAAGGAGGCTGTTCAGAAGAAGAGGAAGTTGAAACCCAATGGCAGAAATGAAGTTAAGCATTTTAAGGGTAATACCGATAATCAGCTTTTTCGTGGTAAATTTCGTTCCTTCGGTTTGTTACTGCGTATTGGTGTGGTTCATGCATCTTCCACGTGTATACTTTGTTAATTCTCGTTGGTTCTGCATGAGAATTAACCCACATTTCGATGTATATTGTACTGTCAAAATATTTTATGTTCGTTTGAACGTAATGAATAAGAACGTAAATGTATTTTACACTGCTATGAGATGAATAATTTCGCAGTTATTAGCACATTCTTTGTTGTTTTTTTTGGAGGCCACGCACGCTTTCGTGGTGTTCCGGAGCTATGATCATTGGTTCATCGCACTATATAAGTCCATTATGAGATTATTCATTCTCTCTCGCATGCAGTTCCATACAGTCGTTACACCGCACTAGTCCCACCCGCCCGCACCTATCATTTGTCATTAAGAATATTTTGTTCTTACTGTTTGTTATGTTGATTTATATAGGCTGTGCAGACATTAGTGGCAGCTTCAACCGCTGTTACAGGTGTAACAGGTATGGGCATTGGGCCAGTCGTCCCGTCACCCTATAGTAGGTACAATGGTGCGGGAATGTCCTTTTATCCCGGCAGAAGTGGTGGATATTCTGCAGCAGGATCATCCTCAAGTAAATGAAGAGTTGGAGGAAAATTTTTCAGATGTTGTCGAGGTACAAGATTTCTAAGAATATCAAACTAATGCGAGCATTATTAATGTCAAAGGCAATCTGAAGAAAAATTTGCATTTTTTCCATCTATTGGCGCCTCTAAGTTTATTTTAGACATTTTGGAGTATGGATACAAGTTGCCTTTCTTGCATATTCCCTGTAGCGTGTTTTTGAATAACAGTACGGCCAAAGTGCATTCTGAGTTTGTTGATAAGGGGATTACTGAATCATGCTCATCTGACCGTGTTGTTGAGGTTTTTGATCGTCCCCATGTTACTAATCCGTTGTCTGTCTCGGTACAGTCTAATGGTAAGAAAAGGCTTATTTTGGACTTGAGACATGTGAACAAGTGCATTCTTAAGAATCGGGTCAAGTACGAAGATTGGAAAATCACAATGGCTTATTTTCTGCAGGGCTGTTATATGTTTTCCTTTGATTTAAGGAATGGGTATCATCAAACTTTTCTTGGTTTCTCATGGGGGTTTACAGATTCGTCTCGTCCTAGGTATTTTGTTTTCACTGTTTTGCCTTTTGGGTTTTCTACAGTTCCTCATATTTGTACTAAATGTTTGCAGCCATTGGAAAAGTATTGGAGGTTACAGGGCATTAAGACCGCCATTTTCCTTGACGATGGTTGGTTTACTGACAATGATTACGATATTTGTAGAAATGTAGCTGCAACAGTGAGAAATGATTTGTTTTGTGCAGGGTTTATTGCTAATGATGAGAAATCTGTGGGAACAAGTTCAAATTTTATAATGGTGGGGATTACATTGGGATTCCAAACAGGGTTCTATCCATATTTTGAAGAGACGTTTGGAAAATATTTTCGTTGCCATCAATAAGCTTATTAATATCGACTTTAGAGTTCTTGCTTCATTTGTTGGCAAGATAATCTCAACGGGGCCGGTTGACAGTGGCATTAGCAGAATAATGACCAGACATTGTGCCATGTCTGTTACCGCTGCTCAAGACTGGGATTCACCGTTTATACAAGACAAAAATAGCATTAACGAAGTCTATTTCTGGAAGCCCCACTTAGAACGTGCCAACATCAGGTATTACTTAAACAAGGGTAGTCCCAGTTGTGTTGTGTACTGTGATGCCAGCGCTATGGGTTGTGGTGCTCATGTGACACTTAATGGGGAGAAGATTTCTCACAGAATGTGGAATGAGGAGGAAAGATCTAAAAGCTCCACGTGGAGAGAGTTAGCGGCTGTTGATTTTGCTTTACAATCTATCAGCCCTTTTCTTGAAAATTCGTTTGTTAAGTGGTTTACTGACAACCAGGCTGCAGTCAAGGTTATTGAGTGCGGAAGCATGAGAAGAGATTTGCAATTTCTTAGCTTGAAAGTTTTTCAGAATTGCTTTTTGCATAAAATTTTCCTTGACATTCAATGGATTCCTCGCACTGAATTACAGAAAGCTGATTATATTAGTTGCTTGATTGACACGGATGATTGGCAAATAACACTGCATTTTTTTCAATTGCTGGAAGGTCTTTGGGGACCGCACACAATTGGCTGTTTTGCCAATTATTATAATACAAAGCTCTCTAGATTTTACTCGAGGTTCTGGAATCCGGGTTGTGGTGTGGTGTGGATTTTTTTGTGCAGTCTCTCAGCAAAGACAATTGTTTAGTTGTACCGCCTGTTGGTTTAATTGTTAGAGCGCTTTTTCATTTGAGAACGCAAAAAGCAACCGGAACTTTTGTTGTACCTTTTTGGCCTTCGGCCAGTTTCTGGCCTTTTCTGACAAGAACCTATGCAGATTCCATTGTGACCTACAAAGTATCCCCTGGTGACCTTGTATTAGAGCACGGGAGGAACACCAATTCCTTGTTGGGTTCTAAACATTTTCACGGCTGCATTCTCGCGTGGCGCTTTTGTTTTCTACGAGATTGAATGCGGAGAGCTGTTTTGTTGCGACGCTTCAGTTTGTGTGCGCTGCCCTTTCGAATTGGACAAGCCTGGGATAAGAATTTGAATGAGGCACTGGCCTTTTGATAACTTGAATTTGTTTGGTTTAGTAGGCACTGGCCCTTTTTCAGCTGATGAGCACTTTAAGGTTGGTACTGGCTTTTGAAAGTAGTGAGAATTTTAGAGTTGGTGCTGGCCATTATTATTTAGTGAACACATTAATGATGGCACCAGTCCTCTGAGATAGATGATCTTTTTAGGCGCAAACCAGCACTTTGCATTTTAAGACGGTACTGATCGCTTGACGTTAGTGTGAGTTTCAAGCCAGTGTTGACATAATATCAGTGTGGATACCATAAAATCTTGATTGGTTAAAAAGAAGAGGGACTTGTTGTACGGGGCTTATCTCCATCTATTTCAGGTTGTTAATTCCAGCAGTGCGTGGATTGAAGTTCCAAGTAGTGTCAAACCTTCCACTCAGGGACTTGGTCAGCTGCTATTGCATTCCAGGGCAGAATCCACTGTTAAGGGTTATCTCGCAAAAATTAAAAAGTTCTTCATTTGATGTCAAGATAAGAACATTCCGCTCAAGTTACCCTTTCCTTCGTCCGTTGCAGTTATTTACCTGGCTGAGACCTTTGAAAGTTCTAAATCAAGTTCATCCGTTATTTGTGCGCATGCAGCACTTAAGTGGCTCCATTCTTTTGTGCCAGCGCCAAATCCTTTTGATAGCGCTGTTTGCGGTAATGTTCTAGAGGCTGCAAAGAGAGCCAAAACGTGCCCAGTTAAGAAGAACCGTTAATTTCTGAGATGGATAAAAAAGTGATCGATAAGTATGCATGTACAGATGCTAGTCTGAGTGATCTTAGAATTGCAGCTATATGCACTCTAGGTTTTGCGGTTTTTTTTGTCACAATGAAATTGTGAACATTTTGCCCAAGCATTTAGAATTCAGCGACGATTTCCTAAAAATTTTGATCCCAAAGAGCAAGACAGATATTTACAGGAAAGGAAACTTTGTTTACATCAGCAGAATTTCTAGTTTTTATTGTCCAGTCCGGCTGCTTTTGAGATACATTCAAATGGGAGGTATTTCTTTGGATAGTGATTTGCCGTTATTTCGGGGATTTTCTTATCATAGGAGTACTGGTAGATATTCCCTAAGAATAAGTAAACTGTCTTATTCTAGGTGTCGAGAAATTTTAAGGGGTTGTCTCAGGAATCTTGGTTATGATCCTGATGTTTTCGGTATGCATAGTTTACGGGCCGGGGGTATTACATCTGTAGTTCGGAATAGCAATAACTCAATCTCTGGTAGGATGCTTAAACTCCACGGCCATTGGAAAACTGACGTTGCTAAAGATGTGTACGTTGAAGAAGAGGTCGCTAAACGTTTGGAGGTAACAAAATTGCTCGGTCTCTAAATTAGCCCTCTTTTTGGATCCCTCATCCCAGTAGCTAGTATTTACCTATGCATTTTGCATAGTAGTTGTATATCTGTAAATAGGCGCTTATGTTTATAACTTAGATTTCTCCTTTTGTAAAGATTTTGTCATAATTTTGTTGTATTCCGACGTTTGACTTGTGTGTTGCTGAATTTTTGTAGTCAGACATGTACTATTAGGTTGCTGTGATGCTTTTCTGACTGTGTTTACTTTATTTTATGAACATTTTAAAAAGAAGTATTAAATTAAACTTGTATGGTTCTGCATGAGAACTAACCCACATTTCGATGTATATTGTACTGTCCTCAAGGAATTTAAGTGGAAAAATATTTTACATTCGTTTGAACGTAGTGAATAAGAACGTAATGAATGTTTAGGCAGGTTAAACAATAAAAACATAGGAGTAATATTTTGTGACATGTTAATTTGCCAAATCATGGGCGTGGATAGCATAAAGGGCTATGAAGAGTATTCAACTATAAGATGCGAGATATATTTGTTTGGCAGCGACTACAAAGACAAAGAGTTGGTGATCTTACCTGACTTGAAGGACTGGGATTGCAAAGATGAATACGCATATTCAATGCACGTGATGGAACCAGAATTTGATAGTCTTGACGCTGATTATAGCGAAAACAACGATATACCAAAAGCTAAACCATCACAGGAGGAAGAGGACAGTGAAACTACACAAACTGACAGTGAAGATGAAGACGGATTTATTCCACGCAATATGTAAGTGTGACATATACTTATCAATACTTTTAAGACTTTTAAGGAGAGGAACTCGCCCTCCAGTGTCCATCACCTGAGGTGTGTAGTTATGGTTTGTCGAACTTTGTCGGAATACATATAAACACTAATCTCGGGTACATGTTAGAACATGTAAGGTCTTACTCATACTCTGATATGCTGATCGTATTTACCACATATACGAAATTTTAATAATATTGATAGAAAGAGCAACTTTTCACCTAATAAATACAAACACATGTTTGACTTTGAAACACGGAAATTTTGCAATGCTGAAAGCATGGGGCTCATGAGGTACTTATGCCAAAATTCGAAATTTCGTGGCTACTTTTTATCTGATTACCGTAGAATCCCAGTTATAAGTCCCAAAGAAATTGTTTAGGAAGTGCTAGGGATTCTATGGATGTTTCCATGCAACCTAGCAGTCAGTTTTATTCTGAATTAAGGAACGAGTTCATTTTGTTGCATTTCTATTTGCAGCTGTGTAGATAATGCCCATGCGCTTGCTCAAAGATTTATTGCTATTTAAGTTTGAACTATTTGTGACCCTCCACAGGATTTCGTGTACTAAGGTGATGACACGCACACGGTATGTTAGCACGGTAAAACAAAAGATAGAAATTTAACACGATAACCGTGCTGTGCGCTTCAGCCTTGTTAAAATTTTCTTTTGTTTTACGCAACACAAAAGAAACAAAAGAGCTAAATAATGAACCGTGTCAGCATTCGACAACAAAAACTACCGTGCGAACAACACACGCTTACCGTGCGAACGCACACTTACCGTGCAAAAACACACTTACCGTGCGTGAATGCACTCTGCGTGCAAAGGATTTTTTTTCAGTTTCAGATACGAAGGTTGGAGTGTGATTACCAAGTGTTGCCTGCACTCAGAGTTCCCCGGGGTTTCACGGTTCTTTTTGGTATTCTTTTTTACCGAAGGTAACGGCGTCATAGCGATCGAGTTTGAAGCTGTTTATCGTTGTAGAAAGTGATCCTAATTGTCGCTTTCCAATAATATTTTTCAGTAACCTTTCCTTACTAAACTGTTTACAATCGCTGAAGCCACTGTTAAATCCAGTAACTGTGGAAAAAAAAACAAGTCTAAAGATAGTTTAAACAAGCGGCCCTGAGTCCTGTGTGAAATAGTCGCGCTTTTGTGATCGAAACTTTCGACGGACGTTCAGCCTGTAGTTTATAAAAAAATCTTGAATGAAACTAAAACACATACAAGCTTGTTGCCTGCATCGCACACTTTAAAAGCAGATTTCTTTGCATAGAAAACAGAGGCTATTGTAAACATACCTGCCGTTCGCAGGTGAACATTACGCATTAGAGAGATTAAGCACCGCGTTCTACGGCAAACGGCAAACGCCAGCTTGCAGTCGATTATCTTAACTTTTCCTCGAATCGTTAAATAAATCCACTAGAAAATTCGAAAATAATTCACATGTTCATGACAAACGCGAAACTAGTCATTTTCACTTAGAAATGGCAAATGGCAGGCGGCAAAAGTTGTATCCCTGCCGTTCGCGGGAGAAATATATGCAAAGCCTATTTAATTTGTATACGTCAAACGTAATTTGAGCTTTCTGTAATTTGAACCTTTCTGGTCGACAACGCGCCGCAATGCAACAATTTTCTAAAACATCTAGCTTTTCTGTTTCCCAAACTTAATCAAATAACAAATAACTTGTGACTTTCAAAGTGTTTTTCAGAAAGATCTTCAAGGTTTCATTCAAATCTCAGACTTTACACATAAATATTCTAATGTTCATTTCAGTCTTGTGGATTACTGGTCACGCGTGACAGAGTATGACTGTAAGCATGGCTGTAAACACGAAGCGAGCCGATAAAGTTGAGTCTGAGGAGTTCAGCATGTCAATCAAAAATCCCAAAGAAAGGCGAATGTTTTCATTGGCGAAGGTCTTATTTTAGCGTGTTAAGAGATTCCCGCAAGTTTGATTCGGCAAGTTCAATGGCGAGAAATTTTATTCCGAGAGCTGGTGAGAAAGGATTTTAATTAGTGAGCACCTCCAGCTCTCCCCTTCTACTGCCCGACCGTTACGATCAGATCTGATTAGTTAGGAAGCCAACACGACTTTATACGCGGTAAATAACTTTCAGACTGTCACGACACTCACAGAACATTATTTCTCACCCTTGTTGGAAAGTAAACATGATTATTGCCTCGCTATTTCTTCGAGGACTGCTTTTGTAAAAATATATGCGGCAACGCAAGGAATTGTTGGCTGAGTACTGTAATACTGTAGTACGTGACTGTGGATACAAGATATGATGAGACATTCCGACGTGCGATAAAAGAGCTAAAGGAAAATTACTTTGTCGACTTTGCTGCAATTGAAGGCAAAGAATTTTCGTTTTGATGTGTTTTTCGAAAAATTCAACTACTTTTTGGTCTGACGAACTCCCAATTAAATTGCCAGACTGCGTGTCGCCAAATGCTTATTCTTTGTCTTCTTTTATATAAACATCTGGCGACACGCAGTCTGGCGAACAGAAAAGATGATTTTAAGATTGTTTCTGTTTATTACATGTTATTGTAATAAACAAAAATCGACTGTGATGTCCACTGCAGTTTGCTCCCGATTTCTCAATTCAACAACAGTAACAGCAAAGACAAAATAGGACTATTTTCTGCGAAACAACTGCGCACTATCTGTACGGATCTGCTCGTTTGTGATTAGAAACATTTCTAAGTGTCACAAATGAGTCGCCACGTAGTATACAGAGACTCGGCAAATTAGTCTGAGACAAATCAACATCGCTTACCAAAAGCGCTTCGTAACACTAAACGAACATTTAATATTGTGGATCAATAAAAGTGAAGAATAACATCGAAAATTGACGAAAGTGTTGGACTCCCGTACGAATCTAGCAACACAGTTCGAAAGAATTACAGCCTAGGACTCTGAAGACTTCAAGAGTATGCTTTAATCAGACCACTGATCTTCATTATGCTCACTGGTTGACTGTAGTTTTTGTTAGAAAATCAACACGTCGTCAAACTGAATTTCACTTCTGTCATATCGGCTGCCAGCGATTATCGTGATATCACTACGAGAAAAAAGCCAAAGCAGTGTACGGTGTCAGAGCTTTACTGTGTTGAGGAAAGAAAACTTTACCGTGTCAAGAAAACAAAGCTTTACCGTGTCAAGGAAACAAAGCTTTACCGTGTCAAGGAAACAAAGCTTTACCGTGTCAAGAAAACAAAGGTTTACCGTGTCAGGAAAACAAAGCTTTTGTGTGTTAAGCAGGTACGAACAATAGTGACTAACACGGAACACAGTAACTATTGTTTTTCTTTTTAAATATGCGCATATCAGAACTCTTGACACGATTAGCGTGTCGTGTCACAACGTGCTAAAGTACCGTGTGCGTGTTATCACCTTAGTACATGAAATCCTGTGGAGGGTCACATTTTTGTAGCTCTTTCTGTAAATTTGCAATTAATTTTAGTAATATATATATATATACATATATATATATATTTTTTGTAATATTTATTCTGTAGCAATAAAGGACAAAAACAGATGGAAAAATACCGGAGAACTGCATCTACTAAAGTTCGTTGATGATTTGCCATGATTGATTCAACTGCTGCTTCCAGCTTCAAATGGGACGATGAGGTGTGTGAATTTTTTGCAACAATCAAGTACCTTGGAGGTGAGAGAACACAGAAATTTGTAAGAGGACCTGGCTTTTTCAGGACTGGAAAAGGTGGGGTAAAACAATTTAAGTCATTCTCTGATTTCAATCTGTGTGGCCCCTCCACAAATGTGACCCTCCACGGGAAAACAGGGATAAAGGTGATAGCACGCTCACAACACGCTAACACAGCACGCTAAGTGTGTCCTAAGACACGCTTTATGTGCATATTTAATTTGTTGAACAATGAAGGACACACTAGCTTTTGTTTTGGAGATGTTAACACGCTAAACCCTTTGTTTGGATTAGCGTGCTAAAGCTTGTCACGCTTAGAGTGCGAGTTAGCACGCTAGAACACGCTAGAGCAAAAAGAAGCACGCTAAAACACGCTAAAGCAAACAGAAACATGGCAGAAAATTGCAATCTTGTCAACCATAATTATATCGAAATTTTGCGACAAAGAAAGAAAACGACTAAGAAAATAAGCGTCCGATCACCGAACGATGAACAGACCTAAAATTTCACAAATTGATCACCTTCCTTGTTGAAATTGTGATTATGACCTTTGGTGTCAAGTAAATCTGTGGTCGCCATAACTTTTTCATACATGTGAATTCAACACAATAATCAAAGGCTCCTAAAGAGCCAACCCGTGAATCAGAAATGCTAACGCTTAACGTAATATTGGGGTAAGCTTATGTTGTCACACTGACACGGCTCAATATTTTTTTTTTAAATTAAACATAAGGATTTTTGACAAACGCGAGAAGAAAAATACGGTACATTACTTTCATAATGTTCAGTCTGAAGAAGAAAGAAAAAAAAAGAAAAAAAGGACGCCAGGAGCGAGACTTGAACTCACGTCCTTCGGCTCTATAGCCTGATCGCTGTACACATTGCGCCACCTCGGCTTTGACTAACTAAGGAGGTCAAAGAAACGTTTACATCTGAGAACGCATGCGCGTATTCACGGGTTAAAGACTATTATTGGATGTAAGTAATCTTTTGTAACTATCGCTAGGCATAAACATCTAAAAGCGTTCTAATTGCTTTCACTAAACCATTGCTATAAGTTTATGATCATGGAGAGTTCTAGAACGGAAGATTCCTGTATGCGTATTGCGTTGGAAGATGTTGATAGTTTTGATCAAGTTGCTGAGTTATACTTTGAAGCGCGAGACAATGCCGAAGATGAAGAGGCGTACGACTCATCATGGGACGACGAGGACAGTTCAGAGAGCGGCAAAGAATCTAACGAAGAAGAGGATTCCATGTGCATTGATAGCCTGGAAACGGACTTAGTGGAGATAGCGAAAGTAACTGCATTCGTCACTAATACGTGCAACTGCAAATTCGGCAAGGGTGAAAAATCGTGTAGTGCAAGCCTTTCACTGGATGACTTTGTTGACAGCCGAAACAACTGCCATGAACTAACTTCCACGGAACTTGATCTTGTAATCCTGGGAGCAATCCACAGTTCGCTGAACTGCAACGAAGTTAGCATTTCCGGTCGGTCACACAAGCATCGCAAGCAAACACGTATAGCTTTTTATTATCATGGCAAAAGAATTTGCAAGAAGACATTCTTATTTTTGCAATGCCTAAACAAAAACAGATTCTGTAGCCTCGTTAAACACTATAGGAAGAACGGATTGACAGTGCGCGTGAATGGAAACAAGAAACGACTTCCAAGTAGTGTGTTTTCTTCTGAAACCATCGAACGGGTAGTTAAATTTATTCTGAACATTGCCGAAGAGCAAGCGCTCCTTCTCCTGGGACGTGTTCCTGGATTCAAGAGAATTGATGTAGGTTTACTGCCGTCTGTCCTTACAAAGCACGGTCTTTGGAAAACTTATTGTGAAATAAGTACGAGTCAAGGCCAAAACCATGTTGGTTACTCCAAGTTTTGTGATCTTTGGAATCAACTTTGCCCGTTTGTATTAATTATGCGACCTGCGACTGACTTGTGTTGGACTTGCCAAAAAAACAACAATTTAATCCAGAAGACTGCTAATCTACCCGAAGCCGAAAAAGTTGAAGCCGTTAGGACTCAGGAAAAACATCTTCGCCTTTCCGCTTGGGAAAGAGATTTTTATAACTGTTGCCGGGAATCGAAGGAAAGTATTGGCCCGCATCTGCAAGGAGTTGATTTCAGCGTCAGACGTGAACCATCTTCTTACGATGGCATTGTTCATTACTCTTACGACTATGCACAGCAGTTACATTATCCGTCAGATCCGCTTCAACCGGGACCGATTTATTTTAAAACTCCTAGGAAATGCGCAATCTTTGGAGTGTGTTGTGAAGCTATTCCAAGGCAGGTGAACTTTCTCATAGATGAGAATGTGTTGACTGGAAAGGGTGCCAACAGCACAATTTCTTACGTACATTACTTTTTCCATCGCCATGGGCTTGGCGAGACAGAAGTCCAACTCCATGCTGATAACTGTAGTGCCCAAAATAAAAACTAGGCGTTTTTATGGTACTACCTGTGGCGTGTAATGAACGGCCTCCACGAGGTAATAAACTCTGACTTTCTATTGCCCGGCCACACCAAATTTTCCCCCGATTGGTGTTTTGGATTGCTAAAACAAAAAACAAGACGGACCTTCATTTCGTCACTATTTGACATTGCAAGATCAGTGGAGGAATCTGCAACTGTGAATGTAGCTGAACTTGCTGGACTTCACAACGGAACAGTTTTAGTACCAACTTATGACTGGGTAACTTACCTCGGAAATTACTTTAAAAAGTTGCCTAAAATTAAGTCCTACTTTCATTTTCGTTTTTATAAAGATTACCCAGGTACTGTATTTTGTAAAGAGTACTGGTACTCTCAAGAGAAAGCTGTTAACCTACTGCGAAATGGAAGAAGTCCAGACACTGGCGAGCTACCGCCAACGATTAATCCTAGCGGAATCAGCCGGGAACGGGCCGAATATTTGTTCAAAGAAATACGCGAGTTTTGTCGGGATGGATTTAGTTGCCCCTCCAGTACCACTGTAAACTAAGAACTTTGTTTGATAGAGATGTTTTTTCAGTTACGAAATGTATATAGCTTTGTTTAAGATATCATTAAAACGTTTATGTGCAAATTGTTATTTATTGTTTTTTGTCATGTGTATTTTGTTGTTATATTTTTGTTATTTAGTAAATCTGATAAAATGGTGTGGTCTTAAAATAACATTAAATGACCTTTTAAGGGTCTAAGTGGTAAATGCGAAAATTTAACCGTTTAACTACTTTATCGACTAGTATTGGATCGGAATATATAAGTTAACAGTCACCCGAAACTCGCGAATAACTCGGTCGTTTCCCAAAAAATTTCAAGAATCGAGTCAAATTCTTTGAGTTTCGAGTCGAATCGAGTGATTCAATTTTGAAGACGAAGAAAAAGGAGCATACTATTTACAGCTCGGCAAAAACATTTTTTAAGTCCACCGAACACAGGAATATTTTTATAGCAAGCGCGAGATGCGTAAAAAAGTTT
Source organism: Cladopsammia gracilis (assembly GCA_022457155.1). Lineage (NCBI taxonomy): Eukaryota > Metazoa > Cnidaria > Anthozoa > Scleractinia > Dendrophylliidae > Cladopsammia > Cladopsammia gracilis. The sequence continues at coordinate 123,001 of JAJGOT010000824.1, read as the reverse complement.
ACTTTGTCAGTCACCAAGCATTGAATTATAAACCCGAGTTTGCATTCCTTTCCAAGACCGCCAAACTGTTAGAATTTTTTGTAGGGTGCGCGTATGACAAAATATAATTTTCGTATTTAATAACCTTTGAATTAATTCTCACTTGTTTGTGTATTTTCTATTTCAAGGACTACCGAATGCATGAATTTTTTTCATAGCACGCGGGCAATGCCTAAAAATGTTCCTTCGTCAGTCACCAAACGTTAAATTAACATAAGTTTGCACTTTCATTCTCAATTGTTCGTTCATTTCCTTTCCAAGACCGCCTGACTCTAGAATTTTTTTTGTAGGGTGCGCGTGTGACAAAAATATACTTTTCGTAATTAAAAACCTTCGAATTGATTCTTACTTGTTTGTGTGTTTTCTATTTTAAAGACTACCGAATGCATCTCTTTTATAGCACACGCAATGCCTAAAAATGTTCCTTTCTAAGGCCCCGTCCACACGTCTCCGGATATTTTTGAATCCGCAACTTTTTTGTTGCGGATTGGCCTTCCGACCACACGTATCCGGTGAATACGGCTCACGAATCCGCAACCTTTTGAATCCGCACTCCAGAGTGGAAATTTTTGAATACGCTACGAGTACAGCATCGTGTGGACGGTCGAATCCGGATATTTTTTAATACGCTTACGTAACAGTATTGATCCAGTCTTTAACCGTGCAAATATTCAACATGGTCGACCGAAATGTTTTCGCTTTACTTCCTCTTGGACTTATTTTAAGTCTTACGTGTTTACAGTTGAACTTGGCTTTGAACTTCAGTGGCCTTTGCACATGCTCTGTTGACAAAAATTAAAGAGTAGCCCTGGGTACTAGAGCGAATCCGGATACCGTGTGGACGGGCAAATACGATTCGAATACGCTACGTGTGGACGCAAATATTTTCTAATCCGCAACAAAAACGTTGCGGATTCAAAAATATCCGGATACGTGTGGGCGGGGCCTAAGTCACCAAACGTTAAATTAACATAAGTTTGCACTTTCATTCTCCATTGTTTTTTCATTTCCTTTTCCAAGACCGCCAAACTCTAGAATTTTTTTTGTAGGGCACGTGTGTGACAAAAATATAACTTTCGTAATTAAAAGCCTTCGAATTGATTCTCACTTGTTTGTGTGTTTCCTATTTTAAAGACTACCGAAGGTATGAATCTCTTTCATAGCACGCGCCGGTACCTAAAAATGTTCCTTTGTCAGTCACCAAACGTTTAACGTTAAATTAAAGTTGACTGATTTTCTCGCCCGACTATTTCTTGAAGTTTTGCTTTTTTTTTGTCTGCAAGCATGTGTTCAGAGTGTTCCGAAAATGAACTATTGTAGTTTTTGCTTACGATTACTTTGGTCAGTATAAAGTAGAGAAAATCGCAGAAAAAAAAAACGCCGAAACCAAACTTTTAAAAGCGAGCAAAAAATAAAACTGTATTTTACTTCTGATAAAGGTATTGACAAGTATACAAAACGAATGTCGACCGGTCAGCTAATTTGAGTAGGTGGCTATCTTCGTAGTCTTAAACATGAGCGATTTGTGCAAAATAAAGTTGTCACCTCAATTAGAACAATTGTCATCATCGGCAAACTTACCACTCCTTTTTTTTCTCACCTATTGTCTAGAGCGTGCGACCAAACGGATAGGGTATAAAAGAACTATCATTTAATGATGGCCATGTAAATTTCATTTTCCATCACCTTTTCATTGGCCTGTAGTTTGTTTAGTTCCTAGCTTAAGGCTATGTATAAATAGCTGGAACGCATACCTATTTGTGTATGCTTTGAGTACTGTCCTGAACTATTTAGAAGAGAAAAACAAGTTGTGACATGGCTTATCGCAATCTTACAAAAATTCCTAAATTATGCCTGGTCTATTTTAGCGTAGACAAAACAACATGTATTGTTGAGACCAAAAAGATTAGGAGAAAAGAAAGTGGAGAACAGTTTTCCAACGTCAGGCCTGAAAGCGGAGCCAAAGTAACTCTCAGAACCAGTGGCAAACTCCTGGATGCAATGGTGATTGCATCAGATGGTAAGCTATCTCCTCCGTCTTTGCTGATCTTTGCTTGTTTTAAGGTTGACTGAGTTCTCGTCTTCGTTTTACAACACAAGCTTATTTATTTGTTTTCTTTGCAGATAACGAGGAACAGCTAAACCGGGAAGAAAGATCTTTTGTTGAAGATCCGGCGAACGCGCATCTTTTTGAAGAAGAAGAGGACGCGAGAAACAGTACGAGAAAGCGACAGGAATCGCCAAATCCAGGTCAGAGCGCGAAAAGGGCGAGAACACAAGAGTGTCAAGATGAGGTGAGTTGGATACGTTTACCTGCTTTAACAATCGATATTTCATTTGTTTATGAACGGATTTATATAAAACTTCTATGGCTGATTTACACGCTACGAATTGTCGGCCTTTAATAAGGAAACGTGTGCGTGGATAAACACCGGGACGATTTTCATCCTCGCGTTAAGAAAGGGAAATCGGGCTAAAAATCGTAGCGTTTAAATTAGCTAACGCGATTTAGAAAGCAATCAGCTTGATCGTTGATTTATGCAATAAGAATTCAATTAATCCTAACAATAATTTCGTGTAAGAGCCACACGAAATAGGTCACACTAATTCTGTTTTTGCTCAAAAATTTGCATGTGGCAAAATGGTATTGCGTTAATACATCTGATCTTTGTGAACAAGTCAATTCAAAATTTATCAACATCACAAGTTTTTCATAAAAGTTTTTACGGCGGGCGCAATGAAATGCCGAAAAATAATAAAACTTTTGTCACTGGTCGTGCGCGCGGCACTTTGACAACGTGGTGTTTCTTTTGTAACTAACACACCTTACTCGTTAAAAAAAAATCCCTAAAAACGTTTTTGGTCTTAAATTCTACAGGTTTTCATCGTGACCAATAGGCGTTACGTAAAAACAATTTAGAGCTAGAGAGTTTTCCTGTTTTTAGAAGTCGCTAACAATGCACTCTTCAATTTGCTAAACAGACCGCTTTTGTTGCTGTTCACTTAAGCCTGGTTTCCATATATGATCGCAGCGATTGTTACGATTCTTGCGACCCTTGCGATCATATGGAAACCAAAACGTTGCGATCCGTTGCGATTGCGATCGCAGAGATCGCAACGTTTTGTTTTCCATATGATCGCAAGGGTCGCAAGAATCGCAGCGATTGTCGATCGTAACGATCGTTGCCGTAAATGCCTTCAGACTGTTTTCGATCGCAAGAAACAAGCTAGGTTATTATTCTTTACAAAAGCCATCGCCTTCAACATTTTAAAAAAGCTCATTACAGAAAAACTAGGCAGTGAAAACATTTTTTCTTGTTTACGCAGAGCGCGTGTATTTACTGACTTTTCTGTTTGTTTTCAACCGAACGCGCGGCACAGGTGTGATTTTTCTTCCAAATGAATAACCGGTGTTGCTCGTGAGTGAATCTCACTCCTACAAACTGTTATAGCTTCAAGCCGAATTCTAACAATTATCGTATGTTGTGCAATGAATGTGATATTTTTCCTTCAGATAAATGACGCGCTTTGCTGGTGAATACATCTCCCTCCTAAACACTGTAATAGTTTTAAAGTCGATTTCTAAAAACTATTGTAATAAAGATGTGCTGTTCTGCTGCATCCATCCATCCGACGAAGGGTTAACGCTCGAAACGTCAGCTTTCCAAATTCGATACGGCGGTTAATTAACCTTTATCAACTTCAAGTTGATAATCAATTAAGTGTTTTCTAGTGTGAAATGGGCCAATGTTTCGGCTTGGTGTAAATGCAGCAGAGACGGGTACGACATGTGTATATAATGGCAATGCCATAACGCTTATTTTATATTAAGGCAGCCTACTTACCTTTCTTTGTTATTGCCAATGAGATGTTTTAACCCATAGCGAACCACTATCGCGATTCCCATGAAATGTAAACGGTTAAGTCTGTTTTGAAATGATTCGTGTATTCAAAGTAGAAATATTATTAAGCAATTAGAATTGAAGCATTGTGACGGAAGTAAATAACGCGTCCTTTACTTTGAACAAAGATTTCCGTCTAAAACTTGGCCCATTACAATGAACTAAAATTGAGATTTTTTTGCTTTGCAGGTTCAAATGCTGCAAACGTTCCTAGTGGAGCAAGAGGCAAGGCAAGCCCGTATCAAACAGCAACAAGTGCCAAAAAACGATTCAAGAGATGCTAGCATCCAGTGTGACAGGAACGATGCTGTTACTCCGAGTCAAACGTCAGATGTGGCTGTTCAGACGGATTACGTTGATGTCGTTGGAGACCTGAAGGAGCAGGTGAAGAATCTCGCACAGATCGTCGCCGAGCTGACTGCCCTTAAATCTCAGAAAGAACGACAAACTAAAACAATAGACCGACCACTTTTGGCTGACCTGCTGTCAGACGACACATTGAACGATTTAGCCGAGTTCTGCCCGGACAGCTCCGAGAATTGCAGCTTCGCCGCTACTGAGACTCCTCTGCCCGGTCTCCAGCAACCCTCAGTCATCGGAAGACCCGATGCTCTCACACATCAGCCCCTCTCAAACAGCTCGCCAGTAATTTATCCCTCGCGAGTACCACTGACAGTCATCCAGCAGAATAGACAGGTGAATAGTCCCACGCACGGTCCCACAGATGAGCAGCGTCGCCAAGTAGAAGCAATCCTCTTCATGGGAAAAGAGATGTTGACAACCGCCTTGGCGTGCGTCGATGTTCTGTTTACAGAACGCGAGTTGGCCAGTGGAAACATGGGTGGTACGTTTGGCTACACAAAACTTGATGAACATAAACTGAACTTCCTGTGTTCAAGGCTTTGCCAAAAGTTTGAGTCGCCATCATTTGCAGGACAGTGGGATAATGTGCGTGTGAAAATCAACTCTAAGTGTAGGGGCAAGAGGAGAACTGTAGTTAAGAGGTTAAAACAAAATGCAAGTCAGTAGTAACTCCGTAATTATCGCTAGCTTTTTCACTCGATATATTTGCTTGATGTAAACAGTTATAAGTGGCTGCAGAGATTAAAACAAAAAGAAAGTCATTAGTACATTTGTAATTATCGCTAACTTTTTCACTAGATGTCAACAGTTACCTATGGATGTGAATGTCTTAGTTTTTATTTTAGGTGCTCCATTTATGGCTGTAATGTTTCCATTAAATTCAGTTACTTGTCAACTTCAACAATGGGTCAGTTTTTTATTGTTTAAAAGCTCCATTCGCGTTTTTATTAATTTTTCCGCGGAGTTGAACAGAGTTGAAAGTCCACGGGAAATGTTTACAGGTGAATGTATGGAAAAGTTAGAAATGCAACTGGACGCTTTCTATCTTAGCTTCATCCCTAAAATACAAGCGGAATATTTCATACTATTTTTTGCCGGCCGATTTGCACAGGCGGATAATCAAATGTTTCAGGACTACAGTCAAACCTGGGGTCAATTTAATAAAACTTTTACACTTGTAATTTAAAAGTGTAGCTATTGTTTTCAACCTCTGAAACAAAGGCTACGCTTTTAAATTACACTTGTAAAAGTTCTATTGAATTAACCCCTGTCTACGTGGGTACATTTAGTTGATTATCAAACTTGAAGTTGACAAAATAATAGTAAATTAACCGCGGTAGCGAATTTGGAAACTGGTCGCTACGGCGGTTTATTTATCTTTATCAACCCCAAGTTGATAATCGACCAAGCGTTTCACCTGCCCGTCAACCCTGACAATAAATGTTTGATAAATTTTTATTTAAATTCGGACACTGGCAGTATGCGATCAAAAACATTTAACAGTAGAGATTGACAAGGCGTTCCAAACTCATCAATGAACTGTGCGAACACTGGAACAGAATCATGCGGAAATGGCATCTCTCGTGCCCGCTTGTTGATAAGAAATTGTTGTCACCGTACGTGTTAGCTAACAGAATCAGATCTAAGGTCTTCCGCATTAAACCATAAGACTTGTTTTAAATATTCTAGAGAAGAAGAATCTAAACGAATTATATCTGATTGCTCAATGTTCTCTTTCAAATCGAAGTGGGGGCCGGAACGTAACGGCGAGTTACAACACGCATTGCCAAGTAAGCTTATTGCCTGCTTCTTCACACTGCATCACGTTCTTTTTAAGGCAGCTAAAATACTGAGTTTGAGAATTGCGTTAATAATAAAACCGAATCTCGCCTTATTTCGAAATTGCATCGCAACAACGGCGACCGATCGCGATAGTTTAGACAAGGTCAAACTACAATCAAATGCGGTCATTTTGAGCTTAGACAAAATGGTAGGTAATTGTTTACATCAACGTGTAATCTCACTACTCTCTCTGTATTTCTAAAACTTTCTGCACAGCAGTTAATTTTGCGTGAGATCTCGCACGCTAAGCGTGTTGTGCTATTTCACACGTTAAGAGTGTTGTCGCACGCCAGCTTTTGTTTACGAAGGTTAACACGCTTCTTTGTTTGACTGCATTGTTCGCATATACACGCTTTATTGTCCTTAGTGTGTCCGACGAAACAAGGGAGTTTGCTAATGAAGTGTGCTCTTGAACACACTTTAAGCGTGCTAAAAGCAATTTCTTTTGTTTTAAAGTGGAAGCGTGTTGTGAGCGTGCTATCACCTTTATCCCTGTTTTCCCGTGGAGGGTCACAAATACGTCCAGACGCTGTCAGGCCAAATACACTACAGATAGTGGAGTCATAAAACCACATCTACAATCTCTTCACTCCCTGTCGCAACACCCGAAAGGAAATGTGCACAAGATCATTGACACAGATATAGTTAAAGTTATCCCGATGGCTTTAGCAAGTGATGGCACTATGTTGAAACCGGGTCTTGACTACGACCAAAGGCAGAAAACTGTCATTGGAATGATACATAAAGTAGATTTGGCATACGTAAAAGAGCATCCTATACCAGATCTCGAAGAGATCAAGATTAATCTTATTACCAGTGCAGATGTTACCTGTGCGATTTCTCTCGATAATGGTGTTACAATGCCAGCTGTTCACTACTGCCCAAAGTCTGTGATGGGAGACGACATCTTTTCGAGTATGGAAAACAAAATCAAGACCATTCAGACCTGCGAGCGTTGCTTGGAAAGGCAGCACAGCAACAAGGATATTGAAGAAGCGAAACATCAGGTTGTGTGAGTAAGTGCGAAGAATGTCTGTCTTTAAAATCAGTGTGTATGGAGTGTAAAGAAAAGGGACAGATCTCGCATCTTACATCACTTAGAGCATGTGACTCTTGTTTAGGGAATGGTGAGACCTGCAATAAACTACAATCGTCAACAAAAGTCTCTGGGACACTTCAATAAAAGCGCCCTCTTAATTACGTCTTCAAGAATTATAAAACATTTTGGCCACAAGATTAGTGGAAACGATTCCCCCACAGACAATGTTGTTTGGAGGAAACTAGTTCTAAGCGCCAAAATCAACCTTGTGATGGGGGGGAGGGGGATTTGGCAAGAATTTCTCTTGACGGTTAAGATAAGGTAAGAGTGTGCCAAAAATATTGTCAACGATTGTCTGAGGCATTCACCGCTTAATAACTTACAACAGACAAGGCTATTCATGTTGAAACTTGTTTTAGTTTTGCATGACTACAGGGTGTTTGATAAAATCCAGCTCTAATATTCACTATGCTACGAATTCTAAAATGGCAAGAGAATAACTGTTTTTTTTTTGTCTATGTAATTGACAAAAATTGCACTCGAAATGGTATATTCTTCAATATGCCCTTGACGTTTTGTGTTGCATTCAAATTCACGTGTTTTAGATGTTTTTGTAGCCTTATCGGAACATAGGTGACATATTTTGAGAGTAAATTCATGTTCAAGGTGTTTCAAGTGAGCGAAATGGACTCGGAGTGCCCCAATTATGCAGATACTGAACAATTGCTAATTTGCGTATCACCATGCCAAACACAGGAATGCACACCTCAATAACTTTACTACTGCCGATTAGTAGTGATATTTAACACTAACAATAAAAATGATACCCTTTCGGGAATTAATTGCTCTTGGGGTAGTCAAATTTTTATATGGTGCACTGCAGCCTACAAGGTGAACTTGCATTAATTTGAATGCAAAGTGTGGGGTATGATAATTTTTGTTGTGCATTTCTGTCTTTTACACATTATGCAAATGTATTGTATTCGATAAAGACACCCCTATATTTTCCACTGGAAAACAACCGAATGCCCAGAAGGCACAATATCCCATCAGACTCAAACAGACTCAAACATCTCTGACCCTACTCAGGAGGGTAACACAAGATTAAACAATAATAATTTATAAGGGACATTAATCCCAGCTTTGCCAAAGACATCATGCTTGAATCTCTTCTTACTACTAAAGTAGAAAACGTACATGCAGTATCGCACTTCAAGCATGAAACTTTCAACGCACTACAAGACGCCCAGGATTCCAGCACAATCGTTAAAGAGACCCTCAAACGGACAACCAACAGGGCTGCTAAATACTACACCCATGACAAGTCTTATTACCCAATACCAGAGTCAGCCATGCCCCTATGTGCCGCTACAGTCATGGGGCCTCTTCCTAGCAAAACAATGCCCCATGAAATGGACGCAGTCATGAATAACTGCCTAGAGAATAATTGGCCTGTTCGACAGAGAACGGTGCATAGTGAAACTACAAAGGACAGGGCTGGTGCACTGCCACCAGCTGTTAATAACAAGATCAGCAAGTCATCTAATTCGCAAGTTCATTTCCCCAAAGATCAGACTGTATCAGACGTCCTCACACTGCCCCAACCCTTGGAAAGTTTATTTCCCGAACAACCACACCAGACCACATGAGCCGTCCGCATACCACCCCAACCCATGATAAACCGATAACATTTGTTGACAAAACCAACGTGGCGGTTGTTATGATCAAGTCTGCTAAGTCTGTCGACAAAGAACAGATTGATGAATATGATACCGATTCCGATGACGACACGACTTCTGGCCTTGACGATCTTAGTACTACTTACTACTCAGCTGACTGTCAGTCCAGTCTGTGTGACCCGTTCCGGGAGAGCTGTCCGGGCATTTCTGCCTCTAGATTTGTGAGCCCACTAAATAGTAGGTACGTCTTATAATGAGCTCACTCGCGCTGTAAACTACGTAGTTTTGCATGAGTTTGCACAAGAATTGCAAGTCTTAACTGATTTGAACAATTACAGAAACTGCTGTAAATAGTGCAAAATAGCGCCAGTGAGACCCCACCCATTATACATTTTTTCTAGTTCTATTTATAACACTTGGATTTCGTGTTGTACTTGTGCGCGATCTATACACCTATGTTTATGTTACATGTGATGATAAACCAGCAGATGACAGGTTTATAAATTACTCCTGAAACACAAATAGTATTATATTGTGAATCTGCTGCATTATATGGCCTAATATTGTATGACGGATAAAAAAACGTTGAGTAATACCAAACATGATAAAGTTAGAGCAGTTTTCATTTGAGTGTCGTAAAACCAAAATGAAAGTTATTACTCTGACCAATCACAGCAGTCGTAAACAATCCAAAGAACCAATCAGAGCTTGAAGCAAATACATGTTGGCGGCGCCAAGCGCGGGAAAACGCGTGCGAGCAAGTCACGATTGGTTTTGGTTTTACGTCTGAGTGGTCGAGAAAGTGGCGCGAGATTTTTTAGCCAATCACAAAGCGTAGCAATGCAAAACCAAAGCAATTGTGTAATTACTTTCGACACTCAATTGAAAACTGCTCTAATGGTTAACTAACGTTTAACTGACAAACAACCAAAATGCTAACTGACAACTGACATGTACATCCCCCATTCAGACCCTCTTGATCGCCAAAATGCAATGAGCAACATGTTTACAATCACGAAGCTTAGTAACCAGGCATTCCAATAGAGAAAGGACTGGATACATTTATCATGCAAATACTCGAAAAATCTATTTCTGCTGAAGGGACATCGGTGACACTGCAAACAGCTTTGCAATGTTTGACTTTTAATCATTTAAAAGACCTGCTAAGGAAGGAGATTTTAATCAAAGCAAAAACGGCTCCTTTAGGAGTCACCAAACTTGCAAAAGAATGACCAATTCTCGTCCTATTGATAGTTTCTTGTGGTATGTAACACGTGTGTAGCGTGCAGCTAAAATGGTCTTCAATTCTTCTAAAAGGGTCGAAAATTGCGGATTAACATAATCTTTTGCAGATGTAAACCGTAAACGGTTTACGCAAGCCTTAACACACTTGTAACTCCATCAAGTCAAGACATGGAGTTGGAAGCTTGATAATTACAACTCATTCTATATATATATTTCGCTGGAATTCACGCGGCTCAGCTCCCGAGGGACAAATTTATTAACCTCGCTTCGCCAGGAATGAGAAAATCAACTCCTTGTCATGAAACATGGCAACATCTCAACAGAATTTAACTCAACAGGAGAGTAAGATCCTGCATTCCAAAGTTACTACTTCTTCAACTGAGGAAATGTCAACTCTCTTCGAGAAACTGAATCAATGCAAGATTAAACCTGTGGCTTTGAGTCTAGTTAACAATTATGCTGATCAGTTTGCGTCAAAAAGTCGGACTGTCCCTGTTGTGTCAGACCTGTTTGAGACTGAAAATGTAGATCTTGAGTATCCTGATCTCTTGAGGAAATGTGTGAATTTGACATTAGACATTTCAGTTCAAGACATCAATCAAGTCGAAATTGACACAAGGTCTCCAGCTAAAGGTACAGGATTTTTTAGACACCGTGCAGGCAGAATTGGAGCCTGTGTGAGTGGTGCTGGTTTTAATTGTAATTTAGCCCAGCCTCCACAATCACTAATCAAAACTATATGCTATCCTCACTTATTCAAAGTCAACACTAAGACAACACGGTATGGCTGCAATCATGAATCATTAAAGCATATCAAGCTGAAATGGAAGGCACTCATGTCAATTTTAAACTAACAAGGTGTGGACTTCATAAATGAACAGTACCCCTTTCTTCATGCCACACCTGACTTCTTGACCTCATGTGATTGCTGTGGTTTGGGTTGTGGGGAGGTAAAATGCCCCATATGCATTGGTGAGGATTGTGACTTTGACAAGTATGTTATGGAAAATAGCTCTTGCCTATAAAAGGTGAATGACAAATTTCAGCTGAAGAGAAAGCATCATTACCATTGTCAGGTTCAGCAGCAGCTCTTTACTGTAAAGGACAGAAAATTCTATGACTTTGTAGTGTGTGGGATTGACAAAGAAAAGAAAGCACACAGTGAAAAAGCGCATATATCATGATGTGAAACACTGGGAAACTGTTTTACCTAAGTTGGAGATTTTCTGGAGAATTTGTATCCTGCCAGAGATTCTTGGCCGATGGTACACAAGGAAGTGTTTATTGCCTGTCCGTTCACCTGATGTCAATGGAATCTGTATTTTTCGTGGACGGCGGGACGAGAATGTCATCTCAAGCAACAATAATGAATGCCCTTATGTGGAATTCCACCCTTCATGTTTGGCACTGGATTCAGTGAAAATTACAAAAACCTGGTTTTGTCCAAACTGCAGCAGATTGCCTCAGTTTAAACGAGGAAAAACAGCTAAACAATTTGCAAAGTCAACCGCAACAAACCAAGCTGCTTTGGTTTGTGACAGTATTTGTATTTGTTATGCAAAACCAACTCAGCAGACAAACTACTGGAGTGCCACAGTGCAAACTGCAAGAGTGGAAGTTTTTTCATTTGAGTTGTTTAGGTTATAAAAGAATGCCTTACAACTCTAAGACTACCTGGAGATGTGCTGGGTGTAAAAAGGCAAATCAGTCAACCTCAGCAGCTACCACATGTGCTTCTTCGACAGTTTTGTCATCATCTATCTCAATACCTTCAACATCAGCTGTTAGTGGACGTGCTTCCAGTATTGAGAGTGATGTTTCATTTATCAAAGAGATGAAGTGAAATTGACAAACAAGGTGCTCTTGCTAATCTCGAAGAGTCAGATTATCAGATCATTCTCGATCCATTTGGTTGGCTTAACTGTCATATACACAGGGCTCAAGTACTTTTGCATGAAGCAAACCCCTCCATTGAAGGTTTTCAACGGCCTACACTTGGCCCTGTACGAAATTTTGATGTAGTATCCAGTGAGTTCATACAACTTCTACACACAGGGAATGATCATTGGGTTTGCATCAGCTCTATAGGATGTCTGGCTGGATATATCAATCAGTATGACAGTCTCTACCATGATATTAGAGACCTTAAGCACACACTGGAGGCGGCGAGGTGGACGTCAACTGGAAGTAAAATTTCCCGCTCTCGAGCTAATTAGCGTAATCACGTGGAATGTTGCCCGCATCTTCCAACAGTGGCAGCGGCGAGAAAGGTACGTTTGGCCGCCTCGAGAAACAGTCACTTAAGTTTCTGATTTGTAGCACCTAAAATACACGGAAACTCCTCTTTAAAGTCAAAGAAATGTTTTTTGACGCTTATATTTGTATTTTATTTGCAAATATTTGATATTTCTTTTGCTTTACAGCGAAAATCACGCTTCACATTGGAGGGGTGAGTGAAGAAGAAAGATGGCAAGCGAAGCCCACAGCGAAGGAGAGAAAAGCAAAAGAAATGGGTGAGTTTCCGGGGATTCACATTATTCCGAGTGATGTTTACATCTTGTAGACTTTACAACTTTAGATTGCAAGTACTTGCTTGTACAAAATGCTATTTTGTTCTTCCGATTTGTCTCTAAAACTTTGGAGTATTTTAATAAGGTTTTGTTTTCTCTCTTCTAGCTCGATCATGGAATGGACAGAAGCTCACGATTTGATCCTAGCAAAAGAAGTCAGAGCTTCAGAACCATGGATGTTCAAACCAAGGACTGTTGATCAAGGAAAAGTATGGAATGCCATCACGGATTGTCTGAATGACACAACGTCTGCGAAATTTCAGGTGAAGAAGAAAACCGTACAGGAACATTTCAAACTACTACTGGACAAATTCAAGGCGAAACGAAAACATCAGGCGAAACTGAGTGGAGATGACATTGAAGATAGCGAGATGGATATCCTGATGGAAGAGATATCAGAAAAGTGGGAGGAGGCAGAGGCCAGTGACCTTGGTTGCACTAGTAAAGAAAAGGCTGATTCAGATTGAGCGATTGAAGAAATATGGCGAAAAGCTTGTGAAAAGCTCGGAGAAACGAGTAAACGAAATGCGGGAGAAAAGGCCGAGCCTGTAGCCAAGAAGTCGAGAAGAAGTGGAAGTGAAACTCTTGATTTTCTCAGGGAAAAGATGGGTGCTTGACAAGCTGAAGCTAAGCGACAGGCCAAGATGCAACAAGAATTGCTCACCATGATGCAAAACCAGAATGCAGCCATACTAAAGACTGTGAACAAAATGGCTGACAAGTAACTGAACAATCCTTTCATAATACATTTTATCTTGTCTTCTTCATCACAGTTGTTCAGGTTATAAACGAAGCTTTGACCAACTTATTTTACTTTGAATGTCATTTAGGGTTGGTCTAATGTTGATGTTTCTTAATTTAATCTATGCATATGTTTAAAACGAAGGGATTCGTATCGTGTTACATTTTACTGGTTTATTTTGTCTATCCCAGAGAATTGTCATTTAATTTGGCACGCATCAAATCTTCTACTCCCTGCTTCACTGGAATGTAACAGTTGGACCACGAATCATGTCAGAGTAATGTTATATTTACTTTATACATGATCACCCCGTGATAAGGTGTAAATGTATAGATCAGAGATTGTTCTGTAACAATCACAGACTCATGACGGATTATCCCAGTGTTGGTGCAAAACAGAAAACTGAAACACCAAACTGAGATGCCAAAATGTGGGAGTGGTCCCAAGATGTCAATTTGTTTTCTTGTTACACTAATTCATCTAGGCATTTACTGAATGTCTGTTTCAGTACAACTCTTATCAGATTACATCTGTTATTCATGTTTGGTTTAAATAAAATAGTCCTGCAGAGCTGGTGGGTCTAGATCAAAGTACTCTGATGTCATGTTTCCATAGAGACAAGTCAAGGCATTTCGTAGAATGGCACATACCAAGTACATTTTTCCTACGCTACTAAGCCATATCTTTAAATTCTTGAAATCTATAAACTTCCAGGATGTGGCAACATCGTTAAACAACCATTCTACAGCCTCTCTAACTTTGCTCATGGATGTATTGAATGCTTGCATCTGAGGCGTCAACACCCTGTCTCTAAAAGGCTGGATCAGATGAGCCATTCTGGGATAGGCGGGGTCCCTACAGATGCACATAAGCTGCCCCCTGGTGAGAATGCATGGTGATTCAAGAGAGGCAGTAATTGTGAGTCTGCTAAAATTCCAGAATCATGCCGTCTGCCCTCTGCAAAAAGAACATTTTACAGTGTTTTGATTTTGTGATCATGATGAAAAAGTAATGACCTATGCTCTAGTGTTGTTAACTATTCCATAAAAAGTGGTGAGCAAAACAAATGATTTTCTAATTTTAAAAAATGACAATAAAGTAGTGATTGGTTGACTGACATTCAAAACAAGGATGTATCTAGGATTTGCTTGACCGGGCTCTTTTTGTTACCGATTACCTCATATATGTACTGCATTTTTGTACAAAGAGAGGGTAAGCCCTCTCAAAAACAAGATACTTGAGCACCAAATATACTTACCAACAGGGCCGTACATGTTAGCAATGAGTCCATTTGAAAAAGCAATGGACTGGAATTTAAGCGCATGAACACGTTTATGGCCGTTATACACCACGCATTGGTCTGCAAATTGGCCGGACAGTTCCATCGATAAAGCCGAAGCAATTGTTCAATGCGGCTCCCTTTAATGAGATTGCATCAGCATATATTTGAAGCTGCGCCGGTTGCAGAATAGCTTGGTTCCATTGTAGTATTCTGTGACTGTGGGTGGCAGATATAATCCAGCACAGTATGTGACCATGCTCATAACAGGCACTGGCCGACCAAAGCGTGCTATCATATCTGAGTATCTGCAGGGATATGAAAGTCGTTGGAGCAGCATACAGAGTCCCTCCATTCCATCGGCCACTGACCGCTGATGGCACACAAACTGATTTGGTATTTGCAAAGCAGCAGCTAGGTCTGGAAGGTCGCGTTTCTTGACTCTGAACTCTGCTAACCACTCTGAATCGTCAATCTCGTCCAGGTCAAATCGACCATAGTCTTCGTAAGGAAAGTCGAGATTTTTCGACTCGTGTAAATCCCACAACAACAGAAATTCATCCTCGTCTATTTTGTCCTCAAAGCATGCAACAGCTAGGTCTCGGACTTCTTGAAAAGTTGCCACTATGGTCGTAACATTTACGAACAAAGTCAAATTGGACCACTCAAAATGAAAGCAAAACAGCCGTCGCTCGCCACCGCTTCTACGAAAGCTTAACTATTTTAATTTTGCGCCAAGAGGAGGTGGTCTCAACCCACTCCCGTGTGGCCATTCCCGCCTCCACCTAACCGCCTCAAGTGCTTAAGGTCGCTATTATAAGTCCAGAGGTAGAAGAACAGACAAATGACCTATTGGGTGGGCGTTTAGTGGCACTTGAGTTTGTTCCTGCCCAGCAACAAGCTAATGGCAGTGACTGTGGTGTTTTTGCTATAGCTTTTGCCACTGCCTTACTTTTGAAACAGACCCAAGTAAAATAACTTTTGATATCCATGGAATGAGGCCACATTTAGCTTCATGTCTCAGAAATGGGGCTTTAAGCTTGTTCCCAATTTTCTAGAATTCTTTAAATAGTAATTTGCCAGAACAATATTTTTTTTAACCTGAATTCTCAGAGTGTTGTAAGTTCAAACTCTTCTTTTTCTCACAGAAATGGCATGTCATAGCATTATAATTTTCAAAATGTTATGTTCCAAGCTTAGTATATGTGGTGTGTTTTTAAAATGAATGTGGCTCGAAGATATGTATTGCTGATACAAAGATGTTGTATAAAGGAGGCTTTTCTAGGATCAGAATTTATTTATTTTCATATTTTTGATATTATCATATGTGACCCTCCACAGGAATACAGGGAAAATGGTGAATGCTTGGGCACGCTGTCATGTCACGGCACGCTAAGCGTGTCACAATGCCACGGATATGCGCATATTTATTAAGCAAAGCAAAACAAAGTGTCATGGTAGCTATTGTTTGGCATGCTAAAGCTATTGTTTCATGTAGCATGTTAAATGTCACGACTAACGTGCAATGTAACATGCGTGCAAAAAGGCCTGCATGCAATATGGCACAAGTGTCCAAGGAACTCTTCTCTTGTACCTACGACACAATTGACCAAACAATTTTGCAACTTAAACTCCATGGACAAGGCGCCTTAATAAGTAGACTTGATTTATCTGATGCCTTCTGTCACATTTTATTGCGTCGCAAAGACTGGGAGCTTCTTGGATATACATGGAAGTTGATATAAATGGCAACCTCACTACTGCCATTTTACCCTTTGGATTACGCAGCTCTCCCGCACTCTTCCTCAAGTACGTCGATATCTTGGATGATTTCTGGACCTGTGGCTCCCCCGCCCCAGACACTCAATGCCAAACGAACTTGGATATCATGCTGAATACTTGTGCAGACCTTGGCTTCAATTCAAATCCTGCAGTTCCATGTACAACTCTAGAACTGCTGGGAATTGAGCTCGATAGTGTAACTCAATCATGTAATTCTTGAGGAGACTCAAGATCAACTTCTAATATTAATCCTTTTTTACTATCCTTAGTGTATTTTGATAGATTTAATTTTTCAATTTCTTTATCAGTCATCCATTTGAAACCCCAGTAGGTAAATACTAACTCATAGCCCATCCATATAGATTATTGGCGTCCAAATACACGATATGCAACATTAAAATCGATCTTAAAGGATTTTTCAACCCAGACATGCATTTTGATGTGTATCTACCTTGACGTAATTAAATTTATACTGTTTTAAGTCAGTGATCACGGTTGCCGAGTGGTTTAAAGTGCAGAATTACAGCTGAAAGGCCCGAGGTTCGATTCTTGCTCTGGACCTCCTTTTTTCTTTTCTTTCTTCTTCGGACTGAACATTATGAAAGTGATGTACTGTATTTTTCTTTTTGCATTTGTCACATGAGCTTACCACAATACTGTGTTACGTGTTAGCATTTCTTATTCACGGGTTGGCTCTCAGGAGCCTTTGATTTTGTTTTCGTTTTAATTGTTTTTTTTTTATGTGGGTTCTGCGCATGTTTAGAACCCAGTTGGCATGCACCAAAAAATATATGGAGCCACCTTAATATTGTAAAATGAATTATAGTTTTGGCCACATCATTATAGAAATTTTGACCATTTTATAGTTCAGGTAGATCAACAATAAATTGAAATAAATTGATCAGCAACTCTCTCTCTCTTCACATTCTTACCGCTCTTAAAAACAATTTTATTCAGTTGTTAAAAAATGGACATAGAAGACAAAGTTTACGAGGAGTACTTCCTTTCATGCCCAGCAATGGCAATAATGGATTGCGACATCACAAAAAGTCAAACACTGCAAATTGTGTAATAAATCTTTTTAGTCAGGTTCCCATTGTCAAAGACATTTTATTCAATCTCATGCGAAACATGCAGTGCCTTATGCTGGGAAACTCTGCTACCCATGCAAATTATTGCATAAGCATCTAAGTAAATCTGAAAGATTTCAATTTCACTGCCCCGTTTGCCAAGCAACCATTTTAAACCGGGATCCATCCATAAAACATTTAAAGAATCACGAGTCAAAGGAAATGCACCAAATCGACACAGATGGAGATCTTGAAATGGAAAAGGAAGAGAGGACAGAAACTGCCAGTAATCAGGAAGATAAACACATGTACGAATTGAAAAAAACAAAAACAAAATGAAGATTCCACAAAGTCCCAAAGGACCATTCCCAAAATGAAAGAGTGCCCGATTTGTGGAAAATCCATGAACTGTAAGAGCTTGGCTAGGCATTGTCATGATATGGAAATTGTTAACATGGCTACCTGTGTAGATGAGGATAATGGTATCTTTCTTATTCGAAATAGTTGTAAGGGTGGCATAGGATATCCCGTACATATTAAAAAAGATAATGGGTGGTGACGGAGTAGGCATCCAACGCAAAAAAGCAGAATGCATGGACTTTATGCAAGTTGCATGGGGAAGTGGAATTAAAACAGACGAGTGCAAACATCTTCAGGAAGTAGGAAAGAATCCCGCTTTTCCAGAAACAATCATTCTGTCATCTGAAGCCCGTGAAGATATCTCACCACTGGAGACTACTGAATATTGTCAGACGAAAAGGTAAATGAATGCAGAGAGCTCCAAGCCGAAGCACAGCAACAAATCAGAATGTCTTGTTTCTGTAAAAGATGGTTCTAGATTTATTCATTTGTCTGTCTATGATGGAAATAGCCATTACTGGTCGAAGTTTGGCAGGGTAATTGTAACAGCAGATGTCGAAGAAGGCACACTGGATCGCCGCTGCTGCCATAGAAAGCAATTGTGCATTCATAAGTGCATTTGCCTTTGGTATTTGTGGGAAAAAATCTCAGATTTTAGAGAATGTGAAAATATGACCATAGAAGAGATTACTACCGATGGGGATTACTCTGCACAGGAACCTCATATACCCCCCAAGACACCGATACTTACACTTATTTAAGCGCATTCCATTTACTGATACGTGTTCAAAGGCTACGGTGTCAACGACGTTTTGCAAGAAACTAATACCAAAGGAAACGAGCTGCCAGAATTGCAAGACGCCACTTACCCCACCCGTTTTAATTTCAAATAAGGCCACCATTCTCACAATGAGTGATGCGAGAATTGTGGTATGTGCTTTAGACACCAGGAACATGATCGTAGTATTCACAACTTTAATGATGTTTTTTAATAGGTTTCGATGTCTGCAAGTTTTCGCGACAATGCTTGCAGGAGCATTTGCCTGTTGGCAGCATCGTGAACGTTTTAGAACACCAACTATGTAACAAATTAAATACTCAAGTTATCATAACTGCTTACTTGCATTTTGATAGTTTTAGTGAACACTCCTATGACTACAGCTGCGTACTTTGCGGATACCATCCAACAATCTTAATAATGGACTTGAACAAAAAGCTGGCACTTAATTGTAATGTTTCAAATTTGGAATTGCCTGAAACATGACTTGGACAAGGCAGACTGTAGATTGTGATGATTTTTGGGAAAAGGTAGAGCTCTCCATGATTTTGCGAGGATTCTCAAATTGTACAGTTCCCGCATTTGACGTGAATCCAAACCTTTTGTTGTGGTCTCCATTTATCGGATGCAATACCAGGAAAGGCTCACTGCTGCTAAACATGGAACATAGAAAGGTAAACAGGAGCACCGGCGAATTAGAAGTTGACTGTAGAGAAATCTTTGAGGAAAGGCTCCTTGAACTTCTTCATAACTCAACTTACAAAGAAGTACATAAATTCCCACAGTCCATTGGCACAAAACCTAAAGGGTCAAAATTGGATGTCATTTTTTATCTTTACCGAAAAATAGGTTTAGAACATAGTGTAAGAGTTTATCTAAGACAGTTTTTAACTGATTGTTTAGTCTAGTTCTGGTCATTATTTTGGTATTTTTATTTTGTATTTCTAGCCGTGGCAGCGAGATGTCAGAAAAGCCGGCCGCGTGTGGCACAAGCTTTGCTCAAAGGTTGTCAGAATATTTCATTATTTGGAAGCTCAATCGTTAGCCTAAAATAAATTTGTACCTTTACTGGAAATTTAAACTTTTTCATTCAAAACTTTTCTGATTTGTAAGATCAAACTCAGCGAAGTGGCAAGTAAAGGATCGGAGCGAGCAGTTTTACTTTACTTGATTTAAAGATCAACATCAGCCTTGTGCTGCCATTTATTTGACCTTTTCAAATAAAGTATATATGTAAGCATGTATGTATGTATATAGCTGCAGCGAACAATTCCAACAGCCATTGCTTTAATCTTTTCAACAAGACCATGCAAGTAGATAATCTGCAGTGTCTGCAAAATTCTGATGTCAACAAACCGGCTGGAAAATATCAAGTAAAGCTTATGTAATTTTCAGATGTAGAAATTCAAGCTTTATCTGCAAGGATACGCAAAGCGCTTGAGATACATACACAAAGCAGGAATCGATTCAACTACTAGGCCATTATAAGTAATCATCTCATCCAGTAATTGAAGAATATCAGCAAGTTTGTGTATGTCATTCCTGAAGAACTGGAATTCGGCTTTACATTCATCGTTTCTCAGCTCATCGAGGTCGAATCGTTCATACTTCCAATATGGAAAACCCGGATTTTTAGAGGTGTGAGCATCATACAGGCAAAGCAAACTCTCTATCATTGATGAATCCTTCTTGGAAGTTTGGCATTTTACCATAAATTAGATTTTCCTTGCTTTCCGTGGTGAAAACTAAACTTCTGCGAAAAAGGTCCGTCGCCGTCCTTGCATCGTAAGCAAAATTTGGCGTGCAAATGCTGGTGCTGGCGACCGCGACCTAGTTCATGAAGTCACGGAAAGTCGTCGTCTTGAAAGAAGTCGTCGATTCGTAAGCTCCCTAATATGGTTGCTGATCGGACTAAAACCAATTTGCAAGACGCACTTGAAGGGAGACTGGAAGAATCTCTGCCACTGACAACAGAAGGTGATGACACATGTGGTACTGAAGAAAGACATCACGTCCAGAAGCAACCAGCATTTGTGCCTTTTCGATTGATTGCACAAAAGGAACGCAAAGAAAGATGAAGAAGCATTACGAAAAGTAACAAATGTAAAAGAATTGATGAAATCTTAATACACAGAAAGATGAGCAGCTTCATGTATTATACAAACACAACACTCAATACTTGAACCAAATAAGGCCAGTTAACCACATTTTCCTATTTCGTTCAAACATTGATATTCACAACAAAGGGATCAACCGACACCTTGACAATGGACTGAGGTCTGCCTTTAAGCATGAGGTTAGAGTAGATGCCAATGGTAGAGCTGTCATCGACAAAGCCAACAGAATCGTTATGAACGAAAATGGGCAGCAAAAGCGAAACATTGCATATGACGATGGCGACAACGCCCAGAAAACGGAAAAGTTGAGGCAACAACCACCAGAACCTCCAGATTCAGGCACATGGGATCAACCAATCCCACAAGTGACAACACCGAACAAACCATCCCAAAGACGTCAAAGCCACAATCTACAGAGCCCTCAGATTCAGGCACACGGGAAAAGCCAATCTATCTTAACGCAACTTTACAGCGACCTAGAAATTTCTTAGAAAGTTTCTAGATTAAAGATCTAGGGCTTAAGAATCAGGACAAGCACCTCATCAAGGATGGCTACTGGTTAAACGATAGAATCATTAATGTGGCAATGAAACTGATGAGGAAGATTGATCCTAATTACGGTGATCTGCAAGACACTATCGTTGCACTGAAGGATGCTTTCACTCATTCCATTGCTAGCATGGAGTATGTCCAGATTATAAATGTACAGAGGAACCACTGGATAACATTGTGCAATGGACTGGTCCTTTGCCATGAAATGTCGATCTACAATAGCTTGCATGGGATGGAAAACAAGGAAGGTCGAATCATCTACCCGACAGAAGTGGAAATGTGCGCAAGCCAAATAGTGAGGCTGCCCTATAACCTCACCTTTTCAGTTGAAGATGTGCAACAGCAGAAAGGAGCAAATGACTGCGGTTTATTTACAATCACATTTGCTACATTGGTGTGCCTTGGCCATGATCCAGCGAAAGAGCATTATGCTAAAAAAATTATATGTCAAGAAGGTATCCAGAAATTATGTGTCGAGAAAGTATCCAGATCTTCAGAAGTCGAAGATCCGAAAATTCTCTATCAATGGAACTGTCAAGTTTATTGCCACTGTAGAATGGTAGAATGCCCAACGATGGCAACAAGATGGTGCAATATACAGCGTGCAAACTTTGGTTCCACGCTGAATGTGAATAGGGTGATTTTGAAAGGCCAGATTAGAGATGCAGAAGGTGCAAACGTGAATTTCATGACAAGCAAACTGAGGGACCAAGTGAAGCCGAAATATAGAGAAACTACAACGTATGCTGTATTTATTGTGTATTATTTGGCTCTCCTAAAGGCGTGTGAGACTGGGCGAACTTTAGCAGGTTATTAAGAGCGTGTCCGCGTAAGAACCGACCACTCAAATTTGGGTGCAAAATAGATTTCCTTCATTTTTTCTGCACAAGACAAGCAACATATACAATGAATAAAAATGGTCTTTATTTGGGCTAATTCGCCTTTTTATTTTTTTTTAGGTAATTTTTTGATAGACAGCCAAAAACCGCACAAAATGAATGAAGTTGTCTGAATTGTGTAAACAATGGGAAACCAAATGTATATGTTTTCGATAATTTAATTACTATCCAAATCGATCACATCTAAACCTCGTTTTCTTTTAATGTTTGCTATCCTTTGGCTCTTTGGGGTAATTTGAAAATCTGTTGTACGGAAAAACAGTTAATTTTAAACAGATATTGACATTGACCCGGTAACGAACGAATCTTTGACTCTTGTTTAAAGGCCCATTTTCACCAATAATGCTTTGCGCGCCGAGGTACATTTTTCATATATGAAAAATCCGCCATTTTCTTCGATGGTGTCGAAGCGTTTTTATATCTGCTTCCATCGTTGTATTTAGCTCTTGGAAAGTTTGACTGTGAATATTGTGTGAACTAAGAAGTACCATAGTATCTATATCAGTGCATATTTTTTATTCTAAAGCTTTAAACTTTAAACGGTATTTTAAACAGCGATGCCGAAGAACCAGTTGGGCCGGTCAAGGGGAAGGCCGAGTCTGCCTGGCTCAGCCGAGCTTATACGGCTTTGGGAGTCGGTGTACGATTTATGGAGGGCACGAAAAACGGCCATGGGTTTCGCCAACGCCACGGATAGTGAGTTTGCAGAAGTTCTGCTTCATTCATCGTGCGATGGAAACAGAGGGAACGTTTCGAGGTGAGACTATTTCACTTGACAACAAAACATAGATCCAGAACTACGTTTTTATACACGATTACATTTTATTTTGAAGCCATTATGATTCACAAACATTACATCAGGTTTAGTCCCTGTTTGTTTTTTATTCATTTTGAGTGGAAGTGGAATTCCGTCCTACAACGCTGAGTGACGTGGGTAAGCTTTAGAAGTTTTATACATGTCCTGAACATTGCCTGATTCACGTCATAATTTATGATCACAGACTCCAAATCAGCGACAAATTTGTTTACTGAGCTCACCAGCAAATCTATGTTTTTGTTTTAAACAGAGCTCATGTCTAGATCTGATGATGACAATGGTGATCTTCCTGTCATGTCCACTCCACTTCGTGCAGGGGCTATGCCTAAATTTGCTTCTCCAGCATTACAGTTTATAGGACAATCAAGCACACTCTCAGACAGGTATTAGTCTTTGATCGGAAGAATTATTCAAAATAATATTTTATTGCTCTCAGTTCATATATATTATTTACATGTAGCTTTTACTATACTTTTACAAATGAAATCTGATTCAAAATAATATGACCAATACCCATTGTGTGTTGGTCGTGGGTCTTCCTTTGATGGACAATCTGAAATTACTGACACCAAAATACATTGTAATTTATCGGGTTCCAACATTTCCTTTACAGTAAGAGTTGACTGTATCTGGTCACTGCAAATGTCTGATGCCTGATTTTTTTAATGTCAATCAAGTATTGTTGATATCATGGGGCATGGGGATCCAGAGAGAACACGGTTGCAATTGTTCGACCAAAGGAACTATAGCCTCCCTGGAAATCCATTCTCTGTTCTTGAAAACGAAGATCAAGGTGCCAGTGCTGATAGTGACAGTGCAAGTGAAGGAGATGAGAGTGTGTTTGTTTATGATAACCACCATTTTGCAGATCTGGAACAAAGGTATGCTCCCTTTTTCTATAATCAGTTTCTACTTACCTCTATAAAATGTTGTCTTCTCATTCAAACATATTCTTGGACCATATTCTAGTGTCCACAAAAAGGGGAGCTATCTGCTGAGGAGAGGTACATGTAAAAAATGCAGTGTTTGTATGTGGCTCAGGCTAAGACCTCGGTTGACTTTCCACTCGGGAAACGTGTCTGTCAATGGAAGATATCCACAAGAAGAGGTTACACTGAAAAGTGTTGTTGGCTTACACTGTCCATGTTCTTATAGTGGAGAAAGTTCTAAGGGCTCCAAAAAATAACTTCATTGCCAGCCATGTACAATTGGAATGTAGCTGAAATTAAATTTTAGTTCTATACAACAAAAACAAATTGAGATTCTCTTAGTTTGACCTGATGGAAAGTCTGCAGAGGATTTTTAACATTCTAAAGTTGATTGTGTGAACAATGACATTTTTCATCTGAATCTTTGCCTAGTATGAGTGTCTTCTTGGAAGAACTAAACAAGAGTGAAATTTCCAGTGACAGCATATGTGATGACAGTGAATGGAGTATGCATGAAAATGACAGTGATGAGACTCCTGATGGCACACAACATTTTATTGAGGCTAGGTATGTGATGTTTAGTCCTGCCTTTCATGTAGTAATTGAAAGGATAACTCTTGTCCCTAACTAAACTATGGTTAGTGTCATTACACATTCATCTGTACATTATGTTATTTGAGAATGGACAGTCGTTAATACCAGATATAGTAAACCTTCCAATTATTGGAAGGTTTACTATATCTGGTATTACAACACACTTTATTGTGTCCTAGCCAATCACTTACAAGCACAGGTCCAGGCCCATCAACTAAGAAAAACCTTTCATATTATTTGGCAGGTTTTCATTATGAGAACAGCCCAAACGTAAATGCTTATATTTATAATGAAAACATTGCTTTTTCACAGCATGGACATCAGCAGTGACGAAGATGAACGCACATTAACAATGGTTGATCCTCTCTATGGGGATTGTGATTCCAGCCACCATTATGATGGCGATGCTGATACTGGTCATATTATTGGTGCCGGAGAAGCTTCTGCAGTTACTGTCGAGGTTCGCCTGCAGAATGCTTCTGGTCAGCAGGAGGAACTTGGAGGTTCCAGGTCAGCTGAGAAAAACAAGGGTGAAATTCTTAAAAACCTAGAGAATGCATTTGCTCAGCTGACCAGTGTTGAAGACCTCGAGACATTCCTTGCCTTACATTCACGCATGAGTCTGGAACAAAATGAATGCTCTCATTGTGGACATACTGAAACAGTATGATGAAGTTTGTTTATGTGGTGATGGCAGGAACAATTCACCAGGACATTCGGCAAGGTATTGTGTGTATACCTTGATGGAACATGCAAGTAAAGTCGTCGTTGACATGGCTGTTGTTTACAAGAGAGAAACCGGTGGCAATTCTGTTACTATGGAAAAGGAGACTCTTCGTCGACTCCTGGAAAAAATGGCCAGTTCTTCCATTCAGTGAACTCACAACAGATGCCTCGTCGTCTATCGTGAAACTTGTACGCGAGATGAAAGGTACACTGGTTATTAGTTCATGTAGTATAAATTAGCTGTAGTCATTGTTCTGTAGATTAGCAACACTATAATAACATTATGATTGTGGAATCAGTAGAGTGGCTTATTGTAAACAAGGAATATCACATGACTGAATACTGGGGTTCCAAATGGTCACATTAGCATGTTGCAAATTGAAATTGATAGTAAGAGAAGAACCACTGTGTGTGTGTATACACAGTGTATATACAGTTTGAGCACTCTCTGGATTGGGTGGAGAGCCTCGTAAGAGGTGTTCACTATTGGCATATTGCTTCGCTCACTGCTCGCAGTTTGAGCACTCTCGTGACTCCACAATGCAATCCAACAATGTGTAACCGTACATCCTGTGCCCAAGTTCAGGAGTTGCCATAAAGCCATTATGGTAACAACCGTGAGGGCACATTGTATACATGATTGTATGTTACGCTCACTGTTCATACAGTTTGAGCACTCTCTGGATTGGGTGGAGAGCCTCGTAAGAGGTGTTCACTATTGGCATATTGCTTCGCTCACTGCTCGCAGTTTGAGCACTCTCGTGACTCCACAATGCAATCCAACAATGTGTAACCGTACATCCTGTGCCCAAGTTCAGGAGTTGCCATAAAGCCATTATGGTAACAACCGGGAGGGCACATTGTATACATGATTGTATATATATATATATATATATATATATATATATGTATGTCAGTTAATATAACTACTTGCAACAAACAGGAACTGCCATGGGAACAAAAATGGCACCAACATACGCCAACTTATTTATGGGCCTACTAGAGGAACAGTTACTAGAGGAAACCACCCTTAAACCTCTCATTTGGTTCCGATACATTGATGATATCTTCTTTCTCTGGACTTTCGGTGAACTCAAACTCAATCTGTTTTTCGAACACTGCAACAACTTTCACCCACATATCAAGTTTGAACAAACAATATCATACACTACTATTCCCTTCCTTGACGTACAAGTTATTCTAGAAAATGGCAAAATCCACAGTGACCTCTACACCAAACCAACAGACACTCATCAGTATCTTAACTGGACCAGTTGCCATCCACGCCACACCAAAATGGCCATATCGTATAGCCTGGCTGTAAGACTCCGCCAAATTTGCTCCAAGAATGAGTTCTTCGAAAAAAGAGCGCGACAACTTCATAACATCCTTCTTCACCACGGATACAAAAACAAACTGATTAAAGAATCTATCATGAAAGCGAGGCTGATGACAAAAGAAGAGGTACTGCGGACTGATACCATTAACAATTTAGATAGGGTACCTATGGTTGTCACCTACAACCCAGCGTTGCCAAAACTTCATAAGATCATCAGAGATCATCAGCAAATCCTACTCACGTCATCCAGATGCAAAGATGTATTTAGTCAACCTCCCTTAATTGCCTACCGCAAAGGAAAAAACCTTTCACAAATTCTGACAAGCAAACGGTTAAAGCCAAACAACACCAACGAAACACACCCAGCAACCAACCTTGGCCACCTACCACCCAAAAACTCTGACATACCAGCCCCTTCAGAAACAAGATGTAAGATTTGCGACAGCACCTTTCAGAATAATAAAAATCTCAAAATACACTACACACATACACACAGCAACCGCCCAGCTACCATCGTCACAAAACCCGGATTCTGGCCATGTAAAACTGACACGAGATGCGCTTGCTGCAAGGAATATGGCAACTTCGCACAAACCATAACCAGTGCAACAAATGAAACGATCACGCTCCGTGATAACATGACATGCCAGTCAGCGAATGTCATATATCTGATAACATGCACGAAATGCCATGACCAGTATGTAGGCGAAACAGGGAATTGTATTCGCACACGAGCAAACCAACACCGCTCGGACATTTCAATTGGTCACAAGAATATACCCACAGTGCGACATTTTAGAACGTGTGGATTGAAACACTTTAAACTGACACTGCTGGAGAAAGTACAAAGCCATACCATTGAAATTAGACGCGCCAGAGAAAGTTTCTGGATAACAAAACTGAAACCCGTGATAAACAATTTAACATGTTCTTAATTTTTCGTAAGGAACCCTGCGCGCACTCCTGTTGCACACGCACAGGATTTTGATTGTTTACTTTGTACGTTTCTTTCCGTTATAACGTGCGCATGCAACATTTAAACGCGCGCGAGCAAGGTTTGTTTTGTTTTGTTGTATTAGGTTATATTAACTGACATACGTTTCCGTTGACACAAATTTCAAATGTTGTAACACTAGTATAAGCTCCTGAGGAAGGCCGCGACGGCCGAAACGTTGAGCAATTAAACATCTGAAAGTCCAATTGGAGTTGGCTTCTTGACAATCACAAAGAAAAATTAATTTACAAAACTTCAAGTCCCCACGATCGCTACAGTGATCCTCCCAATTTGGACTACTTAGGGAGCATTGTCTGAGGGACCCATCACAAAAGATTATATATATATATATATATACACGGCAATAGTATACCTGATGAAATTCACTGAATACATGTGTGGCTGTGGCCCAGTTGCCAGTGGTTGTATTAGTCATTGTTAATTTTTTTATTACATGACAGATAAATTTCCTCAACTAATGGAGCTGTTCCACTCACTGGACATTTGGCACAAGGCAAAGAAACTAAGGAAATGTCTTTATAAAGTACATGATGTTATTTTGTACTGTTGTGAAATATTAAATTGGTCTTGCTAATGATAAAACAGAAATGGAGTAGAGAATTTACAGAAACACATACTAAGTTAAATGCATTTCCTTGTTATAGACATATATCATTTAGATACCTTTGTTAGAAATGATACTAATTTGTCCAACATAAAGTACAGTGTACCCAAATTCATGGTTACATGCATTTATGGGCATAAGTTAGGGGGCACAATCTAGTTATAAATAAGCCAAAACCTTTGCAAAAAAGATGACCTTTAAAGGAATAATCTCAAATGATTATTGGGTTTATTTGCGTTGAGCCTTACAATGTTGCTTTCATTGTTTGACAGGCTGCTCGAATTAAAGGATGTGAATCCCTCAAGGAGTGGATCGACGACATTGTCAATCATTTCTGGTTTTGCTGCCAAACCTGTGAAGGGAGTGCTGATGAGCATAATATAGCCAAAAATATTATATGCTTCGAATAGTGAAGTGCAGGCAATGCTGTGAGTGCAACTAATTTGCTTATTTAAAACTCGAAAAGTGCATGTCCAAACTAAAATTGTTGTTGCAAGTAGAAAGAAATACCATTCTCATCCCTAGAGAGAAGACCTCTGGTCAGATCTGATTTTTTAAGCATGCGCATAGCATTCATTTTCTATTGTCAGCCAATCAGGTTTGTCAGATTTAATGTAAAGTATGTGAATCAAGGACTTAGGGTGAACATGAAACAACCAGAGGTCTCGATTGTTGCTGCTGACCGAAAGGATCGTGGCCTCTAGGGATGACTATGGAAGAGATCTCCACATGCATGTATAACTTATACAGCTTAATGACCTAGTGTTATTCATTACCCTTCATTTGTTTAGACAGAACCGTATCAATTATGTGCCTTGAGTGCCTTGTCAACATCCTTTGCATTCACCACTATGTAAGTGCTTATACTGTTCTGTGAATCATCCATTTACAGGCAGTTTGGTTCAGGTTGCTTCCTCATGTTTGTGGTGATCATAAATGGGCAGAAGGTGAATGTAAGCATTCCCAAGAAGAAACAGCAACCAATGGAAAGACATACCTAAAAAAATCTTCCAAAGCCTTGGAAGCTCTGAGGAAAGTTGTGCTTGATAAGCGGTGGCTAAGTAACCTGGAATTCTATGTTCGCTTCAGATCAGTCATCAACTATGTCAGTCAAAATAATAATTGAAGGGGTGAGTGGAATAAAGCCCCAAGTGAATTCTGATCAACTGCTAGATTCTCCTTACGGTCTGTCTTGTATATGCTCATGTAACAAAGGGAGAATTTGGCTATAGATCAGGAGTCACTTAGGGCCTTATCCCAAACTGAAATAAGGCCCTAAGTGACCCCTTATCTGAAACCAAATTCTCCCTTTGTTACATGAGCATATACAAGACAAACTGGAAGGAGAATCTAACAGTTGTTCAGAAGTCACTTAGGGCTTTATTCCACTCACCCCTTCAATTAATATATATAGATAGCCCAAGCCTAACAGCGTCGCACTTTGAACAAGCTTAACTAAGGTGAAACTTAACTAAGGTGAAAGGTTGGAAGCACAAGAATTAAGATTGACGAACGGGCTATTTTCAATTTTAGCAATTCTCAAAAACAGTATTACGCGACCGTCTGCACAGTACATTTTTATAGACCGTACAAAAGTTCACAAAAACAACTTTTCTCTTTCTAGAATAACTAGTACCACTAGTTTCCGAATAAAATACAGTTTTTGTTTGTCAAAAATTGCCCGAGAAACTGATTTGAAAATCAAAAATTGCAAAAATACACAAACATATTTGCATATGGGGATGCGAGTGAAGATAGAACTGTACTATAAAATCAAAGTCTTGTTTTGTTTACATAAAATCGCTTTTCAAACTATCTAATGAATGAACAAACACATAAAAATGGACAACACAATCTTTCGAAAAAATTTATTCAAATCTCCATTAGTTTACGTTTAAAAGCAAAACGCGTACCATTTAATTATAGCTCATCGAGTTCAAGCTTTCTTCGGTGAAATTCAAGAGATCGATACAACTAAATTTAAGCATGTTTTAAAATCAATTCTCGAAAACTAACAATAACACCAATAAAAAGTCACTCACAGATTGATATCAACATAAATTCTCATCGAAAACTGTAATCTGTTTTACCTTTATGTCCCTCGCTTGCTTGGAAATTCAAATCTCCGCTTCTGGTTCTGAAATCCGTACAAAACAAACATCTCCCGCATTTGATAAAAACGTAATACATGAAGTTCCTCGAAGCAAGATGTTATCCATGAAAGCTCGTCTTTTTCCACTAAAGCGGCTTCTGAGTATCCCTTAATTAGTATCCTTGTCTTGAGTAGCAAACCGCGAAATATTCAGGGAAATAACGGCTTTAATTTTAACGGTTTTCTCCGCTTAGTAAATTCACAGCAAAACATCAAAGTGTTTTTCTAGCTGACGTGACATCCGGCCGTGTAACCGCGCGAAAAACAAAGCCTCGCTTTGGTTTCAACATGACGTCGTACGCGCATGTTTTGCGACGTCATACGCGCCCGCGAGCTAGTCCTGCGCAGTAGTCCGGTCCTGTGTGACAGCGGACGGAGGGCACACGCGCGCCCGCGGAACATTCCGCTAGCCATAACCATGAAAAATGAAGGGCATAGGTTCTGGTTCTATGAGTATGGGGCTGCGCAGCCAGGCCTTCGGCCTCGCAAGTGCTCCGCTACAAACATTTAGTAAACTTTATGAATATTTTGAATATTTTGTTTTGAATCTTTTGTCAGTCTGAATTCTTTGTTTAAGTGTTTTTGTTCTTGTTTAGGTGTTACATCGTATCCACGCTAGTCTTTATATTGCTTCGCATTTATGTAAATTCTTTCAGTTTTCTCCTGACGATGTCGGTGTCCGACGAAAGCTTGAGAGTTAAAACATACAATCACAGTAGCTTATGGCCTATTATCATTATTTTATTTCATTGCAACACGATGCTACTGAAAGACAACTTCATTACTTTATGAAAATTGTTTTACACCCTTTGCATGGGTCCAAAACCTGGTTTCAGTCTGTGTTATTGAATGTTTTGCTTATAGCATGTCACAAAAAAAAAATAATTATGTACATTGTATGCACCAAGACCACCCTCTGTATTCATCATGCTGTGACAAGCTTGTGACAACTCATCAGCAGTGGCAGCATTTGCTCTGTGATGACATTTTTTCATGATTTTTCTGTCAAATAGTTGATCTGACTCCACTACTTGGTTCCTGCCAAGATCTC
This sequence comes from Cladopsammia gracilis, assembly GCA_022457155.1. Taxonomy (NCBI): domain Eukaryota; kingdom Metazoa; phylum Cnidaria; class Anthozoa; order Scleractinia; family Dendrophylliidae; genus Cladopsammia; species Cladopsammia gracilis. Next base: position 91,516 of record JAJGOT010000824.1, on the reverse strand, counting down.
GAAGATTTCATAAGCTTCTGTTCAACATATCATCCTGCACTCAAGTACACCTTTGAAATTAACGAGACATCGATTCCTTTTTTAGACCTCCGCCTCTCCATAACTGAGAACAAGATAACAACCTCTATCCACTACAAACCTACAGACACTCACAACTACCTTCACTACGAGTCATCTCACCCTCCTCCTTGCAAGAACACCATCCCTTATAGTCAATTTCTTCGCCTGCGTCGCATCTGTTCCGACCAGGAGGACTACAACACCAAATCTAACGAGATGGCATCTTATTTCAAGGCGAGAGGCTACCCAAGCGAGGTAGTTACAGCCGGTCAAACAAAGGCAGCAAACATCAGCCGTCAGAGTGCCCTAGAGAGGTCAGGACACCCGGCATCTGCTGAGAGATCTGAAAGGGTTCGCCTTGTACTTACTTACCACCCAAAGAATCAGGATGTCAAGAAAATCTTGTTAAGGAACTTTGGTATTCTGACCGACGATCCTCGAACAAAGGACATTTTCACCACGCCCATGTGCGTTTATCGGCGGGATACCAATCTTCGAGACATCCTGGTTCACAGCACCTTTTCATCACACCCGGACCAAGAACAAGCTGGAACATTTCCTTGCAAACGAGCAAGATGCAGGACATGTGCCTTCACTGGCGGGACTTCCAATATCAACCACACAAACGGAATCATACACCTCAAAGGATGCCATAGCTGCACCACGACCAGTGTCATTTATACCATCATTTGTACCCGCTGTCAAGTTTTGTACATTGGGGAGACTGGTCGTCGGCTCGCAGACAGATTTGGCGAGCACCTCCGCTCTGTGGAAGGCTACAATCACAGCCAACGCTATTGCAACGGAGGATTCCTTGTTGTTGAACATTTCAACCAACCGGGACACTCAATCAACATGTCGGTGTCGGTGATAAAGAAAGTCACGGGAGCAACTGCCACACGACAGAGAGAAGAAATGAGGCTAATCTTTTTACACAAGACCTTGGCGCCTCGTGGAATTAACATTGACTTTAAATTCTAATTTTCCATGAGGCTACATTGGCTTCAAGTTTCATTCTCTGTCACATTTATGCGCGCTAAGCGCGCACTCGAATTCGCGTTTTATTTGAATATTTTTGAATAGCGTACACACAACAAATTGTACGTGTGCACGAGCGTTTGTCTCGTAAAAGTAAAACAAACACTGATGAAGGGGTTATCCCCGAAACGTCTGACTGTCTTTGTCAGTTCTTTTTCGGCACTCAGTCTTAACTTAATTTCAATATTATCATTAACCGTGAGTGCCACGCAGCAAAATCATTTTAATTTGTGATCTGACTCCACTGCCTTGTATGTATGCACACATTTATGCCTGCACAGGTGCAAGCATCCTAGACTGATGATTGAAACTCAAAAAATAATGTTGGAATGTATGTAGAATCAGGATTTTTTTGCCTTTTTATCATAGACATACAAGTGTGCTTGAAAGCTACAACAGTATGCTGACAAAATATGCCCCCAAGAGAATGGCATTTGAGTAAGAAAGTTACAATTGTGTTCATTTTGCACTATTTATAATTCACTCATTGTACTATAATTCACCCCCATGACGAATGGTCAATTTATATTTCTTTATTTGTGGATTTGCCAGATTTTCTGTGGCATTTGTCACTTCATATATTAAAATTAAAACACATATTGTGTGTATGTCAAGGTAGCCTCAGTGTCATAACTGTTGCCTTCCATGCAGGTACATCTGTATCACGGGTTGTAATCCGGGTGGAAACAAGGTTTTTTTTCTTCTGTTCATTCTGATTGACGAACATCACTCCTTTTTCATCTCAGACAACAATTCAGATTTTGTACACTTTGAAACTGTTGGTGGTATAATGGAACCACACAGTATACAAAGCAGACTGGTTATGCTGAAATCAGTGAGTTCTAGTAAGAGTTGTATTGTACTGTTCTATTCATAGCTCAATGTGCCCTTTCTTGTGACTGATTTTTGTTAGGTATCCCTTCTTCATCATGCGAATAATGTTGGCGGCCATTGACCACAACATGCATCTTTCCAGAGGCAAGCACCTAAATGCAGCCGGGGATGAGCGTGGCCACAGGAAGTATTCTAAGCACATGCAGAAGTTCCATGCCGAGATTGTCAAGGAGGAGAAAGCATACAAGTATTTTCCATTTCTGATGGCCAAGATGCTGAAGGAGTGATGCCTTCTTCGGGGAAGCTTTTCGCAGCCAACAGATGATAATCTCTTTAATCCAAAGCAGATTGCCCCTACTATTGGCATGAAAGTGGCACCCTCCACTGAGGAATTGTTGAAAGGGCCATCTCGTTTGGGTTAACCACCACTGCAGCCTGAAGAGCTCAAATGAGGCAACTGTTTATAATTTGTAGTTGAAACATTAGTGCATTGCACGTGTAGTCAAATACCAGATCCAAATGTTTCATGCAACTTTACTATAAATATAAAAAGACAGTGTAATATTGATGAGTGTTACTGATGAGTTGCTACAATGTTTGTGAAATATTGATATTAGTCAAGGTATCAGCCACCTCATACCTAAATGAAAAATGGAGGGTTGTTTAGGGTCTTGTGTACTTCTGTTTGGGCAAGGGAGAATTTGTTCCTAATTAGCATTTTTCCTAAAATAATCGGCCACCTTCAGATAACATTATTACCTTACTTTTGGAGGTAACAAAACAAAATAGCTGCCTCTGTAAGACTTACTGTCCCCCTCGAATACATGTGTATGCCCCTGTTTTGGTCTTCAACCAAGCCAATCACAAGGAAATATGGTATCCAGCATTTTATTGACCTTGACACTTGGTATGATATAGCCAATGTACATGTAAATAACTAGTATTGTTCAAGGTTGCTTGGTCTATGATCAGGTGTTAAACTACATGTGTTCATAATACAAATGCTAATAAAATTGAACACCAGGGGTGTTACTTGTAACGTTATTGCAGTTTTATTCCACCAAGGCCAATAGTGCCCTACTTATGAAAATACTGCAACTGAACAGCAACAAATGTCAAAAATTATGAGCCAGTGGCATGACATGTGACGTCTTGGGGCTCACACAACTTTGAATAAAATAACAAACCAACAACAGCGACCAAACTGTCGAGTCTTGGGTAAACCACACACTCTTTCACTATGTCCCTTGCAGTAAAACAACAGATAGATAAGGAACACCATTGGATAGCATGGTGATAAAAGGTTATTTTGGTTTCCTATGTTGTGTTATTACAAACACAAATATTATGCAAATATTGTTATTTGAGATACATGGTTAGATAATTTACTGATCAGAATTGAGGAAATAAGCTTTTTGGGAAGTACTTTTTTAAATGTTATTTTCAAGTGCCAAAGTTTTTTAATAAGTTCCAAACGTTTTGGGCTTTGCCCTTCTTCAGTGGAAATTCGCCCGCAGGTTCTGCTCCTTGTCAACACCCCCGCTGCTGTACCTGTGACCACATCTCAAATGACACTACTCTACTGGCTCCAAAAGGCTCCTTCATCATCGAAGAGTCCTTTACCTGTCTGTCATCTGGCCCTGCCATTTACATTGGCGAAACTGGGCGCACTCTTAGGGAACGGTTTGGCGAACATCTCAGGATTATTACGAAGAGTGCACTTCAGTTCCAATGGACACTCTGCGGATGACGTGCAGGTTTGCGGCGTCAAGCTCTGCGGCGGAAACAAGCAAAGGAAACGGCAGATGATGCGTCTTATTTTCCAACTTGGTACCTGTCAACCGCGCGGCCTAAATTCCGACTTTCGTTTCTTCTGAAGGTCGCGCGCGCATGCAAGAGACAATCATTTTAAACTTTACATGTCGTGGCGTATTTCTCAATGAACATATTTCCACTGAAGAAGGGCAAAGCCCGAAACGTTTGAAACTTATTCAAAAACTTTGGCACTTTAAAATAACATTTAAAAAAGTTTTTTCATGAAATCCAAGTGCCATGCAGCCACCGAACTTCTTTGGGAAGTGTACAGTCCTATTTACACTAATCTTCAATGTTTACAAGAACTTTGACCATTTACATGTATCTTGGGCAATGTATGAGTTGAAGTTGACACCTCGGGATCACCTCTAGTCCAGGCTAAGCTAGCCCGGGAGTGATGGCAACTCTTTATCAGGGTAATTATCAGGGGCGTAGCTACCTGTACGCACGTGCGTACCTGAAAAACTGAAAAAAAAGAAAGATTTGGGACTTGAGGGTAGGGGGAGAAGGTAGGGGGAGTGTTTGAAAACAGTGATCGTGCGTACCTCTGAAAAATTCCTGGCTACGCCCCTGATTATTATTAAATGTTAATTTTCAACATGTACATGTAGTCGAATTCGTTTCTTGAAAACATGTGTCTACCACTTTCGTTGTGGGAAATAAAATCATTCACTGTCATTCCTGGATTAGCACTGAATTTCAAACAATTCAGTCTGACTTCAATCAGATATTTAGCTGTTCCTGTATCCCACGTACTGACCATCTGCAGAGGGATAGGATCGTCTTATTGATAACACTACACAGGAGGGCACTACCCTTCTGTTCCCCCGGCCAAGTTTGCCAAAACGCCACAGAACATACTGTCTGTATGCAGCTTTCCTAAAGCTTTCCATTGAGAAGTTGAACTCGTCTGCCCTTATGTCACAGCGAGCCTTAATGCAGACTTCTAAAATATCCCTGTCCAGGCAAATGTTATTAAACAACTGAAATCCTGTTATACAAGACACCCTCTTGCAACACACATTTTCAATTTCTTGGGGCATTGGGCGACAAACTCTGCATTTGCACCACTTGGGAGATGTGCCACCAGGACTTGGACGAGGTGGGGGAGGTGTGTTTTTTTCTTGGAGGAGATTCTTCGCAAAATCCAAGCTTCCCCTTCCCATTGCCAACACATTTCGTAGAAGGTAGGCCATGTCCTCTCTAACAAGCGGTGCAATAAATTCCTAATGAAAAAATACCAGAAGACAATTTACTTACTTGTCCCCCACATTAGCTAAAAAAATTCTGCTGACACAAACAGTATCCCTTGGGCTCTTACCGGTAACATCATTATTTATTTCGGAACTGGCCAGCCACACCTGTCAGTTTGCAATTTGTCATTTGAGGAACTTACTACAGATTACTCTTGCTCTATCAGTCCGGCTGAAAATGGTGTCCGGCCAGTTAGTTATTACGGTGTGCATGCAATTTAATTTTATAGACATTCTGCTCTGTCTGGCCAGTACTGATAAAAACTTCACCAGCCCTTATGGTGCATACCATGTAGTAAATTATGAACTGACAGGTCTGGTTGGCCAGTGTTGAGCTTTGACAAGTGGTAAGCACTCCTATCAAAGCTATCTTTTGGATATGAGAATGTCAGTATCTGAATGAACTAAACAGGCACTCGTTCAATCAAACAAAGCTTACAAGGATAGCATGTGCAAAAGGTTGATTTACTCTAACTTAACTTGGGCTGCACTCTACTTCTTCAGCCAAGGAAGCGTGATAAAAATCAATTGCTTATACCTCAATTTGAGTCGACGAGGACTGCAGCTCGTTCGCGACCTGCACTTCTCCATCGGGATCGATAGTTTCGCGTGGTCCGCTTTCTTGTGTATTCCCGCTAACCTAGAAAGAGCACATAGAGTACGCTTCAAAACTCTCATGGAGTAATAAATTTATACAAAGCTGGAAACGATCGCAGCTTACCTTGTTTTTGCATTTTGATTGACGACACCGGCAACGCGACGAACAATTCTTGTTCACTGCTTTACACGGACAAGAACCCCTGCCATTCTTTCTGGCACAAGCACCTTTACAATCACAAGTCACTTGCAACACATAAAATAAATGAAGGATGGGAAAAATTCAAGCACATCTTTACGTGAACAAATTACAAACGTTCGTTCTGACCTTGAATGATTGCAGTGACTTGGATTTGTCACTTACCTCTTGATCTTGCGAATTCTCGTCTTCTTTGTTCTCCAGATTAACGATAGACCCGTATGCATTCACCACTCTCGATCCAATATTAATTGATTCGTCCATTTCCATGAAGAAATGAACCGAATTTCGCGCTTTTTTACGGAAGAATGACGAGAACACAGCTCGATCAATTTTCCCGCCCCTCTTCTGTCTTGTGTTTGGGAAAAGCCCGATAAAAATAGCTAACCAATCAGAGTACGCCATTTAACAATAGCACGACTTGAATACAAAAACAAACGCCCGTGTTGCATCACGGATGGAAATGGGCCTTTAAAAATTCATTGAAAATTGAAAAGATTAACCCAGTGTATCCACTTAAAATGGGACGGGAGGAGAGACTTAAGTTAGAGGTCAGCTCCGTGCTTTTAGACCGTTTGAGACTCTATACATATTTAATGCAAGAATGCGTGATGCGTAACAACAGTAGTACAGACGACTTGCATGCATATCAAGCATGCATATGGCGGAGATTTTGCGATATTTTGGTACAAAAATCAAGACTGATCAAGTTCGACGCTTTGCAATTTACTTTTTTAGAATTCTAATGAACAAATATGTTAATAAATGGAATTTAAAAAGCAGGTCAGTTAAACAGTCAATTTCTTGATTTCTACACATAATGTTGAATTTGTAACAACCTTTCTCGATTTTTGTGCCCTTCAAAATAACGAGTGCCCACAACTTTTATTTTTGATACATGTAGATTGATCTTAGTACTAAATGTTAGTGGTAGGTAGCATCCAGCTTAAGCCCCACTTTCCAGAAAAACCCAGTTTACTGAAGGCTATATTAACATAAACGATTGCGGCGTGTTTTAAAGGATGCAGGAAATGTTATTAACTCTGCTTGTTTTAAAAGTAGAGAAATAATTTTGAAATAAATCAAAAGAAGAAAGAATTAGCTAGTAATTCTGCAAGTTTTAGATTGTTTCATTGAATGTGCAATTTTTCAGCAACGCTCGAGTAACACCAAAATCTCGGGTTTCAATTTTCCTTTTTGTGTGGTTTTTGGCTGTCTATCAAAAAAATTACCTAAAAAGTTAAGGTTACAGTGTACCTTCGGGGGTGTCTCCAGTATAACAGCTCTAGCGTCTTAAGATTACACTTAATATACCTAAACCCAGATATCAAAGCTTATAGAGCTGGCTATCTAAATATGGAAACCATTTGGTAAAAAAAAAGAATTGTCGAATTTTTTACGACGTCTTAATTCGAATGTCCGAATCAGCTTTAAAACGCTACAACTCAAAGCGATTATTATATTTTGCTAATTTGATTTGTTCTCGGGTTTCCGGACACGAAGCGCTAAAAAAAACGTGTCGGCGATTTCCCATATTCAATTGCTGTGAAAAGTTATAGAATATTTTCGAAACGGGGAGAAAAAAAATTGGATCGCACGGAAATGGCTCTTGACGAAAAAGTTTTGGAATTAAGAAATTTGCCGACACGTTTTTGTTGATTATATGTTAGCCTAGCTTCTGTCCAAATTTAAGGAAAATTGAACAAATTCCCTTTGAGTTGTAGCTCTTTAAAGTGTCCCCAACAAGCAAAAAATTAACTTTGAGAAAACGGCGCTTAAAAAAACACATCGCTTAATAAACAAACTCCACCCACAAAAGTTATACTGTCATTTCTCCGTCAATTTTCACTATTTTTCGATAATTTTTTTTTGGATGAAAGTTCATTCTGTAAACTTTATTTTAACGCGAAAAAAAAATTTTCAATAAATTTTCGATCTGAAGGTACACTGTAACCTTAAAAAGGCGAATTAGCCCAAATAGAGACCATTTTTATTCATTGTATATGTTGCTTGTCTTGTGCAGACAAAATGAAGGAAATCTATTTTGCACCCAAATTGGAGTGGTCGGTTTTTATGCGGACATGCTCTTAAAACTTCACATTCAGTCGGCCACTCATCTTGACGCTGTTGACAAGGGAGACCATTTTCTTCATGTTGTTACTGGTAGGCAAAAAGACATTTACAGCCAACTTTCGTCACAAATAAATGACACCATACAGAGAAATCATCAGATTCTCAAATCCATCATCGATGTTGTTGTACTGTTTGGACAGGAGAACACAGCTCTCAGTGGACATATTGAAAAAAAAGCAACTTTCTCAATTTGCTAAAGTTTTGTGCTAAAACAGATCCAATTCTGGCCACTCACCTTGCAAGCGCAGACAAGGAATCAGCTGTGCTTTTGTATAAAGTAAAGGATTAGGTTTTTGACTGTCAGCGGTAAAACTAGTATGACCACCTGTAGTTCAAAAGTTGATATACTCAATTTTCGCTGTACATCATAAAAAAACAATAAAACGTAAAACATAAAAACTGAACATTGCGCACACACGAATTCCTCACATATTGCAAGCGATGATCAATTCCTTACCAGATTTCGTCCTTGCACCGATATTCCTCTCTGTACATGTCGAGCTTTTCTAAAACGTTCTTTAGTGTACTAAGGCTAGGATATGTATCGAGTTAACAAAACCTCGGACATTGCTTAAGCACTAAAAATACCTGTCATTTCTCACTGAATCAAGATCGATTTTTTTGATGAAATGTATTGTGGAGAATGCTGAAAATAGCATTTCCGAGCCTCTAGGTTTCAAAATTTCCTGGGGGCATGACAGACACCCCCTAGAGCTCGTGCCTTCGGCACTCCTATTTTATACCCCAAATAAAATATCTTGGGCTTAAAGGGGAAAAAAGGTCTGGCTACGCCCCTGCAAACGAATGCCCAAAGATTGGTAAACAAGTTATGGTGAGGGTTAGTCATTATCTTTATATAATAGGTTACCATAGCAACAGTATAACCTGTTAAAAGCACTTAAAGCTAAAATTAAAGGTGTTTTTGACTGGGGTATAACGGCCAACAATCGCTGATATTGAACAAAATATCAATTAAAATGTTTACACCATTTCAGAAAGAAACAAGCACCGATAATAATAATAATAATAATAATAATAATAATGGCATTTATTTAAACACGATAAAAATTACAGCGGAGCTGAAGTTGTCATATATTAAAATACTAAGAATTAAGATAGATACTATTTACATCAATATATATTTACAGCAATGAGTACAGATACAAGTTAACTAAGCCACTTATACTATGTACATTAAAAAATAAAAATAGAAATTGACCGATTTTTTAAAAAGGAACTTGTCAGCTATGGCTCTAGTTGTGTTGTCGAGATGCTGCTTGGTAGTATACAGATTTAAGATAAAAGTCAATGTTGGGCTTAGACATTGCGAATGGCATTTTCCTTCTCAAATTATATTTACAGTCGTATTTTGTTGTCAATGTTACAATTGCGGCCGGCCAGGCCACAATTTTTATGAATGTCATAAACGACAGACAAGAGCAAGACACTGGTCCCCCAGGAGAGCCTTCCAAAAGTCAATACTTAAGTGAAAAGCAAAAAAGAAGATGGTGTGGGAGAACGGTTGCCCATCACACACTGCCAATAAACTACGGCATTAATATAACATTCAATGTGCAAACTGTAAATTTCAAACAGTAACCATTGCATATTTAAAATAATATTAAAAAAACTGAATGACACCAATTATTTAACAATTAGCTGGCGAGCTCAATTTTTCTATTGGCTGATAAAAGTTGAAAGCGAGCAGTCTTATTGTTCAAGCATAATCCTGATACTAAATATTATGTATACAACGAAAACATTAAGTAAAGTGGTGAATTTCTAGTTTTGGTTCGTGGTTTCTGCAATTGTACTTGTGCGCATTTCCAGGGCAGTCTATCGCAAATACACTGCCCTTGCATAGTCAATCACTGGATTATGCTAAAAGATATTAAACATACTCAAATACATAGTTTACTGTAAGTAGAAGAAGTGTGTTGATAAACGTGTTTCTATCACCATGGATATAGACATGTAAATGAACTGCCTACAGTGTACATAATCTTGCATTTAATGTCCTTCTTCTGTATGTCATGAAGTGCCGATTGGAATTGATCACGGTTGCATATTAACTTCCTTGATATTTTTGGCGCGAAATTTAGCTTAATTTTTTTACGGAATTTTTATCCATACCCACCCCAAAGGAGCTAGGAAATTCTGAGAGAAAGAGATTCTCAAAAACGACTCAAAGCCAAATTTGAAGCTAGGGGGAGGGGGAGTAATGTATATTTTCTGTAACCACAATGTTAAAGTTGGCAGAATAATGAAGGGCAAGTAGATTGATAATTATCATTCTTAATAAAATATTTTTTAGGAAAATAGATTTCATTTTTCCCATTGCTTAGAACTTTACTTCAGTGTTAAGTATGAGAACACTGACCTCTTTTGCCAAATACAGAAGGTGTGGGATCTGAGAAGGCATATGGTACCTGGTCTACAAAAAACTATGCTTTTTTCTTGGTATGTCGCTACGAACATGACTGTGTGCATCCGATCTGTCAAACCTGTCAAAGTGGCCCGAGTCTGTCGCTTCTACCAATACCGACCCCAGACCCAGCAAGACCATATGGCAATAGTGCTTGTCTTCTTGAATGCAAGGGTCTTTGTTCTGGCCACTATCTAACACCAGAATACCTTCTTCAGTATGTTAAGGAGGTCAGTTAGCGAATGCCAAGCCACCGTCAGAAGTTTTGTGAACCGTTTCAGTCCTGGGGTAAAAGTGGGGTAGGATGTAGCGAATGGTCCTTCTACAAGCAGTTGCAAAAAGGTTGAGACACTTTCCAAAAAAATGTTCATTCCATATAAAAGCGACCGCGTAACACAAATGACATCAATGCCATCAATGCCATGTGCTACTGACCCCTGTCCCCCTTTCAATGTTGATGACTGTTGGTTTGAATGGCATTTTTGATCTGGTACAACACTGATAAGGGGGGAGGGGGTGGGGACTTGTTGAAAACCATGTTAGCCTCGAAATATGCACTACAGTACACAATGTCTCAAGAGGAACCGGCACGTAATATATGATTAAAAGGTATCAATAGAAAGAGAAAAGATTAAATTTTGTGCTGATAAATACTGTAACGGTCAGTGCCTTGCAATTAGTGGCAATAATGGTTCCAATGATTACAGAAATTTCGCGCTTTTAGATGTCACGCTTTTGTGACATTCTTCCGAAAAGAAACCTTGTTTTCGGCTTTTATTATATATTTATAGAAAAATGGGAACAATATGTTCTCATAATACATTTCCACTAAGAAAAGGCGCTCAACTTCGTTTCATAAAAATTTCCCCACGGTCTACAAGTTTTCGACGGTCTACACTTAGCAACAAATAAAGATTACATAAGTTCTTATTTCTCTCTGTAGACCATTGACCGTTCACGCGAGTATTAAATCAGTGAATTCTGCAAGTACGCATTTCACTAATTGTTGCCTTCCAAAATACATCTTGCGAAACATTCGGCACATTTTGGAATCTCCATTTGGTTTTGCTCGTCGATTCTCACATTAAAGTGGAAGATTTTCCAGCACACGGACATAATATCTGTCCTTAATCCTGCCTCGCTCTTCGTTTCCACCGGATGTAGAAGGCCGATACTCGGCATTTAAGGCCCATGCTCGGCATTTATATCGTAGTTCTCAAACAACTCCATTTGGCGAATGTCTGGTTAATGGTTGAAAAAATCTAGCGCAAAACCTTGCTATGGAAGAATTTCACAAAATCTGAGTAAATATACGAAACTTGACAACTGATATACACGGTGCAAAATACACGGCCAGATTAAAGCTAGCTAGCAAAAGGACGAAAAAATGATAATATTTTCACAACTAGAGTGTAATCCGAAATTGACTGGACAAATTGGACCAGCACAAAAATGCTCACCGTTTTATTTCAGCGTGGACATGCGATCACAGTATCACATGACCTATTATTTACACAGACTAATGCTTATCATTTCAATCTACGCACATTTCTTGCGCCAATAGCAAACGCAAACAAACCTTTGAGAAAGAACAAGAGAATGAACATAACACAATTTGCGTCAGTGCAACAAGATAGCAACGTTCTTTAAAAAAAACATAACAATATTGAGAAACTATGGCAACTTTTAGAAGAAACGCTCCTTTTTTGCTGAAATTCACGCTAATTAAGGCCGTAGATAAATGTCGAAAAGGCACGTTTTGGACTTTCTATTCTTAAACGCCTAATCGCAGTGGAATAAAAAACTATTTTTTCAAATCAAGTCATTACATTGATAACGTGCATGAACTATGATTCAGTTCCGAAAAACAAATCCAGTGCTATATCGCGATGTGACTCAGACAAGCAGTTGCAAAAAGGTTGAGACACTTTCCAAAAAAATGCTCATTCCGTATAAAAGCGACCGCGTAACACAAATGACATCAATGCCATGTGCGACTGACCCCCCTCCCCATTTCAATGTTGATGACTGTTAGTATGAATGGCATTTTTGATCTGGTACAACATTGATAAGGGGGGAGGGGGTGGGTACTTGTTGAAAACCATGTTAGCCTCGAAATATGCACTACAGTACACAATGTCTCAACTCTTTTGGAATTGCTTGTAGCTCCAACGGAAGTATTAATGTGGATGAAGCACCTCTGAGAAAATGTATTTTCCATAGGCTTATAATCAGAAATGGCCGTACTGGCGTTTGAGTTATCCGTCACTTATTCATTACCACTGTTGTTTTCTTGCGTCAATCTCACAAGTTTGTTATGTTGATCAGGTCCTATTCATCTAGTGTGAATAGTTGTGTAACCGCTGCTGTATATATAGTGTACATGAGGTCAGTCATTCACCTCTTGCATTTATAAAGAGCTGAATTTTCAGTCCAAGCTTGACTTAGTTTTTTCCCTCCCACCTGACACTTTTTCCTCTGATCCATTTTTAAGATTAGCTCTTGAATTATAATTCACAGGCCGTTCAAAACACTAGTGAATGTTTCAAGTGCGGAAGGCTTGGGCATTGGTCGAGGGATTGCAGTGCATGTAGGGCAAGCTTCTTCCCAGGCAGTTTTGCTGCCCGTCGAGCCATTGCAAATACGGGAGTTGGAGCCTCAGCTTCATCCTCAAGCCCACAATAGCGACAATATTGTTTTTCTTTTTCTTCAGGATGGGAGGCATTTCAGCCCCACCCCTCTTATTTCCAACCCCAACCCCCCAGAGTGTAGTAAATGGAAAGATACAGTGAAATATGGCACAAAAAATGTTTTTGTTATACAGCATGTCAACTATTTTTGTTGCCTATTGTCCGATATACAAAAATTGTTATTTGGACATTCATGGTAAGGTAAGGGCGCAATCCCTTGCTGAAATTAATATTTTGGGGACTTTCTGCGATATCACACAACAGACTCATAGATGACCAAATTTGAGAATTATTTGTACAAATGAAATCCACTGTGCTACCAGGAGAACACGCAAATGCGTCAAGTGCCTCACTAATGTCAAAGCGGGAAACAGATACGTGAAAAATGTTGCTTAGTTGCCAGTTGCTATGTAACTGTAATTCCAAAAAAGATAAAAGATAACATGGACTTGCGAATTCCTACTCTTTTTGGCAAGAACCCCATTGTGTTTATTACAGAACGGCTTGCTTGACGGGAAGGAAACTGAAACGATGACGGTTCTTTTGAAGATCTCTTGGTTTCATATTCAACTTTTGCAATAACAGCAAAAGAAATGCCTTCTTGTGCAAAATTTTCTTGGACAAGAAAGCAGTAAAGAAGATGTCTCGAATAACCACGATTAACCACGGTTTGTTGAAATAAAAAATGGCCTTAATGTTCTTTGTTTACCTACGGTTAACCGTGGTTAAAGGGGCATATGTCACCATTTTAAGCGTTACTTTAAAAAGCCAAAATACATCTTTATATCAGTGAAATTCCAAAAATAAGAATCCAGTTTTGTTTAAAATTATTCTGCTAGCACTCTAAGAGTAAAAATAAGTGTCTTGGGCTGCAGATGGCCAGGATGGAAATGGATTGCCCAATTTTTTCAAGTTTATCGCTTGTGTCTTAGAAAATTCGCTAAAACTCTGATTATGGTTTATTTTTTCTCTACTAAAATTCACTTGATACAGTGGAACCTCGATATAACGATGTTCCCGGTATAACAATCAACATTTGACAGCCCAGCAAATGTTACAGTAAATGTATGGAGAAAACTCCCGATATAACGATATTCTTGATATAAGGATCACAAGGTAAAATTTACCCTGATATAACGATAAAATCAATCATCGCGTGATAAAAAAAGGAGGCTTAACACTTGAAAATATGTGACAATACTTGAATCATTGCATAAGGACTGTAATGTGTCTGTCAACAACTTGTTACCATAGGAATTACACGGTAATTGCAGTACATAGCCGGTACCTAGCTATACAGACAATGATCAAGTCGTTATTTCTAATGTTAAAGTTTTATAGTTTTACACTAAGTGTACAATACTGAAGTTTATCCTTGGAAAGATGGAAACCAAGTGTTTTACTTTACAAATCGTTTAGTAACAATTTGCAATAATAAATTACACAAAGAAATCAATGAAAAATCAGTTATTAACAATACCCCGATATAACGATATTTTTGGCTCTTTTCCCGAAAAATCGTTATATCAGGAATTCGTTATTACGATCTCCTGATATAACGATAATTCGTCGGTCCCTTGGCACATCATTATATTGAGGTTCCACTGTATCTTAGTGTTTTTTTTAAGCATTTTGTGTACGACAAAGGTTCTTAGTTTTAATTTGGGACGATTTTGACCCGAAAACCTCAAAATCACCATGACAGCTCCTTTAAGTGTGGTTAACTGGAATTTCAAAAGATAGACATTTCCCTTTTTAAAGGCTGATTTTAGTACAGAATGAAAGAGAACATATTTCATGTTCTAAATTAGGGTTTAATACATGAATTATGCGAGAAATGAGTAAGAATTTCTTGTAAATGCCACATCAAGTGACAGTACTTTGGTATGTCACGCACGCTTCACGCTGCATTACAGCATTTTACTGTTCTGCAAGAAACTTGGTAAATTTCTGAGGCGGCCTCTTCCATTATCCACTTTACGGTAAAATTCCCTTCTTTCCTTAAAGAGCAAATCTGTCAAAGGAATGGCCACTCTACATGAGGACTCGGCTTTCTTGGCCGGCCTGGTCGCTCATTCTTGTTGTAGACGTTGTTACATTGGCCTTTTTTCAGTCTTTAAAATCTGATTTTCTGAAGACCTTCAAATGTATAATTTGTCCATGATTTCCTTCAGTCTTAACCCTTTGCATTTTCAAGCAATGTGCCCAAAAGCGCGAGTTGCTTTGTCAATTTTACCAGCGAAGACCATTTTGCCTCGCTTCATTCACGTGCTTAAGACTATTATAACATCATAAAATTCGGCTGCAATTAGAATGTAATTAATCAGCTATTAACGCTGTTCGCATGAATCGAAACATCGGACAGTGCAGATTAATATTTGTAATAACCGATTAATTTCCTTGCACTTTTGGTAAGAAATAGCACATTTCGTACTTCAGACAATAGGCGATAATATTGTTGTCACATTGGGCGCTTTCCATTCGGTGAAAATTTCCGGTTCGAGTTTTCGGAATTTTCGGTGGTTGAATGGAACGGGTTTGGAAATCGCGGACTCAATTCCAAGGGCATGCCGGGCCGGCATGACATATCAAAATGGAGAACCTTTTAAATGTTTTCGCGATAGAACAAGATGATTCCGAAACATTAAGTTCTGCTTTTCTTGACAACAGCGACGATGTTATACTTTTGGCTACCGTTGGCTGTTTTATGCGGAGACGTTTAAATCGTGTAAACGGGTACTTTGAAGCAACAATTCCTGCCTATTTGGCTGGGGAATTTGTGAGCCACTTTCGCATGACTAGAGAAACGTGCGAGTTGTTGACCCAGGAAATAATGCATACAGGGCGAATTCCGACAGGCAATACATCTGGGAGGCCTGTGATACCGCCAGAAAAGCAAATACTCCTGTTCCTTTGGAGTTTGGCGAATAAAGAGCCCAATCGGACAATTGCTGACCGATTTGGCGTGACTGTAAGCAGTGCCCACAGAGCTCTTCTCAGGGTCACGCAAGGTGTTATTGACCTGTGTGGTCGCTACATCAAGTGGCCTAATGGTGAGTATTCTCAGTTAATGAGTCACATGCTTCTTTTACTGTACATTGTACACGGTATTATACTATCGTGGTCGTTTGAAAATATTTTATAAGTGATGAAGCAAATTATGTCTAATTAATTCAATAAATATTAAGAAGGGGTGTTTTATACTTATCCAAGGTAAATTACCATTACATTTTTACTGCTACGCCGAAATATCTTTGTGGGTGAAATATCTTCGTGTCCATAATATATATTTATTTGTCATCAACAGCTCATCAAGCTCGTGAAATAGCAGCAACATTCCAAGCTGAAGGGGGATTCCCTGGTATAGTTGGTCTTGTTGATGGTACTCATGTGCGTATTCGTGCACCTGAGCATGATCCAGATGCTTACATAAACCGGAAGAAATTTCATTCTTTGAATGTTCAGGTGAGCTCAGGAGCTATTTGGCTTCAATATGTCAAGCCCACCAATGGGTACACAATGTGTGGGACATGCTATTATTTTGCAATACCCTTTAGGAAAAGGCAAAATCCCACCTGAAATCACTACTTCATTACTTTTCAGGTGGTTTGTGATGATAATATGGTGTTCCTAGATATATTGGCCGGTTGGCCAGGCTCAGTGCACGATTCCAGAGTTCTTAGAAACTCTGGTTTATACCAAACTGCTGCTGTAAAGTTTCCTGGTGATACACATCTGCTTGGGGATGGGGGATATCCTTTATTAAGGTCAGTTGATTGTCTAATATTCATAATGGCAATAAAAATACTTTCATACAAAAGTGGGTATTATATGTTTTTAACAATTTTGATGCTCACAAACAAATTAGCACTGGATAATAAAATCATTCAATCTTTCATCTCTATCCTATCACATTTATTTCAAAGTAAGACCAAATAGTGATTTGTTTTATTTATTAACTAAATTTTACTACCCAGGATTCCCTATTCATTTAACATGGTTTTCAAAGGGGTTCTAAGTTTCACTTTGCTCTTAAAAAGGTATCAGTAGATTAGATGATATTGTAAAACAGACAAACCATCATTTTTTTTTTCACTTTACCGATATGTTTCTTTAATTTTTCAACAGAATTTGAATCCATTACTTGCAATAGATACAACATGTAGAAAGCTTGCAGACAAATGCAGTAATGTATTGATTTAATTTTATTTTAGATGGTTGATCACCCCATTTAGGGACAATGGCCATTTAACACGTAGACAAAGGCAATTTAACACAGCCCTCTCTTCTGTACGTCAAAAAGTGGAAAGATCCATCTCTCTTCTCAAAGGAAGATGGCGAAAACTTCAGTATCTTGATCACCTGGATTTGGTAGTGGCAGTACAAATTATAACCGCTGCATGTGTCCTACATAATTTTTGTTTATTACATGATGATTTCAATGATGGGTATTTCCTCCCTGATGATGATAGAGATGATGGAGATGATGCTGGAGATGATCAACAAGGACCGCCAGATGATGGGGCGAGGCAGAAGAGACTGCACTTAATGAACATTGTTACTGCTTGTTAGATAACATTAAAGTGATGAAAGGCAACTACAGCTGATGTTTTGGATGTTAGCTAGTGATAGTTCTATAACCCAAGTATCTTTAATCATGCAGTTTGGCTTGGAAAAGACGTACACTTTTAACACAGTGTACTGTACCCTATATGGATGTTCAATGTAGGCTTGCAAGATGAAGAAATAAAATGTAATCTGGATAGTGTTCCCAGTTAGTACTCCATGCTAAATACCATTGACACTTAATTGGTTGTATTCATTTTATTTATTTATTGCTAATTTCAAATTAATTATTAAAATGCAGTGCTAAATATAAATCCTTGAATTTGCTCTCACATGCTTTTTTCAATTATCAATTCCAGAGCTATGACAGCCTCTTACATGTTTTGTCACTACAGAAAAATATTACAAAATGCTTGCTGTACAATGCACTTTAAGTAATCAAAATACACCAGCACAAAACTTATACAAACTCAACATGTACACATGCAAAAATGTGCACTTAACAAAATAACTTGAACTTAAGACTGATATTAACCTTCTATAATCTTCTGAAATTTATCAAGTCACTTATTCTTTAAAATGTCCAAAAACTGGTTAAAAAATTGTTTCCTTTCATCTTTCATCTCTCTAAGTAGGTTGACTTTCTCTTCTTCGGCCTTCTCCCTTTTGTCAGTGTATGTTTGTAGGAATGTCAGCATTTCAGCTGCTGATGAATAGCTCTTTCGTTTCCGCTGCCGACGAGGTTTCAGTTCTGTTCTTTTTTCATCGCCATCATTGTCACTTAAGTCTGAGCCATTTCCATTGTCAGTGCTGCTAGTTGTTGAGGGGGATGCAGACCTGGATGCATGAGCTTCAAGTGATACATCAAAGGTAAATGCAGGATTTACTTTAGGGCTTTGCCCAAGACAATCAGTCATTTCATCTAGGAACTTCCAGTCCTTTCTTGCGCGACCTGTCCTCTTATTGTTATCCTCCACTTCTTTCAATTTTTGTTCAAGTCCTCTCCACTTTCTAAGGCACTGCTCCCCAGTAACAGTTACATCTGCAGTTTCATTGAAATACTTGGCAATTCTCTCAAAGATTTGTTTCTTAGTTAGCTTTCCGTTATTGAAAAGATGCTTGTGATGCTTGTATGCTGCTATCAGGAGGCGTACATGCCAATCATCCCACTTTAGAAGTGATGATTCAGGCAAGTCTGAAAAATAATAATTTTGGTTTCACTTGAGTTGAATATGGTGGAAACAAATTCCAGAGAGTTAACTAAGAAACTTAATTTATGAGTAAGGTAGGTACTGTTCCCAGTACTATGGTAAGGACCAAAAAAAATTTCAGCCTAAAACATTTTCACTCTGACCCTCCCCACACCCCTATTAATTCAGGGATCCCCTTTACAAGAAGGTCTGGATCTGCCACTGGTCCATGAATACAGAGAGAAATATATATAGTCAGTAACAGCCTTTTTTTATAAGCCCTCTCTCCTTAAAGTGTAAAAGGTATGCAACAGCAGACTTCAAAATTTTAAAAGAATGGGGAAAAGAAGTATTAACAATACTATGGGCAAACAGCCTTGATTGCTCTTTTGAAAATCTAAGGTTTCTTTCAAAGGGTCTGTATATGATGATTCAAAAGCAACCATTTAATGTCATATATAATATATAAACTGTCAAAATACTTCAAATAATTAAGCTTATATCTGTCAGATTTCAACAAGTGTAATATTTATAAGCTTATATTTATAATCAACTAAAGGAAAAAAAACACCCTATAAGCAATTTTGAATTTCTTTTTTTAATGTTAATTTTACCATGTTGTATCACCAATAATTTTTAAATAGCACATGGTATGTAATTCATAAGCTATTGTTAAATTGAGTGGAGAGTGATGAGAAACATATTTGGACAGATTATATATTGAGCTTTGTCGTTTTTCTTTATGACCAGTATAAGCTTACATTTGTAAATTAACACATCAAAATATTTGAACCAACCGCTGCAAGAAGTGTGCTCCGCAGCTGTCTCAGTGTGACTGCTTGTATAAGCGGCCAATTCTGCTTCCACGCTGCTGGTCGTTGCTATAGACAAGTCTGGAGAATAATAATAACAACAATATTTTGAACATAAACTCTCTGCCCCGAGTATCCTTTAAAAAAGGCGGGAACAAAACCGACGAGTAAAACGGACTTTTATCGAATGTAAACCAGACAAAACTAAACACAGTTGATCTTACCGTTACCAGTTGCAGCTCCATCAAAGCATGAATGGTGCAGTAATAACTGAAGGTCGGTACAAAGAAATCCGCATGATGAACACTGGTACGCTTCTGATTCTGACTTTTCGGTCGCCATCTTTCCCGAGTTTTCAGCCTACTTGAGAGACTAGGGCCGAGACAAATTATGAATGGAACACAAAAGTTTTGTTAATTCCGGAATTTCCATCAGAGAGGACAACCTCAAAACGTATTCCTAAAATTTCGGAATTTTCTCCCGAAATTTTTCTGTTCCATTCGATTTCCGACCAAAAATTTCGGAAATTTTCACCGAATGGAAAGCACCCATTGTCATTTTGAACCCCATTTTCTTCGGGACGAGAGGCATTTCAGTCCCACCCCCCTATTTCCAACCCCACCCCCCAGACAATGTTGTGTATTGTTTAGTCAGGTCTGTCGCTACAATCCTACAACATTGGATGGGGGGACGGGGGTTTATGCGGCAGAGTGTAGTGAATGGAAAGATACAGTGATAAATATGGCACAAAAACCTTTTTTGTTATAGTGTGTCAACTATTTTTGTTGCCTATTGCAGGATACAGGGATGCCAGCTTATTAGGTCCCTGACGAGTTCCAAAAATACAACGATGTGAGTCAGGTACGGGAGAATTTTGGACTGGAAGAGGTCAGTTCTATGAATGCAAAAGTGAAGGGAAACTTAAAGAAACACTTTGCCTTCTGGAAGTTAATAGGTGCCTCTTCGTTTATCATTAATGTTATTAGCTACGGCTATCGTTTGGATTTCATGGCCCTTCTGCCCCTTGTTATTTCAGAAGCAATAATTCAGCTTTAAACAGGTTGATCAAGAAGCTTCTTCTGTTGGGTCAGGTTAACGAGATTCCTTGTAGGCCATATTCCCATAGTCCGTTTCGATTCAAAGCAATGGGAAGAAAAGACTTATTCTAGACTTGAGATATGTCAATTACTTTCTGAATAGGTATAAATTTAATACAAGGATTGGAAGGTGATTTTGACGATGTTTTGCAAGAATGGTTTTATGATTTCCTTCGATCTCAAGAGCGGTTACCATCATGTTGATATTTTTCATCCCCATCAGTTATATTTGGGTTTCGTGTGGGAGTTCCAAGGGAAAACGAAGTTTTTTGCGTTTACTGTTTTACCATTTGGGCTTTCCACTGCCCCTAATATATATTCATGGAAGTGTTACATCCCCTAGTGAAATGGTGGAGGCTGATAGCATTAATATACTGGCATTCTTAGATGGTTAGGCCATCACTTATGGTTATGACGACGCTAGACTATGGCTGGGAATATTTATTCTGATATTCCTGAAGCGGGTTTTATAATAAATCATGCCAAGTCAGTTTGGGAACCCTAAGTGTATTATTTGGGTCAGTGTTGTGTGGAACAATGTGATTGGCACTCAGTGTTACCCATGCTAGAGCTCTGAGATACAGCTGCTCAGTTGGAATGTCAAAAGTTTTTAGTTTTACCTAGGCAATTTGCTTCCCTTGTTGGGAAGGTTATGTCGACGAGTCTGGTTACAGGGATTTTACCCAGAATTACCACTAGGCATTGTCAAATGACAGTTGCTATTGCAGAGCAGTGGGATACTCCTGTGGTTTTAGACAAATATTCTATAGAGGAGATTATGTATTGGAAATGTCATGTCCATGCGTGTAATTTTAAGGATTCCTTCATTGCAAGGAAGCCACAAAAAAATTACATGGTTTGCTACTTTCTGTAAGCTCTGTTAACGGAGCGGTATCTTGCAATATTTGGATTTAAGTTGGAATGCATTATAGTAGTTTATTAATTACCTAGAATTGTTGGATTGTTTTTCAATACATAGTTGTGAAATTATGTAAAATGGCTGGAATAAAACTCTGACTCCTTGTGAGTCACCAACCATTTGTTGGATCCTGTGGTTTCTGTTTAGGAATATTGGAAATATTTTTCATTTGGTCTATGCAGTAGTTAAAATGAAATTAAAGAACAGCGGAGAAGGCAGTTGCTAAAAGAAAGAAAAGGAGGCAAGAAAAGGAGGCAAGAAGAAGAGGAAGATATATGCTTGAAGTGCAAGTCCGATGAGCCGCCAGGAGACACGCCAGGCCAGCAGCACGCAAAAAGCTGCCATTAGGGAACTACTTTTGTGTTTTTGATCCGATGGAGCTCAAACTTTGCAACACAACAGACATTGCAAATCCAAACAATCGTATCGTTTTTGTTTTTCGATTTCAACAGTTTTTGGCGGGAAAATGGCGTCATACTACTAGCAGCAAAATTTTATTTTCACCTTATGACTAAACTGATGCATGGTTTTGAAAGAACATGTTGAGACAAATTAAAATATGAAAAAAATATTGAAAAAGCTCAATTGGTTTAAAAGATATAAAGATCTGAATTTTGAAATTCCCGCCATTTTGTTACTATTTTTAGAAATTTGGCAAATTTCAATATGCAATATCTTTTTAATCAACAATCATTTTAAAATTATTTTTTCATATTTAAATTCGTGTCAACATATTCTTTCAAAATCATACATTAGTTTTGTCACATGGTGAAAATAAAATTTTGCTGCTAGTTGTATGACGCCATTTTCCCGCCATAAACCGTTAAAATCGAAAAACAAAAACAATACGATTGTTTGGATTTGCAATGTCTGTGCTCCATCGGATTAAAAACACAAAAGTAGTTCCCTAATGGCGGCTTTTTGCGTGCTGCTGGCCTGGCGTGAGAAGCAGCCATCATCGAATGGATTGCCTGTGATGGTTGTGGTGGGTGTTATCATTAAGTATGCATAAATCTCCAAGCAGTCCATACCAAGACTTGGCACAAAAAAGAAACTACACAAAGTTCACAGAATGTGATGCTTGAAATTTGAATTTAAAAAATACCCAAAAACTGTGCTTTATGTGACCCAAAACTATAGTACTTACGTTCATGATCACTTGCGGCAGCTACTGCCACCACCGGCTCTCTATTTATGCTGTTAAAAGCTTTTTTCCAAGTGATTGACCTGTCTCTTTCAAAATTCTCTTTCGGACAACTGTGGACAAAATAGCTCGGGACACTTAAGCAAATACTATACAATGACAATGTTTTTCGAAGAGAGAAACTATCGTTCCATTTCCTGGTCCCCCTCCCCACAATACAAAGTTGAGACATTGTGGCTTGGTTATATGCATAAAACTCAACATTGTATTGGGGATGGGGAGGGGGAGGTAACGACAAAGACAATTTGTAGGGAAAAAGGTTAACTGTCCCAAAACTTCTGACCAAGATTGTATCTCTTTGTAGTGTTTCCACTTTAATTGACATTTTGTTGTTTATCTGTTCCAGTGTCTGGTACCTAGTTCGAGCGTCTCAATGGTTTCAAGGACAAACACCAGTGGCACTAGTTGTGGTAGCAGTGGAGATGATATTTTAGAGATTTCAGGTAGATCACTCGCACTTACATAGATGCCAAAGGAAAGTCCCAGTCGCACGAGAATCCCTGTAGTATGGACGAGGCACCAGTGAATGTTAATGTAAGTTCTTGTTTGTTTGCATTCGACAAAAGTCGTTACATTTAATTTCCCAAAAAACCCCGCAATATTACGTTACAGCTCACAGCTGTGAACTTAATACGAATGCATTTCACAACTGTGAACAACTTGAATCCCCGCGTCAATCCAGCGATAACAATAACTAAATTGTTGTAAAGGAATACAAATAACAATAAGCTTAAAGATGTTTCACATTTAGAGCCTTTAATGCAACAATAAAATCAATCTAAAAGGATTTTTCTACCGATTTCTACAATCAGCATAGAAAATTGCACAAAGAACAAGTCCAAAGTTTTTGTTGCTTTTCGTGTGATTTTCAATACTTTTTTGTTATTATAATTTCAACCTGTGAGGTATGTTTGAGTCTTTGACGTCACTTTCTCCCATTCACAACCAAGCCTTGGAACAAGGTTGATTAATGGCGGCCACTTCTGATGTTCGTAATGAATTGAAATCTGGCAACACGAGAAAGAAAGTCTAATTGTACATGAGAATGTAAAAAAATGAAAATCAAAAATTTGATCACAGGGGCACTTTATAGTTCCATATGTCATTAGTAAATTTATTTGCTCTTTTATGGTTTTCTGCATCAGTAGAAATGGGGCTTAGAGCTGCTTATTTCACACCCAACTAAAAGAGTGAATTAGTGCATGACGACTTCACCAGCCATCCAAAGCAGTCGGAGAGGGAGTGGATTGCAAAGCAAATCATTGCAAAATATCCTTGCATGCGAGGAAAGATACTAGTTGATTCTGATACTGAATGGGTATACACAATTTAAACTAAAACCTATTATTTTGTTTTCTTCTGACTGCATGCTCAAGGATACAGTGCTGCTTTTTTCCGGCTGTTAAATTAAAAGAGGCGCTGGAGAATCTCTCCGCCTTTTTGGGTTTCAAAGTGTTTTTCACTCGTAAAGATTTTATTCTGGCTATTGTTCATAGCGGAGCACTTGCCAGGCCGAAGGCCTGGCTGCGCAGCTCCATACTCATAGAACCTACGCCGTGATTTTTCATGGTCATGGCTAGCGGAATGTTTCGCGGGCGGGCGCGCGTCCGTCCGTCCGTCCGCCGGCCGCCCGCCGTGTTGGAACAACATCCGGGATCTTGAAAGCAAGGCTTTGTTTTTCGCACGGCCACACAGCCGTGAGCTCGGTAAACACTTTAGTTGTTTTCTTGTGCCTAGCGGAGAATTAAACTCGTTATTTTCCTGCATTTTTTCGCGGTTTGCTACTCAAGACAGGGATACTAATTAAGGTATACTCAGAAGCCGCTTTAGTGGAAAAAGACGAGCTTTCAGGGATAAAATCTTGCTTCGAGGAACTTCATGTATTACATTTTTATCAATGCGGGAGATGATTTCAGAACCAGAAGCGGAGATTTGAATTTCCAAGCAAGCGAGGAACTTAAAGGTAAAACAGATTACAGTTTTCGATGAGAATTTATGTTGATATCAATCTGTGAGTGACTTGTTATTAGTGTTATTGTTAGTTTTCGAGAATTGATTTTAAAACGTGCCTATCTCTTGAATTTCATCGAAGAAAGCTTGAACTCAATGAGCTATAATTACATGGTACGCGTTTTGCTTTTAAACGTAAACTAATGGAGATTTGAATAAATTTTTTCGAAAGAAGATTGTGTTGTCCATTTTTATGTGTTTGTTCATTCATTAGATAGATTGAAAAGCGATTTTATGTAAACAAAACAAGACTTGATTTTATAGTACAGTTCTATCTTCACTCGCATCGCCTTATGCAAATATGTTTGGTATTTTTGCAATTTTTGATTTTCAAATCAGTTTCTCGGGCAATTTTTGACAAACATAAACTGTATTTTATTCGGAAACTAGTGGTACTATTTATTCTAGACAGAGAAAAGTTGTTTTTGTGAACTTTTGTACGGTCTATAAAAATGTACTGTGCAGACGGTCGCGTAATACTGTTTTTGAGAATTGCTAAAATTGAAAATAGCCCCTTCGTCAATCTTAATTCTTGTGCTTCCAACCTTTCACCTTAGTTAAGTTTCACCTAAGTTAAGCTTGTTCAAAGTGCGACGCTGTTAGGCTTGGGCTATCTATATATATTAGTGTTATTCACTGAGAACTACACTAAATCGTACAGAATAACAAGAGCTAGACCTAAATGTAGTCTTTGTTCACAGCTGGCAAAAATCATCAGTTGCTGGCCAAAAAGGAAAACCTTTCTGGTGTCTGGACGACATGCATGCTTTACCTCGTGTATGTTAATGTGTAGCCTGCAAATACTCTAATCATTCCCCGTCATGAGAGGCAGCTGTATTTGGAGGCTAGTTAATGTGTTTCACATGTTATCATTTGTCCTATAACATAAACCAATATTACAACAAACAGCATACAGTATATCAGAGCTGTAATCTGTAAAAGGAAAAAGCATTTTTTTTTTACCAAATTCCTGATTGAGAAAATGGTGCAATATCTTTAAAATCAGTATTGGTTTAGTGGAGTGACAACCATGCACAGTTTGAAGTGGTTATGTACATTTTGGCATATTTTGATCAATTCTTAAATTAAAACATTTGTTTTCATTGTAGAGGGATGCAGGTGTTGACAAGGCAATACAAGATTATGTCAGGCCCCAAATTGTAATTGTTGGGGCTTTACATGTTATGGACCTACTCTACAAAGTGACAGAGGGAAGCATCATTTGCAAGCCGTCTCCCACAGGAGAAGATACTAGATGCTGTTCTAGGATTGCTTGGCTCTTTTTACATCTACAACGTATCCTACACCCAATGCAAGGCAATCTTGACATTTTTAGAGTAAGCATTGCTTGAAAGTGAGTGGGGACAAACACTAGTCACTGGCAAGAATACGTGATACTATTCTAGAATTGCTTGTTTTTTTACGTGTAAAATCAAGCAACAACAACATGCTTGCACAACATTCTTGTACAATTTTTATTATTTTCTGTTCTAAAAAATCACTGACTTACATGAGTCTCATCATCTCCAGTGAAAATTTTTTTTGATTTTATACATTTTCCAAATCATTTAAGAAGGAGGTTGCATGTCTGTCCTGCCAATAATGTCATTGGTTTAAATAGTTTTTAGGGGAAAAATTGGGCCCAATTTCATAGGCCAGGCTGTATTCATTTGGAATTTGTCTTCCTTGAAACTAACCACAAATTGAATGTGCTGCGTGCATAGAATCTCGATAACAGTAAAATGACATCATGCTATAGCAACATTTTTACATAATATGTATGACGGACGGACGCCCTTACTATGTCTTCAATCTCGAGTTTGAAACGCGAAGGGAAGACTGTCAGGACTGGCATGACTGCTAATGCGGTAAACTAGTATACTCATAATTTGGTTTGCATTCGTCTAAAAGGAGTACTATTATTTCTGTATATTTAAAGGCTCGTTAACACCAAAGACCACAGTCATTCAGTAAAGGAGGTTCCAGAAACTATCAGCCCTGTTGGAATGTCCCACTCCTTGTCCGAAGCCACCAAGTCCACTTTTCCGTACATTTGGGCTATTTGCAGATAACCAGATTCCGATTACCGTCAGTTTGCAAGACTTCTCATGGCTCTCGGCACGGGACTTCTCCAGACAGCGAGAAGTAAGCAATGAGGTGCCAGACGGACCGCGAGCTAATGCTTTTCAAACAGGAAGAGAAAAGTGTTCTCAAAGAACGGGAATTCCTGCTTGGTCAGCATACAATTCTCTCATCAGCAACCCTATGGAAGTGACGAAGGTAAAAGCGCCACCACTATTAGCCTGCTGACTATCCTTATGCAAGCGCAGAATATTACCACTAATGTTGTTGGGCCTGGTAGGAAAACTGTCATCTCTCTAGACATGGGGCTTTATCAGCCCGCAAAAAAGCTCCAGATGGCAAGAGATGATTTTCAACATCTTATTCTGCATCCGAGGGAACTGCACATTGCGATGGCACAATTGCACACCATCGGGGCATTTATCGAAGACAGCGGTCTTGACACTTGCTGGATTGAGGCTGATATCTATGGCCCGGCGACAGTGAAACATACTTGACGGGAACCATGTCAAGAGAGGTGAAACGGCGCATCTTGTTACTCTTCAAGCATCATTTGCGCTATACCAGAAAGCATTTATTCAAAGCACTCAAGAAAAATTCAAGGGGCATCACAGATCTCTCAAAAGATGTTGCTGATGCATGCACCCAAGCAACAAATGATGAACTGAAGGAAGCAAACTATAAATTGCTAAAAGATGTTGACCAGCAAGGTCTTGTGGAGATGGCAGAATTTGATGCAACACGAGATCAGCACCCGTTGTTTAAGGTGGCATGACAATATATGCGCATGGTTGTGGAGATGCTTCAGTTTATCAAAGCCGTGCGTACAGGTGACTGGAAACTACACCTTCAATCTCTTCAGGACTTCACCAAATACTTCTTTGTCCACTGGGTGGTAAATAAGAACTCAAGCGTACCAACCTGTGCGCTTGGTGCAGATCATGGACTTGAACATGTCAATAGATCAATGAAAGTAAATGGAGGGCTGGTTAGAATCATGTTTAAGCAAACTGCACGGACCAAGTTCTCTCTGACTGTGCCTGAAATGGCAAATTTTGCAGAGCAAGCTAAAGATATGGCAGGTTTCGCTTCCAAGATCAAAAACGACATCACGACCACAATCCAGCTGTAGCGTTCCGAGAAGACAAGAATGTCAAAGCGTTGATGGAGACTATTGAGACCTTCACCCTTTTGCTGATAAAAGCTCAGATCTCTTCAACCTTGTAACCAAAGTTGTAATGCCTGACATCAAGGAAGATTTGTGCAATCAGACTCTCATAGGACAGACACTATTTGATACGTTTGTGAAGGAGCGCATTCAGTCAGGCAAGGTCAACATTTGGTCTACAATGAAGAAACGAAAGCTTTGTACGTGGAAGAGCAACGAGAATAAGGTGAGTGTGTCGACAAAGGAGAAGCTGATTGAGCTGCGGGAAGACTGGTCTCTATTTGCCAGGATGATGATGGTCTGCAGAAGTCGTCCGGAGATTGACATCAAGGAGACGATGGGACTATATGAATTTGCGTTAGTACCCTGGTCGATGTTTGCAGTGGATGGATCCATGCTGAAATGCTTTGCTAAAAGTGCGCCTATGGCCATATCAGAGAAGCTCCTATCCAGATTGTCTGATCAGAGAAATGGTGACAGCACCACAACAGATGTCACTGGACTCAATTTGAAAGTCAACATCATTGACGCTATGGCAGAGCTGCAGTGCCTGGACAAACCAGATTGGGTGAAGAACTGTGCCCAACTAGCGGATTATTTCGTCAACACAATCAAACAAAACGGTATGGAAGGAAGGACGTAGCCTGCGTAGCAAGTATTCAGGTCCGAACGAATTTTTCCGCATTCTGGCGGCACGAAAATTGGGGCGAGAGCAAAAATCGGAGGACGGGGTGGGAGTGGGGAGTTGAGGGAACGCTTGCCTGCAAATCCCACAATTTTGAAAATCGCCCACCTATTTGTCACGGTTGATTTCATTCTCCGATTGACAGCTTGTCAACAAATTAGCCAATTACAGACTACCAGATGTAGAATTTTACTTCCTTTAAAAAATTAAACGCTTCGTAAACAGTTGAAATCTCTTCA
>JAJGOT010000824.1:17500-57500 GCA_022457155.1 Cladopsammia gracilis | reverse complement strand
ATGTACGTGACATTGAGTATGCAGATCTGATCCACAAGGCAACTGAATGATATGCAGAATACATTAGCCGTAAGCTTCACAAAATGAAAAAAACTTCCATTAGAAAATAAGTTATTTTATTGGTCTTTTTCGCCAGTCAACACCAGACCATGTTAGATTAAGAATTTCGAGCAAAAGATGTCGGTGAGGGAGGCTCTAAAATGGACGATAGAAGATAGAGGGAAGGGTGACTTTCTTATCAGTTTTTGTTGTTTGAATCGATTACATGTACAATACTTGAACAGCTGAGCTGGAAAATTTAAACTAATAAAATAAATTAAAAAATTGATTACTTGTTTCACAATCGCTTACCTATGTGTAATGTTATGAGCACTGTAAACAAAATGACATTTTCAAAGCACAGTTGTGGTTCCTTCCAGGAAAATCTGTGATTTGTATAGAATACTTTCATCATTATGAAAGAAATCCTTATTCAACTCCTTCTATGTGCCTGCCTCATTTATTCTTTTTTGTGTGGCTCAGCAAAGGGAAAAATCAGAAAATCACATTTTTTCTTTTGTCTTGTCTGATTTCCCATGTAGGCATCAAACTGACAGCTACTGGTGGAGAGTGACGCTCCACACCATTATTAGTAAAAGGAAGGGGCTTGAAACACTAGACTTGTTAAAGGAAGCTGCCAAAAGGCCATTGTTGTTCAAAAACTTTTTGTAAGCTGTGTTAAGGATTTGACTCCAGAAAAAGACAGAGTCGTTAAAATACCCAGGGGACATGGATAACGATCAAGTGCAGACCATTTGCAGTTTGTGGATGAATGCTCTAAAGAACGTACAACAACTATAATCAGAACTAGAAGTACTTTCACATCAAGATTTGCCGGCCATGTTTCTCTTGGTATATGTTTTCTCTATAATATGTTTTCCTCTCAGGGTTGGAAACTTAATTTTGACAGCACTCGTCATTTAAGAAGGGAGTTTCAGAACTGCACCATAAATATACAATTTTTTACTCCCCAAACATATTTCACACTTGCCTAGGTGAGTGGGCAAGTTTCCTTCCCTGTCCTTTTTTAAGCCTCCCCCACTAACTGCAATTGGGATGTCGAGAAAAACAATAAAAAAGTGTTAATATGCAAACTTGATCGTCGGGACTGCAAACGAAGAAATGAAAGCATGACACCACTTATCTTGACCATAGGAATCAATTATTTCACTTATCTGATAGAATCCCACTGGCGCTGACAAGAAAAACTCCATAAGCACACGAAAACACACATGCAGTGAGCCATATAATTTGTTGTAAGTCTTAATGTTCAGCGTCCTTGTTTACTCGAACAGAGTTGAGCCAGTTAATTTTAAAAGTTATCCCACGAAAATACAGTAGATAGCATGTGCTGATCACCGGTGATTAACCAGAAAGGGCAACATTATAGTGGCTTTTTATTATCAAAAGGTCTCCATGCCAACATCACGGAAATTATGGCATTTTCACTATTCGTGACCAAAATATTCTGTGTCGTTGACAATAAAACGATCATCATGAAAGCACGCAAAGAAAGACTATAAAAAACAGAACAAGATAAAAAATAACCATTTAGTCAGAACTCAACAGAACGGCAACAAACATTCGGACAGTCATCCACAATGAACACCAAGGAAACAGCCGATAGCAGCTCTCCGCCCATCCCAATGGATGTAATGTTAAACTCATTGGCTTCATCGCATCTAACAATCTCCAACATTGCATCAATGGCAAATATTACTGCATCGCACACCACATATCCTCAGTTCAGTTTCGCAGGAGATGGCTTCCAATTGCCACCAGCCCACACTACTTTTAATGCTGCAGAGCTTATACAACACATCTGTACCAACCCAATCACCTTTTCCTTCCCCACTAAATGCCAGGCACCCTCCATACATGAATTACCCATATGCTCCATTTTACCAAAGTTATCCTTTAGACTCTTTCCGTCCGTATGAACAGTATCAGCCTAGTAGTTCAATTGGGCTGCAATTGATTGCACCAAAACCGCCGCAAAATATGGTGACTTCGTCCGCACAGATGTCTTAAAGACAGCCGCCGAGTTTATTAAAACTGCGCAGTAGATCCGGAACGAACTGCATGATAGGGCGGGATTAAGACAGTCTGACGAGCCTCCAGTTGAAGGTAAAATCCTATCTGATTGGCGAAAGTCTGTCATTGCCGCATGGAAACCGCATGTCTTTTTACATTTTTTTAAAAATACAGTATAAGATTATGTGGGTCATGTAGGTGTTTGCGGGGCAGTATAACTATCCCGTGTCTCGAAAAAACGGCTAGGTAACTGATAAATCGCTTTTCCAAGCCCATTACTTTTCTTTTAGGGTTCAAATACAGCAAACTCCCAATGGCGAGTTAAAGAGAACTTATTTATTTTGCATTTACATTTATTATTTATGGAGCAACTAATTTATTTTGTCTTTGCGTGAGTTTTTAATATACCCTCACATTTGGTACCAATAACTTGGAACTCTGATTGATTGGTGTAAATTTTCGTTATTCTTTCGCTAAATGAAGCGAAGCTGTGCGTCTTGATCTTGGTCACTAGGGAGTAAAATGTCACTGACTATTTTCTAAGTTAGTCTAAGTTAAAGTGTCAGTTTGATTCATTTTTTTCTTGACAGAATTCAATGGTGGCCAAGCTATCAAACAGATGTTTCTCCTTGGTCATAGAAATAGGTCGGAAGAAAAAAGTCACTCAAAGTGACTTTTTGAACCTCTATGCGAAGTCTGAAATTGAGCAGCATGACCTTCTTAAGTTATTCGACGGAAGAAAAACCTTTGGTCAACGAAGAAAAGAATGGGTGAGTATTTATTTCTTTACACAATTTATTTGCAGTCAAGCTTACCCCTTTCACTCCGAGAGTCATTGAAAGTTGACCTAGCATTGCATGGTTGTAACCTTTGAATCGTACATATAGTTACTGTATGGTCATTTCATGAAAGCCATATTGAGTAATACTTAAATGAACTACTTTTTGTTTTTCAATATTTTAATCAGTTTCCATTAATTTTTGCACTCGGGTGCTGTTGGGAATGGAAGACTGTTAAGTACTGATTTGGCTGGCCTAGTTGACGAAGTTGTAAAAACAAACGAATGTCTGACCAATGTCCATTAATTTCTAGAGGGAAGGAAAGGACAAAGCCGCCAAAAAGAAGGTGGAATATGAACACAAGGAGGTAACGACACACAGCTTTATATTATCTCTAGTCCTGAATGTCATGCAAGGCTCATACATACTTATATTTAGAGATCAAACAGTACAGGCTTTAACAATGGTTTTCACGAGCTACACAAGCAAAGGTGACAAAAGCATACATGCAAGCTAAAACACTTGAACACACAATCTAGAGCTCTATAGTCAGTGAAAAATAAACGCAAGCAACTAACCACCTTCAATTTCACTAACTTATATTCGCAGATTGCTGATGAATTAGCTAGAGTGAAGCGACGAAAGTGTGATTTACAACTGAAGCTCGGGCAAGTATGTAATTGTTTAATACTCTCTTTTTTTATATAATAACCTTGAGGCTAAAATTGGCCATTGCATTAATGGACAGGTTGAGAAGAATTCAGAAAGAAAGGTAGGAGATACGTTTGTAGAGCACACACATCAGTATATAGCATTGTGCATAAGACAGGTAGGTAGTAATAGTAAACTTTATTTCAACTCAGATTGAAAAGTAGCGCATAAGCGCTAATATCTCCAACTAAATAAATAAATAAAATGAAAATATATGTACATTTCAAAAAAACGATTAAGTATTACATGCTTGTAAAAATTATATGCTAAATACAACTTAGGTAAACTTTTTTATACGAATCTTTTTATAAGAATATTGAGGCTGAACTTGGTTAAATTTTAAGAATATGTTAAGAATATACCTAAGGCTGAGATTTTGTTAAGAACAATTTTTGCGTGTCGATGAAAAATAAAACACAATAAAATCACATATTTTAATATACCATTGAAAAGTATGGTAAATTCTTACCTTTGTCTAACAAAACTAGCTAACAAAACAAAAATGAGTACTAGACATATGATCGACATATCGGCAATTCAGATAAAAGGGACAAAAGATATCCATGACAGTTGGTCGTTTTAAAAATATTCTATAGGAAGTTTGTAGACCTCCATGAATGGCAATTATAACGGTAAATAACACAATAACGTGCATGTCCGTGTACATGTACATAAAATGTAAAACAAATATAAAGGCATGGGTGTCATCCGTTTTATTTAACTGAAATACTATGCTTTGTTATCTAAGAATGTACACAAGAATATTTTCAGCCTGGGTATAAAAAAAGAGGGTGGGTAGGTAGGTAGGTAACTTTATTTTCAACACAGAAACAATTCACAATTTAAAATCGCTCTTCCATCGAGCCGTGTATCTAAATTAAATTAAGCTTATTTTACAAAGTTTACTAAAAAAACTAAAAGTACTAACTACTGTTACTGAGGAAGAGCAGTACATACATATACTTTTTGTTAAGGCAGGTCGATATGTGGCAACCTTAAGGCTGGTGGGGACCTGCCAGAAACGTAGTACTTAAATTACAAAATTAAACAAAAAATAAAGTAATTAAAGAAAATATTCAATCTAAATACTTAAGTTACAAAAATATACCAAAAATTAAAAATACAGAAAATCCGTTTGTTTTGAAGTTATCTGACAGACTTCTTTTTCAAATTGGATTTGATCTAGTATCCTTGAGGCCTGCCTGAGTTTTTGTTTAAAAAGTTGCTGAGAGGAAGCATCCCTAATGGCTTTAGGTATTAAATTCCAAACTATTGGACCTCTGTACCTTACACTATTTCTGCCAAGGTTACAGTTGTACCGTACATGCGAAAAGTCATTAATACGCCTTAAGTTATAATTATTGTCGGTGTTGAATGTTTCAAATAAGGCTGTGAGATGGTCAGGTAAACTATTGTGGAAAACTTGATACATTATGGAAGCGAGACTACGCTTGCAAATATAGCCTAAGGGTTTCCATTCAACAAGATCAAGAACATCAGAGTCAGGAGTTTCGCTAGGTAGTTTGTAGATTATTTTGGCAGCTTTTAAGTGTAAATGTTCCAATACTTTAAAGGTAGATGGAGAACAGGATCCCCAAATAGCAATGCAATAAGTGATGCTTGGGACGATCCCTTTGAAGTATATTTCTTCTAGTACACTCGAGGGTAGGCCTTTAAACCTTTTCAGGAATTTTAGCTTTCCTCCGAACTTAATATGTAGTGCTTTCACTTGTAGTTTCCAGTTCAGTTTATAGTCTATTTCAACACCTAAGCAAGTGGATTTAGTGTTAAAGTAAATGCAAGAATCTCCAAACATTAGAGGTCTCATTGGGCCAACAAATGCATGGAGGGAGATCAGCATAGCGACGGTCTTGCCAGTGTGAACAGTGAGATGGTTCTTACAGCACCACAGATTGAAGTCGTTTAAGATTAGGTTTAACGCATCAACAATTTCTTTGACTCCTTCCCCAATATAATAAATAGTAGTGTCATCTGCGAACATATGAATACATCCAGTTTTGGAAGAAGATGGTAAGTCATTGACATATATTGAAAACCGTCTGGCTTGGGGAACACAGATGCCAATTTGTCGTAGCGTTGATCTTGCTCCGTTTACAGTGACATATTGTGATCTTTCATGAAGGTAGCTAACAATCCACTCATGGAATATACCGGATGTAGCATGTTCCATGTGTTCGTACTCTTTGTCTCCAGACCTGACATGCGCTCTGCGAGTTCAACTTTTGTGTATTTTAGTCTTCAACCAACGTGTTCCTGCTTTTTTAATCCATTTTCAACCTTCACTGGATCGGAGTTGAGTATATATATCTTTCTTGTTTGTTTATGAATTATGTCTACGACACCCTAAGTTCTTATCCTGGGTCATTCCTTTGTCTGTCGTTTTGAAATATTTCTGTCCCACGGCTTAGACAGAAGGGTTAGACGGGACCTGAACTTGTCACATTCGGCACAAATAGCATTTCAAGTTGTTGGGGGTCGTACAGTGGACAAAATCAATACATTCGACCTTCATGTCGTAGGGCGTTTAAAACCCGAGATTGTTATCTTAGAGTTAGGTTCCAACGACATATGCCCTAAGAAAGTCAAACCTGAGATAGAGGGCTCTAAAATAGAGACCCTTGTGCAGCTCTTACATGATCATTTTGGTATGTCAAACCATCAACCGTGCCACCTTTCCATGGGACAACCCCTTTAATAATGATCATGTGGCCCTTCTTAACCATTATCTCAGAGTGGTTCTGGAGATGTTACCCTTTGCCGAATTTTGGTGCCACAAAGGGCTTTGTAAGCCAAACATGAATGTTTTTTTCTCTATGTTGAGATGGGGTGCACCTCAATAATAAAGGGCAGTACGCTTTGTACAGGAGTTACAGGGGCACCATTTTATGCACTCTTAGGCACATTTTACCCAAGTTGTCACCTACGGTGAGACAACCAACCACGCCCCAGCTTAAATTAGGTCCTTTATTATGCCTTTTTAACTTTGTATTTTACAAGTACATGTTTATGTCCCCAAGTTCATTTGTTATTGGGGACAATTAGGTTCTTAAGCCTTGCGGCATGTGTTCTTCTTACACTTATTATCTTTTGTTGTGCGTCTCAAGTTTGGTGTAAGGACCTGCTGGGTTTAAGTACGACATACTCCAACGCCTACTTGTTAATTTGTGCTTCTTGTAACTTGATTGTATAATATAAATCCACTTTTTTCGCCATTCCTTGTTTGCTAGACATCATGATGACCTGAGGAAAATCCCGTGTTATGCCCACCATATCTTCTGTGCTAGGTGTATGCCACCAGAAATGGCAGCGAAATCAACTAAAGGTGCACCTAAAGCCAAACGGCCCAAATCGACTCAAACAACCTTGGCTACGAGAGTGGAGGGTGAAACCCGGGGTAAAACCAACGCGAATCATCCCAGCCATCTGGTGCGAGTTCCCCTTGGCATTGACAAAGCAATTCAGCCTACCACACCATTGCAAGATTTTTTTTTTAACTTTCTTTTTTTTATTGGCATAATAATCATTACTAGATTACAGTTTAGGATATATATTAAAAATAACTAGTAAGTAAAGAAAGGAAAAGCAAAAACAGTGCTTTGTGTGTTATAAACAAAAGACAAAAAAAGTAAAAATTACAGCAAAAGTCATTAGAAAAATAGGGTGTTTGCGGAAAACTGCAAGAAATCTGTTCAACAAGACTTGTGAAGGTGCTACATGAGCAAAGTTGCCAAGGGTTTACAGGTTTATGAGTATCTTTAAAACGTTTCGGCAATAAGATTCCATTTCTTTGGTGGGACATTTACAGAAGCTATTGTCAAATCCATGGGCTATCTATAGGTTTTTTGTGTAGCAATCCTTCATGACCCAATGTCCTAAAGGTCCTGCAGTTTCCGCTTACAATACGGTAAATATATTCAGAGTAGGAAAAATGAAAACAATACATATTGTGAGAAATAAACATAGAGAAAAGAACAGTTGTGCACCGAAACGGAAAGAAAAACTAATCAAAGGGCTCTTAAAGCCATCTCGTTAAAGCGTTAGAACGTGTGGTTAATAAAAACAAAATAGAAGAATTGATAGTGAATATGGTAAAGATGCCGTTGTAGCGCACCTTTAGATTAAGTCTACTTAAAATACGTACATGAAAACATCACATGATGCATATTAGCCAATAGAAATTTATGTTCACGAAATGGGCTTTACATTTTCAAAAAAAAAAAAACTTTAACATAAAAGGCTGATCAGACAGCAAATTTGTTCGATTTCTTTTAATAAGATATGCCCGATATTTCGGTTAGACAAAACTAACCTTCATCAGGGGCTAGGAAAGCTTAGTGAAGATGGAAACAAACGGTTACAATATTTAAAATGGGCTAAGATAAATTGCTGGCACACGATAGGCTAATAAACAAGTAACGGTCCAGCTATATATTGCTACTGTTTGTTCTAGTGGTCCTTGCATTTTTACAGAAGTTATTTACATTTTCACGCTAGTAACTAAAATGGGGTCCTATTATTTGGTTATACAATAGACGTGTTTAGAAAATGTTATAGGCTGGGCCTTATCATCATCATTATTTTTTTTTTTTTGCAAAAGGAGGGGAACCCGTGCCCCTCTGCTAACAACTTCTCTGTACAGCATTGGGGGATCTTTTCTCATCAGTGCTCCACTTTTTCAAGACCAAAAGCCAGAATAATCCTCAACTTCGACGACTAAGGAGAGCTTTTTTTCACAAGATTTGGTGCCGTTTTTTCACCACAAGCAAGAAAGCGTCTTGTAACCATCTGTCTTCGCTTTGGTGAGTGCGTGCTTTTCAATTTGGGTTTTGGTCTCGCGAGTTTTCTCGCCCTCGCGTTACGTGGAGATGGCCGCGCGTACCGCACACCAGCCGTTCGCCCACACTAGAACTTACTGTCCGCTTGATAGTGGAGGAAAACCTGGATCTTGACTCGCTCAGTATAGCGCAGTCGTTACCGAACTTTAAGGAAGAAATCGTTGGGACAGAATCGGCCACGCGGTTGGCGGCATCGGGCTTTGACTGCGAAAGCCGCGTTATACCTTAACGCCTTTTACGGCAAAAAGCACTACACGTGTCATGCTTCATTCCCGTTGAATTCCCCGATGAAAACCTGCTACAACTCGTGGAACAATACGGCGACCTCAAAGCGCGAGCAGTCCGCCGGCTTTGCTTCAAAGCTACGCGCACATCGAGAACGGCATCCGTGTCGTAGAATTCACACGTTAACAAAAGGCAGTGCCACGCAAATAAGTCACTCAAGGGCTCGAGTTATTTTTTTAAGTACACTGGCCAGCCAATACTATGCTACCGGTGCCAGTCTTCCGAGCGCGTTGTTAAAGACTCCCCGAAGGCGAAACGCCGCGAGGCGAACCGCGAGGCTCCAGTGCCCGGAGGGGGGACACCAGAGGCCTCCCGACCCCCACTACAGCAACCAGCAACGACACTCCCCCTGTAACCACAATAGGCCATTTGCACGATAGCGTCATTTGACTACAACTACCAGAACTCATTTCGTTTTTCCTTTCTTATTTAAATTTTGTAATCCCAGTGAGGTTTAAATAACAAAGGTCCTAATTTGCACTACAAAACAAAAAAATGAACCTCCGTGCGACCCTTCTCCAGAAACTGCCGGCCACCCCCTATTACCGATGCCGTGAGCGTAAGCGTGAGAAGTCCTGTCTCGTGGTAATTTAAATACAACAGATGATCACACGCGTTTGGCGGAGATCAAAGATCTCCTAAAAACGCCATCATTCGCAGTAAAAAACAGTGGATAAAGCTGGGGGAAAAACCGACCAAGTATTTCCCGGGAGTATTTCTACCAGCTTGAAAATCAGCGACAAACACGCGACTCAATTTCAGAGTTGCGTGCCAACAATTCAATCGTGACTTCCGATAAAAATATTCATCGCGAATGTCGCGATTTTTATCGTAACCCCCATTCGGCTGAACAAGTTTATTTATCTAGCCAAGACTGGCTTTTAGACCAACTGGATAAAACTCTGGCATCTGAAGACCAGGAGAAATGCGAAGGTGACCTCACACTCTTCGAATGTCAATGTTTTGTAATAACGAAATATAATATCCAATTTATTCAACACTTTTGAACAGTTTTATGGTAAAATATTTATTGATTTCAAAGTTGCGTTTGTGAGTTTATTTTTAGAGATTTGAATTTACAAAATGGTAATTAGATGACGCCGACCCGGGACTTTGCCATTATTTCTACGCCAATTTACAATGCGCAGTTTACAGCTTGAGGATAATAATTTGATAAATACTAAAAAATAAACTGTGGAAAAACGTAAGAATTCACTAGCATCCGTGAGATTTTCAAAACAGATCACCATATCTGTACAAGCCATGTCGGGATGCAATCCCGAACGCCATTATGAAACAATAGTCTCCCACGCAGCCGTTATTTGTCTCGTCACGCAATGCTCCCCCCCACTTAGTGGGGAGGAGCGTTGCGTGACGAGACAAATGACGGCTGCGTGGGAGACTAATGAAACAACGGATCAGGAGGTTCTTCAAGCTCCAAGAAACACTACTCAAAAACAGAATAAAACAAGGAGCTAAAACATAAACTGCAAGAAGTCATTATTCCAGTAGAGATACGGCAGCTTCAGACTTTGATCTTGGACACTTACATCCGTGATAAAGATCCACTTTCTCACAAGTCTTGCACACCGCAGACTTAGACACTAAATCACCGGCTGAGAGATTGGAGGCTCAGAGACCGGATGAGAGAAAGCGGCGGAAATCGAGCCTCAGAGATTGACTGATCCAAGCATATTCATAACAATTAACAAAAACTGCAGCCGATCACTACTTATCTTGCAACAAAAGTTAGCCAAAGACGCTCCAACATATGCCAAGAGAACTAGCATAACGAAGGCATAGACTGGAAACAATAATTCTATAAATGGCAGTGAGTGTGCACAGCATGTAAACTGACCTCCTGTCATTAAAGAGATTTATATCCCAAAGATAAAAGAGTCATACAATACGTCGAGCATTTGTCACATCTCTATTTTGGTGATCAAAGGGGAACAAATATCTCGTAGACCTTCTTGGGAAAGCTATTCTAGAGGTTTCTTTATACATTATGCAACTAGCGGGAGTCGTGTTTGGCCTGTCACTTTTATAATACTGATATTCTCAAATTAATATATGTATCATATGTTTAATAGATAAAATACTACATGTAAAGAAAGCCAAATTTAAAAAACGTGAAATGTATGAAAAGTATGATTTTCTAGTACTTAGGAAACAAAACTCTTTCACCCCTGACCAAGTTAACTTTAAATATATATAACCAGTTATTCAGATTCCCGTTTTGGCGATTATAAATGGCCAAACACAATAACATACGAGAGGAAAATAGTTAACAACTTCAAAGCTATAGCACACGCACTTTTTCTTATCAATTACTACCACAAACAGACTCAGTAGATGGGGTTAAACGGATGTTGAACTATGTTTATTCAAATTGATACTGCACAAGAAACAACACCCTAAACCGGGTGAGGGGTAGGGGGGGGGGGGGTTGCTCTTGCTTTCACAAAGGATAACACAGGAATGAATGATCATGACAGTGGAACGCTCAAAAAGGTCTTATCTGAATACATGCATTCCAAAGATATCCATAACGGAAACTAGTGTAGTAATTAACCCTTTTAACATATCTATGATAAAAACACTCAATTACTACCACAAACAGACTCAGTAGATGGGGTTAAACGTATGTTTATTCAATAAACCGCCAAACCCAAGGGGGAAAAAGAATAAAAAAAGGGTTTGAGAAGAAGAAGTTACGATGTGGGAGAGAGTCTGGTTGTGATAGAATGGAGAATTTTAAAGTTATTTTCGTTGGAAAGAGTGAGATAGATTAAATATGCGTCACTCTTCTAATCGCCATGCGATTTAATAAAAGCTGTAGGCGCTCGATTACAAAAAGCAAATGTAGCGCCTCCGCGACGAAAACTGTGCGAGGAATACTGTGTGAGGAATACTGTGCGGGATTAAACCTAATGGCTGAAAGAGCATTATACTGGTGAGCCAAGATAGGCCTGTACGATCCCCGAGATTGACAAACGAATAATGGTGAAGAGGGCGACAATTGTACACTAGCTAAATACTGCCTAAGCGCGGTGACAGGACAAAGGGGCGAACCGGGAATAAACGGCAAGGGAATTTCTAAAACCCGCTCCCGAAACTGGAGTGTCTTAGTGCGCGTGATGCGCAACAAAACCCCTTGCGGTGTGAAAGTCATGCTAGATAGTGTCAAAAAACACGCCTGGAAATCGCCAATTTCAGACTACTAAATTAGAGATACGTAAAAAAGAAAAGAAGGCTACGAAAAATAAAGCACGCATGCAGACGTGCAAATGATTATCTAAATCGAAAAGACGGGACAATTGTAAAAGGATCTCAACAGTGATCGGTTCTTTTCGTGCGACACAATCACCCAAGATCCGACGCACCGCTCGTTTGGCAAGATAAACGTCATATTAAATCGTCAAGAAAGGCAAAACTGGCACCACACGAGCGGTTAATATGTGAAATAATGCTCAAATAATTAACGATCGAACGGTATGACGTTAAAGAACGTGACAAAAAAAACTAAATAAAGCAAATAAACGGATTTGGAAACTGGGAAAGGCAAGAAATCGAAATATTGGCAAAACAATAAATATGTTCGCATATAGCATCTCATAGAGCGCTTTGTGGAGTCGCAAAAAGCATGGACCTGGATAGTTCCTAAATACTGCTGCAAAGCGTCGATGTGATCTGCGAGATAAAATTGAAAAACAGATTGAAAGAAAGAAAAATCAATAAACTTAATAAGGATCTATGAAAATAAATGGAAGTAGCTACTTAATATACATTAAAAACGAACATAGAGTCGCTAGGAAATACTTGGGTAAGGTTCAAGGTAGCTACGGCATGCTGCAAATAGTCTGAGTACGAGGAGTCTAAGTGAGAACGACAACGCATCCGCTAAAACGTTAGACTATGACTTCCCGCTAATGTAACGCGCAGATAAACGGATATTGTTAAGAGACAGCAACAACCAAATTTCACGTAGACAACGCTGCATGAAGGCGTTCGTTGAACGTTGATTGTTCAGTGCGTATACGCTGACCTGATTGTAAGCAGTTCGAGCTGGTTAATGTTCAAATATTGACTAGCAATAAAAGGAGGAAACTTGGCATGGAAGAATTCCCCAAAACACACTGCACCACAAGCATCAAGACAAGCATCACATGCCAACAGTTCTGGATCGACACAGTAATGGCGGTCGGAATTGTTGCTCTTGCTTTCACAAAGGATAACACAGGAATGAATGATCGTGACAGTGGAACACTCAAAAAGGTCTTATCTGAATACATGCATTCCAAAGATATCCATGACGGAAACTAGTGTAGTAATTAACCCTTTTAACATATCTATGATAAAAACACTCAATTGCATCACCTTCCTGACTCTTCAACGAACCAGGTACAAACACGAATAAAAAGTCAGAAAAGATTGTTTGTGAAGCAAAGTAACAGGTGAAGTTAAATCGACTTTAAGAACTCTACTAACTTACCGTTTCCTAAACACAGATTTTAAAAGCCCGTAATCGTCACACTCGTCGGACTCCATCCTCAAACATGTGCAGACTGCACAATCGGTCAAACTCGAAACGCAACATTCATATATTTTCCAACTAGGGTTGAGTGAGGCATGAAGTGGAACTTGAAGACAGTTTGGACAACAAAGTTTATGTTTCGTGTTTTTTGTTTCGTGCCATTTTAAAGTTATTTCTGCTTCTTTTCTTTCTTTGTTTTTTGTTTTTTTGGTAAAAATCGTAAGGAATTATTTTTCTGTTTTTTTTTTTTCATCCGCATTTTATCATCCGCATTTTGTTATCCGCATTTTAATATCCGCCATCCGCCATCCGCCGCCATCCGGTCCTCATTTTACAGAACGGTGAACTCTCATAACTCATAACTTTCATAACAGTGAACTCCTAGACGACCGGCACAACAGTCATTTGTATTCCCGATTCAACTCCAGACACGTCCTCAAAAGAACCAGAGACTGTTATCATAATACTGATACGTTTTTACAACAAGGTACA
Source organism: Cladopsammia gracilis (assembly GCA_022457155.1). NCBI lineage: Eukaryota > Metazoa > Cnidaria > Anthozoa > Scleractinia > Dendrophylliidae > Cladopsammia > Cladopsammia gracilis. Next base: position 43,767 of record JAJGOT010000824.1, on the reverse strand, counting down.
ATAATTCACTCACTAGTTTTCTCGTTGTTTATGTTCATATTGGCGCCAGAACAGCAACCATAACTATGGGAACTATACAACCTCCGGTCAGGAAGTAAAATTGCAGTTTAATACCGATGCCTTGGATTTTATTTATACTTCACCAGAAATCCGCAAACATTTCCTTCCAGCAGAAATTTTAGCTGTCTCCGCGACCCGCAAAATATCCTTGTGCACGGTAGCTAAATTAACAAAACTATGACGTCTTTCCCATACTATTGCATAATCAAACCGTAATAGCAATGAATCAAAATTGAACAAACGCAATTTTGCTTTGCCATATCGCTCATATTAAAACACAAACTTTCCCGTCCCATTTAACTTTCTTAAAACGTCTCCATTCGTAAAAATACACCGTGAAATTCTCAAACTGCGTTTGCCAAAAAAAAAAAACGCAAGGCAGCTTAAATGGCTTTACGACAAATGATTGAAACTGATAGGTAACGTGAGATATCGAAACTTAAGAAGAACTTAATACCTTTGCGGTAACGTAATGTGAGATATGACAAGTTCATCACAAGTTTTGACATCCCGATACCCAAGGGAAATTAACAATAGGTCCGGGGGTGCTCCCCAAAAATTTTAGGAGCAGTATGTGACGCCCTTCTTGAAATCCTAACCGGTTTAACCAACCATATCCTCAATGCCCTAATATAGCTTCTATAAAGAAGAAACAACTAACCCCCCCGGGACAAAAGTCCACAAAAATTTGTTAACAACTTTTGTCCCCATATTCTACTGACTCCTATATCTCGTTTCGCGCACATGCGCTTTAACGAGATAAAAAACTAATAGTACGTCTACCGATAGACAGGAAAATAAACATAAAATAAATATAATAAATCTCGATCTTGCAGGGAGAGCTAGCATCCGTAACAATACAAACATACACGGATTTGTCTCGCCATATAGAAAAAGAAAAGCTCAGAAAATTAAAATTTACCATAACTGGGCCGTTTTCCCAGCAGGTTTTGTAGGTGTCGAAAACTGTCACCATCTTCACACCTCATGGTTTTTTTTGCCTGTGGAAAGAATGTATTCGCACAATCAACCAAGAAAAATTATAATTATGTTAAATGTTTCGGGTCGTTTCTCTTTCGTTATTCATGTTATGAAAAAAATAACAAATTACTTTAAATTATCTGGAATTGACTTGTAGTCAAACTTTTCATTGTTCATAACCAGAAACCTTCCTATTACTTTGACGTTTTGAAGTCCAAGTTCTTCTCGAGCTTTAATCATTGCTTTAATTAAAACTTTTTCTTTCTTCTTGGATCGCCCGAGCATAGTCTTCTGTAATAAAGGCATCTTCGTATCGAGTTGAGTGTTTTACCTTACCTCGATTTAACCATACAGGCAAGATTCTTTCGTTCTGTCAGGCGCAGTGTTAAAGGGTCTCAAAGTGGCGGGGATTATTTCAGATGCTCCACCAGAAAAAGAAAAAGGGGACGCTAATCCAGCTGCTTCTCTACAGGGTCAGTGGCAGCTGTGATTCAGGACATCATGGGTGAGCACCATCCATCTCCATCTAAGCAAAATAATATTACTTATTACACTAGTCCTTTAGAAAAGGATCCCCTGGCCGAGGCTAATGACCGCCCAGAGATTATTCATCACCAAATTGCAGTCCCTCTCGCCTCTAGATTTTCAGACAAAATTCAATCCAAAATTTGGGCGAACCAATACATTGATCTCGGAATCTTGTTAAATACTGTCAGATCATGTCCGAGTGATTCAAAGTATAATTTTGTTGTGCAAACACCACAATCTTCAGATCGGCTGGTCATTAGTCTCGTGCCAGCGCAGAAAACCAAATGGATTGCCACTATTGATCAATGGATAACCGCTTTTCAGTGTGTCACCTTTTAGCGCCAGATCTTGAACAGTTATTACAGCATGGATGTGCCGCATATCAAAGTGGTAGGAAGAAATTCTTGCTTGCTCGATCGAAGCTGTTTTTTTTTTGCCGGTGCACGTTTCCTGCGTAAAGTGTTGCATGAACAACTCTGAAAAGTTCTTTTGTAATTCTTCGTTCCCAGAAGTTTCCACCCCTGTATCCGACCCAGTAAATCTAGAAAGATGGGAAGAGGCTGATGTGAGACTTCTAATAACTTCTTACGCGGATCACAAGCATTTGTTTGGCTCCGGAAAAGCGACTAAAAAGACGTTTTTGCCATAATAGCAGAAGCGTTTACAAAGGAATCTGGCCATCTGGTGTCAGGGGAGCAGTGTTTAAGGAAATGGGGGAAATTAACTTCCAAGCAGAAGGAAATTGAAGATCATAATAACAAGACTGGGAATGAGAAAAAGACCTGGAAATATTACGACGAACTTTCCCAGTGTCTGGCTAAGGATGCAACCATTAATCCCGTCTATATGATAGAAAGCTCAGTTCATGTACAGTCAGCTGATAAACAAAGTTCAACGAGCAGCAGTGAGCTTTCAGATGAGTCGTCGTCAGAGTCAACTTTGGATGAACCCTGCAATACCAGTAAAAAGAAAAGATGCCGCAAGCGGCCAAAGAGTAGAACCTCTGCCTCCGAAATGCTAGATTTCATGAAATCATATAGCAATAAAAGAGAGAAAATGGAGGAAAAAAAGCTACAAGTATTGAAAGAGATCAAAGAGGAGAAAAGTGCTTTCTTCAAGCAACATTTTATAAGTTAGACTCTTCAGTTTGTATCATGCATGTTGCTAGTGTTGGAATGTCAGGTACATTATTTAAAAGAAAATGTGTTGCCTTACTGAAACGTTTGTTAATATTTCTACTGTTCCTGTAATGAAAAAAAAATTACAAATGTACATCTTAGATTGGTTGAAGTTTGTTTAGGATCCAATTAATTTTAATTTTATTTGAACTCTTGCTTGCTGATCTTGCATGTATTTGACTAAATGAAACATTCAATCTGTAATTTTATACATTTGACAAGGAAACTTGACTAAGTTGAATTTACAGTGTTCTTACATCGAATGCATGGCCATCACCTGAAAGCACGCACACACACGCACACACACACGCACACGCGCACACGCGCACACGCGCGCGCGCGCGCACGCACGCACGCACGCACACACACACACACACATATATATAAACATAAGAAAAAAAAGAATGCGCTGGAAAGCTTTCTACTTTCTTAACCCTGACGCATCTACCTCCTCTAAAAAGTCATTTGGTTTCAGGTCTACTAAGAACCCTCCACCTATCTCACCTCGAATTGAAGAAATTCAGGTTAACAGCCCATTCCTCAATAAGCTCAAAGACGACACTGACCGTATCAAAAAAGAAACCAAGCTTCTCATCTCCGCTGATAAAACCATGAACTTTTACAAACTCGAACCTTCAAAGTACAACGACCTACTTGAACAGAACATCACAAAGTCATACAAAAAGGCCGCCCCTAACACTGTACGTGACATCCACAAAGAAAACAAAAAAATCGCAACGAAGTTGGGTATTGATGACCGAGTAGACACCACTGCCGATAAAAACGCATTTATAACTCTGAAAGACCACAAGCCTAACTTTGACAACAAACCGGCCTGCAGACTTATTAACCCCACTAAGTCGGGGATTGGCAAAATTAGTAAAGAAATCCTCGACAGGATCAATAGCAAAGTTATTAGAGCATCCAGATTCAATCAATGGAAAAACTCTGCCTCTGTGATTGAATGGTTCAAAGCAATTGAAAACAAAAAACGCCACAACTTCATTTGCTTTGACATCGTGGAATTCTATCCCTCCATCAGCCAAGATCTTCTTAATAAAGCGCTTGATTTTGCCTCAGCCTACGACAACATAACAAATGATGAACGAAACATTATCATACATGCTAAAAATTCAGTCCTTATAAACAATCATCAAGCATGGCAAAAGAAGGGCGACACAATGTTCGACGTCACTATGGGAAGCTTCGACGGTGCTGAAACATGTGAACTAGTGGGAAGTTTCCTGCTTTCGCAATTACAACACCTTGACGTAAACTTAGGCCTCTACCAGTACGACAGTCTAGCCGTTTCCAACACCACACCGAGAGACATTGAGACCACTAAGAAGGAAATATGCCGAGTTTTCAACTTGAACGGGCTGCGAATAACGATTGAAGCCAACAAACAGATTGTTAACTTCTTAGATGTCACCTTCAACCTAAACAACAGCAGCTTTCAACCCTTCACAAAACCTAATACCGCACTTCTTTATGTCCACTGTGAGAGTAATCATCCACCCACAATCACAAAGAACATTCCCAACAACATCAACAGACGGCTGTCATCCCTTTCATCGGACAAGGCATCATTCGACCAAGCTGCGCCACCATACCAAAAAGCAGTAGACGAAAGTGGATACAACTACACTCTACACTACAAACCGATCACGACCCCTAATCGCAGAAACAGACAACGTAACAACATCCTTTGGTATAACCCCACGTTCAGCAAAAACGTCAGCACAAACATCGGTCACAGATTCCTTGCTTTAGTAGACAAACACTTTCCTAAAGACAACGATCTCAGAAAAATCTTCAATCGAATCACCGTCAAGATCAGTTACAGCTGCATGAATAACACCAAACAAATTATTGACAATCACAACAAACGTGTTCTAAATTCATCCAAAGTCACTGGTAATACCGCAAATAACACTACTGACACCAAATCATGCAACTGCCGTCAAAAGAGCTTATGCCCCCTAAACGGAAACTGCTTCAATCATCTGTCATCTATCAAGCTAACGTCACGCGAACCGACAACAACACTTCCCAATCATACATCGGACTTATGGAAAACGACTTCAAGACAAGATATAGAAACCACACTTCATCATTTCGTCACGCAAAACACAGAAACTCCACCGAACTTAGCAAGCACATCTGGTCACTTAAAGGCAACATCGAACATTCTATCTCGTGGCGTGTAATTTCTAATAGCTCCTCATAGCAGCTCAAGCAAAAGATGTAATCTCTGTCTTAAGGAAAAATTCTTAATCATTTGCCGCCCTGACCTGTCGTCACTTAATAAATGTAACAAACTTATATCTTCTTGCCGTCACCGTAACAAAGCGTTGCTACGTAACAACTAAACATCAGAGCATTCAAATTTTGTACATAAGTGATGGTTATGTTTATTCTTTAATAAAATCCCCTGAAGAGTTAGCAATCACAAAACAGGCTTGTAGGGATACATGTGTAGTCTTTTCCTGTTTTAAATATATATATAACTGCAGACAGTACTGTTTCGGCCTTCCAGGTCTCATCAGTGCAGTGCTGATGCTAGGATGGAGGTATAGCTTTAAAAGCCACCCCAAATGTCCCACACATGTGGTAACATCTAAGCCATGCCAGAGTGCTCAAACTAGAAAACTAGTGAGCTATGCGCAATGCTACAGCAATGACTCATCCTAATACAGTGCTCAATTTGGACATGAAAGAAAAGCTTTGTATGCCAAAGAGCTATATCTAACTGCAGACAGTACTGTTTCGGCCTTCTGGGCCTCATCAGTGCAGTGCTGATGCTAGGATGGAGGTATAGCTTTAAAAGCCACCCCAAATGTCCCACACGTGGTAACATCTAAGCCATGCCAGAGTGCTCAAACTAGAAAACTAGTGAGCTATGCGCAATGCTACAGCAATGACTCATCCTAATACAGTGCTCAATTTGGACATGAAAGCAAAGCTTTGTATGCCAAAGAGCTATATCTAACTGCATATATTTCTATATTACGCTCACTGTTCATACAGTTTGAGCACTCTCTGGATTGGGTGGAGAGCTGCCTTGTAAGAGGTGTTCACTATTGGCATATTGCTTCGCTCACTGCTTGCAGTTTGAGCACTCTCATGACTCCACAATGCAATCCAACAATGTGTAACCGTACATCCTGTGCCCAAGTTCAGGAGTTGCCATAAAGCCATTATGGTAACAACCGGGAGGGCACATTGTATACATAATTGTATATATAAAGCAAAGAAGCTTAATAAAACATATCTGTTGTATTTAACTTTGAACATGTCCTGATAGTTCTAATTACAATACTGAGTACATTGTTGCACACTGAATCATCATCCAGTTAGTCAAAAGGTTATGTTAAATTTAACAGATAATATTTATGAGTTGAACACGTTTAGCCTGAGCTGCTAGTGCCCCTCCATCCAGGTGTCCTGGAACTGGCCCACCATCAACATCATCAAGGAAGTAGCTGTCATCAATGTCATCGTTTAGTAGGCAGAAGTTGTGTAAAACACATGCTGACATAATAAGGCAAACCAGCAATTCCATATTTGTATGCTCGAGTGTCAGCAGCTTCCTCCACCTCCCTTTTAATAGACTGATTGATCTTTCCACTATTGATCTAAGGGAAGAGAGTCTCGTGTTGAACCTTTTCTGTCTGGCATTCAGGTGGCCATTGTTCCTGAAAGGCGTTATCAGCCAGCTGGAAATAAATAAAATTACACCACATGTGAAGCCACTAATATTCCAGCTTATCAGTTATAAAATGTAAAGGTACTTTGATGTTCATTTTAATATCTTGTTCAGTTCAATGAATGGAGGGAGATATACTATTTTGCCTAAGTGTAGAACATGACCTACATGTTACAAGTTAACAAATGTTGATGTGATACTGGCAGACAGTAATTAGCCATCTTTATTAAAAATACAAAATTGACAATGTAATACTTTATAAGAGACTTAACCTTTTTAGTGGGTATCCACCACCACCAAGAAGGTGTGTGTCCCCCGGGAACTTGGCTGCTGCAGTGGCAAACAAAGGAGTTTCTGAGGACCCTCGAATCATCAACCGAACCTGGCAAACCCACAAAAATGTCTCTGAATACCATGTTGTCATCACACACAACCTGAAACATAAAAAACATGAAACAAAAAAATACTCTTTTACATAAACAGCAAGGACACACGAACAATAAATACTTTTACTTCTTTGCCATATTTTTTTATAAAGATTTATATCCAAATATTTACCTGGCCAACAAGGGAATGAAATTTTTTCCTGTTCACATATGCATCTGGCTGATGACCTGGAGTTCTTATTCGGATGCGGGTTCCATCAATTACTCCAATGATTTTGGGAAATCCAGGATGCCCTTGAGCTTCAAAGTTTTCATTATTGCATTTATTTCACTTCCTGTTGAATACATTAAACCACTTGTCACGTCAAATCTGTCAGAAACTGATCAGAAAACTTCCGCGTTTGAAATAAACCACACGAAAGCTAATACTTGTTTGTGTAGCGGAATTGGCGGTCTTCCGAATGAATGCCGTTGTGGCACTCTTCCTGTAGCGTGGACGACTCTACACAGAGCTTCCATTGTGCCTCTTGTCATTCGAAAATGACTTTTAAATTCATTGAGAGAATATCTTGGCAACGTGTGTTCAAAATAACCTTCACTTCGTTGCAAATTCCGTCTCATAAACGTCGAGGCCACTGCAAAGATATATGCTTCGCCATCATCTTCTGAATTAATCAAACTTTCTTCTCCTATAGAGACTTCCAACATTTCGCACAAAAACAACATCTGAAGCTCATTGGCCTCCATTTTGAATTTTCGCGGGAGATTAGAGAAGCGACAGAGAGGGACTTGGGTCAAATGCAACACGCTCTTCCTAACCGGAAAATTCTGATGGAAATTTTCCGAAATTTTCTGCAAATGGAAAACGCCCACAACCTTAGTTTTACCCTTACAACCAGCTCTTATAGCACTCTGTGTCACATCTTTATTCACATCATTACGCTTCCTCACCTGTTACCAGCTATTTATCTGCTTTATCAACAGAAACTGCGATCATTTGACAAATTCTGAAGGGTTATCGCAAGTTAACACCACCACACCATGTGCATCTTCCAATAACTTTGCCGATATTGACAGCTCATTGCCGCATTTAAATACACAACACAGTCAGCGTATCAATTAAAGCTGTTGTCGACTGTGAGCTTTTTAGCCTTTTTTGCATTTTTACGTATTGGAGAGATTACAGTTAGCGGAAGTGATCATACCAATCTAATTATGCTTCCACAATTAGAAAAGTCAGTCAATAACCATAGGCAGGCCATGACCCTGCAGCTCACGATTTATAAATACAAACATAGTGATACTGGGTGTTACGCCACAAAATGTAATAATTGACGCAAAATGTAATAACTTTTGACGCAAAATGTAATAGTAACCCAAAATGTAATAAACTCAGTAACCCAAAATGTAATAACTTTTGACGCAAAATGTAATTAACTAAAGTAACGCAAAATGTAATAAATTTGACGCAAAATGTAATAACTTCAGTTTTGTCCTAGCTCAATGGGGCAGTACAGATATGAACATCTATACTTGGAAATCATCTATTGTACACGTCATCGATCACGTGACTAGATCGACTATTTCCGTTTTATTATGCAAGTCAACGCCAACACAACATTTTCTGGTAAAAAAAGGAACGAGGATCGCATGTAGAAAAACTTGTTTTTTCAGTAAATTGACTTTATGAAAAACAGGCAGCCATTTTGTTTCATGTGCAGCCGGTTTATTGATCTATGTTTGTTAACCTAGACTGCGTCACGGCCTATGTTAACCGCGAGACGGGTTTACCTGTTGACTTAAACACCTTTTCACTTGGTTTCGAGTCATTTCGCAACACAGACAAACGAGAATAACTGCCACGAATGTGGGCTCTATTTCTAATCATTGCTCTCAGGAAGGGGGTGAATAAGGGTACGCAAATCCGCCGATCCCTTATAAATTTGTACTTGAATCCGTCGATCCACAAAAATAAAATTCTCAAATGCTAAACCACAAATTATTTCACAATAGCCTTATATGAGATTGTGTTTTAGCAAAACGTTTCGGCCGTGAAAATAAAAACAAAACAAAAAAAATTCTAAAGAAGGTTGAAACTTAAATTATAATTAGCAAAAACTTAAATCTCGAACCCAAATATGGATAAATCTGCTGCATTTGCAGTACATGATCCCAAAATCCGTTAAAATGTTGCTCTGAATCCGCAATCCTCAGGAAAGCTCGGAGATTTCGATTTCTCAGACGTTACTCCCCGGCGTTACTATACGACATAGAAGGAGACAACGTGAACTTTTATTGTGTTTGGTGTTAATTTTATTGCCATTTTTAATCCTTTTGGAGCCATTTTGATGTAGCTTTCTGTTCGTTACTTCGAAGGTTCCAGGTTTATCTTCATCCGACGCGGCAAACGCTCGATATCCAACTTATACTTTGCTGGAAGGGGCTTCTTACTCTCTTGAATATGGTTGCCAAGTGTTTCTGATTAATACGTTGACTTGTTTAATTGAAACGGAGATATGACAGATATTAGCGATTTTCGATCTAGTCGCGTGATCGATGACATGTACAACTTGATTGATACGTGGCGTTTGTAAAACTGAAGTTCTTACATTTTGCGTCAAATTTATTACATTTTGCGTTACTTTAGTTTATTACAGTTTGCGTCAAAAGTTATTACATTTTGAGTTACCGAGTTTATTACATTTTGCGTCAAAAGTTATTACATTTTGGGTTACTATTACATTTTGCGTCAAAAGTTATTACATTTTGGGTTACTATTACATTTTGCGTCAATTATTACATTTTGTGGCGTAACAGGGTGCCCCTTTGTTATTTATGTCTATCAAGGAGTCATGTTGTCCAGTCAAAACCATCTCAGATTTCATTTCTACCAGAGGGATCATCACTGGTCCACTTTTCTGATGGCCAAACGGGGCACCTATCAAGGTCATTTTTTGTTGAACGCCTGAATAGAGCACTTAAATTTTCTAATCTAGATCCTGCTTTGTACTTATCGCACAGTTTTCGAATAAAGGCAGGTACTTGGGCTGCTGCAAAAAGTTTTTTCGGATACACAGATTCGCCAGCTAAGACGTTGGAAATCTAACGGTGGGGTCGTACCTCTCATAAACCTCTATTTTCATTGGCCGTTCTAAAACAGTACCTGCTATTGTTAAAAGGGATAGGGACATTGTTTAGATCATTCATCTATTGTTTTGGTGAGCCAATAAAACAACTCGTTCAATGGAGGTACGACATGACCCAAATCTAATGCATTCCTAAACTATATTCGTACACCTAGTCTCTCAACAAACGTCAATACTTTTTAAGTTTGGTCCACAAGCATGTGCTGAGGTACTCTCTCTTTTCTCCTTTCAGGTCTCTTTTTGGATCAACAGTCTTCGGGTGGGGCGGGCCTCCCTTCAGGAGTCTTGTGGCCTTTTTTCTCGTGCACTCACCTTTGCTAGAGCTTAATAATTGAACAAATCGTTGGTAATTAATTTATTTGACTGTTAGATTTAATCAATAAATCGGCCATCTTGCGTGGCCAAAATTTATTCCAACAATTGGATGTTTTTACAGTTCTTTTAGCGCTCTTTGCAAACAAAGCTCGACTGTTGACCAAAGAATTGACTTAGCATAATCTTTACGTTTTGAATAATTGCAACTGGGAAAGGAGACATAAAAGTATTTTGTGGGCCAAGTAGAAGAGATTAATGATGAGAATGCTTGCGTTAATTTTCTCACGCAAAGCAGCAATACCAAATTTTTTTATTGGCCTATGGTGTCAGATAGGGACAATGTCCACGCCACAGTTATCTTTCATCCAAACGTAAAAGTTGAAAAAACTGGGAGGAAGTGCAAGATTCATAATTTAAAAACTATTAACTGCCTATGAAGGATTTTCACGGAAATATTTAATGTGTAATTTGTTACATTGCGATTACTCCAACCAAGATCACCCGATCGAGGAAATTCACTGTAATTTGGCGAGTGGAAACCTCGGTTGTCAACAATAAATTTCCCACAAATTTTGGATCTGAGCATGTGGTAGCTATCCTGTTCCAAGCGTTCAGATTGTGGAGAGCAGCACGGCGAGAAAAAGCGAGATGAGGTGAGGTTATATGCATGTTGTTCCCCGGCTCTTCGCACCTTTTTCTCCACCATCTGGACGCTTGAAGTGGCTGAGCAAGTGGCGCGCCACAGAAACAATAAGTTTATGACCATTTTTTATTGTTTTACTGCATTCCAATTTGCACAGCGTTGGAGTAGTCACACACTAAGATCAGCACGATTTTAGATGTCAGAAAGGAGTATTAAAGATAGCCTCCATTTCTGTGACTTTCTTACTTTATCCCATGCCACGTTGATTGCACCCGCCTACTATATTATTGAGCTGACAATGGAATCCATGAATGTTACAATATTCAGTTAGAATGCTTTTGAACACTATCGCAAAGTGTTTAAGGGTTAATAACGAGTATGCCAGAGTGTAACATCATGTTTCAATATGTTCAAAACGTCAAAATCATTTTGTAGTACACGAACTCTCAATAACAGTATGTTTTGGATGAAAATAGAGTTTGTTTACAGCCACAGCTAATACTCCCCATAGGGGCTTTTCAAAGAGCACAATAAATGTACTGATGGAATGATGAAGATAAAGTTGTTAATTTCTTGTTGAGTTTTTATTCAAACGGCCATTCTTTATTCATATCTTTTTATCTCAGTTACATGCAATGCTAGCTGCTGCCCGGCCCGATTTTCCGCGGTAACTTCGATGAGCATGGGTGCTAAGAAAATAATATGATGAAAAGGGGAAAAGACAAATACATTATCAAAACTGGATGTTTCCTTAAAGATTTGAGGTTCGTACAACTTGAGCTACGTACCGTGTGGTCCCTCATTTCCTTACTAGGGCTAACGCTCAGTACAGGGAAATATATGGGTTTGACTCTAGCACTATAATTTACACAGAGTTAATTCTCTGATTCCTTATTAGTATCACCAGTGCTACGTGGCTCAACATTTATTTGTACCCTTCACATTCTCATTGTCACGAATTACCACCATATTACCCACGATCTGCTCCCGTACGGCCTCGTGGTTCAAGCGGTACAGCGACAGAAGATCTAATCCGGAGGTCATGGGTTCGAATCCCACCAAGGTCAAAGATTTTTTTCTTTCCCTCGTGTGGTCCCTCATTTCCTTACTAGAGCTAACGCTCAGTACAGGGAAATATATGGGTTTGACTCTAGCACTATAATTTACACAGAGTTAATTCTCTGATTCCTTATTTATATACCAAGGTACATGCTTTTTATGTTAGAATGATGTTACAATATTTTGATTATTACAAAATTGTAATATCGGGCATGGCTTTAATAAGAAGTTACTTCTGACTGAAATGTTTAAAACTGTTCCGTCAGCAACAGCTATGTAAAGCAGTGATTTATAATTAATAATTTCAGTTTACCCATGATAACTAGAACTCTCGGTAACTCGAAGTTCCCTATATTTAGTATTAAACTCGAACCAAAATCGATTTCCTTTGGATTTGCTTCACACATAAACTCTCACAGTGCTAACTCGAAGTAAATTCGTTTTCACTTCAGGTCATTTTCTTACTAATTTTCCCCTTGATAACTTGAACTTTATTTTTCTGACTAAAACTCACACTCTTGGAGACAGGCTTGTACAAAAACTAGTGTTTGTTAATCAACTTGAAGTTGATACAATATGTTTTCTCCGCAGAACTTAGCTGACGTTTCGACCGAACCTGGCCCTTCGTCAGAGCAAGAGGGCGCACGTACAGTTATTTAATGCCATCTCCTGATAACTCTAACTCCCGATGACTCAAGTTTTGTCAACTTGTTTATTGGAAGTTCTCTGATAAAAGTAGTGTGCTCCAAAATTTATAAGCGGAAAATTGACTTTTGAAATTATGGAAAAACATATTCCAAAACCATGTGTACCACCAAAATTCAATGATTGATCAATTAGCAGCATTCCATCCATATCAGTTTACGGCACATAGGTTGTTTTATACGGAAAATATGAAACAAAAACACCTTGATTTTAGCGATAAGCTATAAATTAATTCTCTTTGCAAAAGTAAAGCGTTTTAAAGTTGGAAATTAGTTTTTCAGTCTAAAAATGCAGAGTTAACAGATCCTGTTCACAGATGTGCATTGTTAAGAGGGTTCAATTCACTTCGAAATGCTGTGGTCAATTAACGCATTCCTAATTCCTGAAAAAGCTTAGTTATTCTTGATTTTGACATGTCATTGGTTGATTTGGCTAATATAAGTCAATAACATTATTTCCATTATTCACCATTATCTTGTTATTGGATAACAAGCCTCTCAATGGATATAACAGAATTCTAAGTGGATAACATTATTGGGAATCTGTACCCTGAAAAAGGTCATCTTTCATTGGCTTTTATGGCAAATAATGACCAATAATGAATAACAGCTTTTAGTGCCAATTACTTTGAAATAGTGTTAGATATTTCTTGATTCTTCTGATATTATGTATACGAAAGAATGCACTGCTGCATGCCTTGGTGGTATGTGTAGACATAGACATTTTTTCATCAAACCACCCTCCTAAATTTCTAGCACAGGCAACAGACCCAATGTCATTATCACCTGCACGTAAACAACTGCTGTGAGTCAAGAAAACTAAAGAAGAACAAGAGGGAGTCAAGGAAGAGGAAAGCCAGACTGAAGAGTCAAGGAGGAGATAGCTAGCAAAATATTCAGGAATGAGTCACATGAGCATGCCACAATCCCCACACACATCACTAAAGCAATGCTCAGAAAGAGTGTGTTAGACGGCCTTACGCCAAGAAGACACAAGCTGGTTTAGAAGCATTACTACACAAAATAAAGTACTGGGATACAGATGCAAAGACATGTTTGAAAATCAAGCTGACAGAATGGGAGTTAGATGGTGGATGGGTAGATGGTGGATGGGTTGATAAAGGAGGCAGAGGAAAATGAGGAGGAAAATGAGGAACAAGAAAACCGTGGAGAAATAGCATCAGAACAAGAGAAGATGATGATGATGACTGTTGATGGGAAACGGGAAGAAGGAGAAACAGTAGAAACAGCAATGAAATTTATTTTAAGATGGCAAAGGAAAATCTGTAGCCTGTTGTTTATATGTTGACTAAAATTAATATGAGCAGCTCTTTCTAGAATCAATATTGTGTCCTAATGCTGATGGCATGTATGTAACAAGGAAAATTGGCAATAAAGGAGGGGGGTCACTGTATTTTCAATTTTATTGAGGGGAGCCAAGAGCTTTTAACATTTCAGTTAAAAAAGTTTGCCAGTCCCGCCTCTGGCATAAAAAATGACCGGTCCTTAACCCATTCATTACGCATGTGTGTATTCACAGGTTAAAAATCAGTCACGATATGTGACCTCACACGGGAAAAGGTACACTAACGGCTACCGTTAAAACGCTTTATCAAACCGTTATTATTTTAAGGTTAGTGTACCTTCGGGGGTGTCTCCAGTATAACAGCTCTAGCGTCTTAACATTACACTTAATATACCTAAACCCAGATATCAAATTAAAGCTTATAGAGCTGGCTATCTAAATATGGAAACCATTAGGTAATAAAATGAATTATCGAATTTTTTACGACGTCTAAATTCGAACGTCCGAATTAGCTTTAAAACGCTACAACTCAAAGCGATTATTATATTTTGCTAATTTGATTTGTTCTCGGGTTTCGGGACACGAAGCGCAAAAAAAAAACGTGTCGGCGATTTCCCATATTCAATTGCAGTGAAAAGTTACAGAATATTTTCGAAAAGGGGAAAAAAAAATTCGAATGATCGCACGGAAATGGCTCTTGACGAAAAAGTTCTCGGAATTAAGAAATTCGCCGACACGTTTTTGTTGATTATATGTTAGCCTAGCTTCTGTCCAAATTTAAGGAAAATCAAACAAATTCCCTTTGAGTTGTAGCTCTTTAAAGTGTCCCCAACAAGCGAAAAATTAACTTTGAGAAAACGGCGCTCAAAAAAACATATCGCTTAATAAACAAACTCCGCCCACAAAAGTTATACCGTCATTTGTCCGTCAATTTTCACTATTTTTCGATAATTTTTTTTTGGATGAAAGTTCATTCTGTAAACTTTATTTTAATGCCAAAAAAAAAATTTCAATAAATTTTCGATCGTAAGGTACACTGTAACCTTAACGCATTCCGTTAAAACCGCAATCGCCATCCGTTAAGAAAATATCACAGGCCATTTTAACGGCAAACTCTATCCGTTTAGTTGACTTCACAAAGCGTTAAAAAGAGCAGTCGCCAAAATAGCAAAAACAAAGTCACAATCCGTTTAAACGGCTATCACTAACATCAGCTCAAACGAGAACAGCAGATTTAAGTTGGAAAGGTTTATTTCTTTTTTTCCTTACTCTGTTACAACCCTCGTGTCTTCGCAATATTAAGCTTACAGATTCTTATGACTTATCACTTACAAACCTTGAGGCAGCGGAAAGCAGCACGTGTAAAACTTCAAAGTTCACGTGTAAAATTATCGCATCTGAAGGCAATTCCGATAGTGGAAAATCGTTATCGAAAAAAGCTTTTCAGTTCTTGTTGGCTTTCGTGATTGTACGATTAATTTTTCTCTTGGTTTTAACAGTCTCAAGGTTCGGTTGCTTGCGTTCTTTCAATGATGTTTTAGGCACCATCTTTGTTGTCGAAAGCATGTGATCTTGGAAAGTGTTACTACACAACCGACCGTCGAAGCGATTGGCTGATTGGCTCCGGTGTCAAAACAAACGCACGTTGCGTTACTGACAAGTCACGTGCGGATTGCCCTGGATCGAGACTGTGTGGTTGATCATTTCGTGCATCGTGATCGTGCACGATTCTCTGTTTTGGTAAGCTGTTTGTGATTCGAGGGATGTTTTTCTCAAGTCTCAAACAGTCCTAAACAACAAAGGAAAAGAAGATGGGAAATTTTTCTGTGTTTACCAGTGTTCTGACTGAACGAACAGTCAAAAGAGTGCGGTTATTGGTACCCGGTAAAGTTACGCGTCGAACACCTGTGGATTTCGCCGTTCAGTACTATGAAAGCTTAAACTGCAAGTAGCCATTTATGAATTGAATGCTCTATAATCCATCAATGTTTTGCTTGGTTAGCCGTTAAACTGTACTTTAATACCCATCATTTAAACCGCATTTCGTTTGCCATTTTAACGGTTTGCTTAGCCGTTAAAACGCTTAAGCTCATCCGTTAGAAAATTTTGCTTAGTCGTTAAAACACTTAACCCCATCCGTTAGAAAATTTTGCTAAGCCGTTCGAACGACTTAGGAAACCGTTTTAACGCTTTCAATATCCGTTTTCCTCCCGTTTTTCAGCCATCCGTTTTGTCCATTTTAACGAATAGCCGTTATTGTACGTTTTCCCGTATGAGGTCACATATGTTGCTTTTCATAGGAGTACTTCATTCCAAACTGCTTTTCAGCATGCTCAAAAAATCCCTGGTGTGCATGACAGCCCACCTCCACCACCTTTTGACATTTTTCTTAAAAGATATGAATGCAGGTTATTAAAAAAAGGGGAAAAGTAAAGCTTAGAATTTCCAAAAACAAGGAAGCTGTATATTACCATCCAAATGCAAATTGCCAGCCCAAAAGCATGGGGAGGGCATTGCTACAAATAGAACAGTCCCTGACCACATCCGCCCAGTTACTCCAGGGTCACATATCTATTCTTTTGAGAAAATTCGGTCTTACAAACTTTGAACTTCAGTAGACCTCCAAAATGCTGTGTTATCAAAGGTATCATTGTTATGATATGGCCTAAGGATTTTTCTCAGTGAGTGTTAATTCACTCACTCACTTTTCTTAAAGGTTGCATTTGTATTAACGTTTTGAGATTTTTTGTCGCAAATCTTTTGTAATCGCTTAGAGTACTTACAATACTAGTTAAATGAAATATAAGCAATTAGACTAATTTTACGTACTGCTTACTATATTTATTCCGAAAAAGATATAAGGAGTAACATTTGATATGTATCGATTTCACAGGTTAAAACCACTGTATTGTTGATGCTTAGTTTTCACAAGAAAGGCAAGCACAAATGTCAATAAGTGCAAGCACAAGAAGCATAAAGATCAAAACGTTTTGGTTCTTGTGCTTCTCGTTTCGTGTTTAAGTGGACTCATGCACGTGCTGTGTCAATTGTGGAAACCAGGCTCTAAAGTTGTTATATTCAAGTACACAACTATTTTATATGGTTTAGTATATTTTAACATCTGAGGTATAACTTCCTGTCTATGTTAATGTTGTTAGCTATACATGTTCTTAAAATGTACATTTGTGTTACAATTTCAATACAACAAAGAGAAACCAAATCAAGTTTGATATATGTTGTTTGCTACAATCACTGGCACTTTCTTATTCTTTATCCTCGCTTTCTCAGTGTCAGTTTCTTGACTGTAATCATTTGAAAGTTTACGTTTGCAATGTATTCACCTTCACCTCCCAATTCATCACTGAAATGAAGACAGAATGGCAAATGTTATTAACTAGATAGACCAGATGTAATGCCAAGTGTCCTAAAACAATTGGGTAGTACAAGACTTTATGCCTGCTAGAAATAATAATTTGCTCTGCCATGGTTGTCGACAGATCAGAAAGCACACAATAGACCAATATCACGCTAGCATGGCACAAAATATATTTGGTTTATTACGAGCAATCTTTACGAAACTTAACAGTTTTACTAATATTGATGTGCTGATTTTGATACTGGACTCTTTTCCCCATTAAATTAAATATATTTTCATAACATGCTAGCGTGATATTGGTGTATAAATACTCGAATTAAAGATAGCAATAAGATGCTAATACCTCCGAGGATAAAAAGCAAAAATTAAATAAATAAAAATAAATATCAAATAACAAATATAATAGTATTGGCACAGAATATGAAAAAAGTAATTGATCAACTGATCAAGATGAACAGCTGACAGACATTCGGCGTTAGGCAAATTACCCCTGCCGTTGTCAAACAATGTTTTGCCCAACTGGTAAAGAACATATTTATTCAACAATTGAAGTATTATTAAATGGCAAAGAACTCTTGCAAATGTCTTGTCAGCCATACTTCCAATATCGTGGTAAATTACAATTTATTGTAGCTTCACGGTGACAGACTCTTACAAGGTAGAAGTTTCACTATAATGCGTATGATATTTTCTAAACACTCTTCCGTACATTTATGTGGCACAGAATGGTGGTTAATACACCATATTCCTAAATGGCAGCTGTAAGGAACGGCCTGGTTTGGAATTCATGAAAACTAGGCTTAGTAGGCAAGAGCAAACCTTGAAGCGCTTACAGACTTGCATTATATATCGAAGCTTTGTGACCAGAATACATCAACAATATTTATAAATCTTAGTCATTTCGGAAGATTGCGGGAAGAAAAGGTTTTTTCAGTGTCTGAACAGGTTTACTCTGGCTGGCAGAAAGGATAAGATCAGCTGATGCCAACAAATTGTTGTGTTCTGCTGTGTACGAAGAAGGATAATTGAGACAAAGTGACGGGCAAAAAGATTTCTTTTTTTAATTTTCCGGAGGATGAAAATCTCAAAAGCATTGGATTCATGTTATAAGAAGCTATGTTGGAGAACATTTTGCCATTACAGAGGGAACAAGGGTTTGCTTGAGGCATTTTAAGCCTGAAAATTTGCAGATGAATGTAAACACAAGAGGACTAGCCCAAAACCAGGAGCTGTGCCAAGTATATTTGCATGGAAGCAAATTTCACTTCAAAAACGACCTCCGCCAACACCACGCTGTGAGAAAGAAACTAGTGTTAGAAAGGAGTGGGGTTATGCACATGGCAACCGAAAGCAGTGAAATTTGTGGTGATGCATCATCATCAACAAATATGGCAAGCTCAACATTTCCAAAACAGTGGAAAAAGAAAACATAACAGCGAGGGAGAGTGCAACTCTAATTTTGTCGCAAAATCTAACACAGATTTCATAATATCAGAATATAGAGACAAACTTTCTGCGGTTCTTGTGAAGAAAGAAAAACTGGAGGAAGAGATTCTACAATTAAAAGAGAAAGTTGTTGATCTGGAGCATCAATACAAAACTTGAGGAGCAGTTGTTTTCATTTAAAAACATTGCATCAAATGACATACTGATAACATTTTACACCGGATTTCCAAACTATCAGATAATCCTGGTGCCAGGGGTGAAAACGTTATGCATTGGCTGTCAGGAAAAGAGGTGGATGGCAATGCCAAGGGTATTGAAACCAATAGAAGAGTTTTTCCTGACATTGTGCAGGTTGAGGCAAGGTTTTGCCAAGACACACTTTGCACACTTGCATGTTTTTCAGCCAACTGTTAGTAGAATCTTTATCACTTGGATAAACGTTTTATATTTGAAACTTGGCCATATAAACATTTCCCTATCCAGAACTAGTGAATGAGACAATGCCTCGAGATTTAAGGGGAAATATCCAAACACAAGGGTGATCACTGACTGCACAGAGGTGCGCTGCTAAATGCCTAGCAGTCTTCTTTTAAATAGTGAGTCGTTTAGTTCTTATAAGCACCATACCACTTTAAAGGCATTAGTGGGAATTTCGTAAAAAGGACATATCTGACAGGGAAATGGTAGAGAGGAGTGACTTTTTAACCCTTCCCTTTTCAAATGGAGCCTCTGTAATGGCTGACAAGAGCTTCACCATTAAAGACATTCTTCCCCTTGGAGTCTCCATAAACATCTTCCCTGGGAATGTCTGACCAAATGTCAGCCAAAGATGTTATAGCAACACAAGAAATTGCAAGCTTGCGAATCCATGTCGAGAAGGCCATCACTAAGGTGAAGAATTTTCACATAAAATTATTTGATGGGGTAATTCCATTGTACCCGTTTGATGTAGTAAATCAAATGTAGTGTGCCATGTTGTGCAATATGCAGGATCTCATCATCAGCGCTTAAATTAAATTATCCTGAATACTGGCAAATTAATTCTGCCTCTTAAAATGTCAAGCAGGCGTGATAGTGTAGCATTCTTCCAATTGAAGGGCCCAGAGCATAACCAACTATGTCAAATTTGAGACCTTTTTTTTTTCGCGATTATTTTGCCTCATTTTTGGTATGACCTACAAATCAACTTCAAAACATCGTTCAGAAATTTGTATGCTGGTTTTTCCGTCATTTTAGAGAAAAAGTATATAAAAAATGAAATTAATTAAAATAAACTACCTGAAGAAAGATGAGTTCTGGCCCTCTAGTGATTTGACCATAGCGAGTGTAGTTCCTTCCATAACTGTATGAAACATACTCTAAAATGACGCCATTAAAAGCAGATTGGCCGTGAGACTATGCAACCGCAATACTCTTGACCAGTGCCAACAACCTAAACAAAAATACCGCCATTTATGCGCACCTGACTTGCTTATCGATTGTGAGCTCACTAGGGTAACACATCATCCGTAACATGTGTATAAACCAACATGTTTAAGGCCTGTCCGGTGATTGAAAGACATCAGTAAATCCGGAAATCCTTAAGTCTCTAGCACCTCTCAAAGAAATGAGTCGTGTTTCTTGTCATTGTGTCTAAATCTCTATTTCACGCTCGAGTTGAAAATAGATGTTGGTGGACAAGACGAGCCAGTGGGAAAGTCTGCAATCACTTCGGATCAGAAAAGGGGCGGTGTTGTAAGTTGTGGGCCATTTCCCATCCCGTGCCAAAGTCGAAATGCCCGATATCTGAAGTGCTTAGAGACTGATAATATTTTCCGTATTTCATTTGGGTGGACATCCCGCGTTCGTTGTCTCCATTGATATCCGACATGCTTTGCAACACCTTAGCTGACTATTGGTGATAAAACTAAAGCGATTTTGAGGGAATGAACTTCAGGATATATTTTTCTTGAGCAGGATTTAGCGGTACGGGCCCAAACTTGGCCATCTGAAGTGAAAAAAATCGGCACAACATGAAAAATTCAGGTAAACTTTGGGATTCATTTTCTTGAGTAGGATTCAACGGAAAGATGGGGTTTAGTTAATTTTTGTTTAAAAAAATTCTGAAGAATGTTTTGCAATTAATTTGGAGGTCACATGCATAAAATGAGGCAAAAGGGGCATGAAAAAAAGGTCTCAAATTCGACATACGTTGGTTATGCTCCGACCCCTTCAATTTCTTTGGGTTCATCATGTGTTTCTCTCCTAATGAAACAGGTAGGGCAGAAAACCATGCGACAAGCCTAGAGAGCATCAGCTGTGACTAGACTACAGCACATGTTTAAAACCCAGTAACAAGAAATACTATTTCATAGACTTGAATCATTTCATTAGAAAAATAACATCTTTTTACCAACAATCAATGTGACACCCACACCACCACCCCTTGTGGCCTAGCATTGATAAGTGCATATGTGACCCTCCACGGGAAAACAGGGAAAAAGGTGAATGCACGGGCACGCGTGTCATGTCACGGCACGCTAAGCGTGCCACAATGTCACGGATATGCGCATATTAATAAAGCAAAACAAAGGGTGTCACGGTAGCTATTGTTTGGCATGCTAAAAGCTTTTGTATCATGTAGCGTGTTAAATGTCACGACTAACGTGCAATGTAACACGCGGGCAAAAAGACCTGCGTGCAATGTGGCACGCGTGTGATGAGGCGTACCAGAAGTGCTTGTTAATTATTCTGACAATGGACATGAACGTACGAACAGCTCGGAAAAAATTCGAATAGATGGTCATGAACGGGTGAATGGCTTATTATTCCGAACGGATAGCCACGAACAGCTGAAAAGCTTATGAAAAAATAATTTCAAACGGAAGGCCCTGAACGGCTGAACAGTTAATGAATTTTGAATGGATAGAACGGCTGAATCTGAACGGCCCATGTCAAGTTTTGAACAGATAGCCGTGAATAATGGTCGAACGCGAGAAGACAAAAATTCATGGCCGCGTGGCAGACGGAAAATTTACCGGCGGTAAATTTCACCAGCAACGCTTAACCCCGACTATATTATAAATAAAACTATGAATAACAAAAATAACTTGAAGAGCAAAACAAAACAAGCGAACTGCAAGCGAACTCCGTTGAACTCAGTGAAGCATGACTGCGACTCCTTGCCAACATCTACATTTGCATACGAGTTACAAAACATCGTGACAGATAACGCAACAACAGCTACGCTGTATCAATCAATTTGACAGAAGAGCGCGTTGTCGTGGCAGTGCTTTTGAGAAAGATTTGCTACAATCCCCGTCATATTTAGTTGGGACAAGTCACGCATAACACATATTTACCCTAACATTCGCCGTCCTTCCCTCCAATGTTGAATTTTGCGGCTTTGTGGTCATTAAATGGCAAACCAACATTGAGGAGGGAGAGAGAAGGCACGGAGACGCAATGTGTCCCAACAAATGTGACGAGGATTGTATTTGGGAGATAATCGTTGAGGCGTTGATTGACAACAATTATGATTAAATGAAATCAAGGGCACGAATGACGGAGAGTGTTGTGTGTAAATAGCATTTGCGTAACGTTGCTATTTTCAGGGATGTGATGTAACAATTTAGGGTTATTTGTGGTTTTTGGGTTGTATATAAGGGAGGCAAGTAAAAAGTATAGAATAAGAAGTATAGTTCTACTGGGTAAGGACGACTGACAATACAATTTCAGATGGCTTTCAAGTCTGTTATCAATAGCGTGATGCGAGCTCGTGTATATTATTTATGCAACGTTAAGGGTATGTCTATACGTGCAGTAGCACAAATCTGTCAAATTTCGCGTGGAAGTGTGTGGAGAATCAGGAAAGAACGGTTGGTTGCGAAAATTGACTGTAAGGAACGCCTAAAACGGGGCCACGTCCTAAGTTGAGTGCGAGACAGAAAAGACAATTACTGAGGTCGATAGTGCGTTTACGAGAAAGGGAAGGGAGCTTCACTTGCAAACGGCTCATGGAAGAATCAGGAATCTTATCAAGCCAGGTCTCCGTAAGAACAGTACAACGTTTTCTGAACTCTGAGGGGTACCATTATTTAAAGACACGGAAAAAAGGTCTCCTTACCACTGCTGATATGGTAAAAAGATTGAAGTTTGCTCGGCGAATGAAAAGAGAGTACAGTGCTGATGTGTGGACAACACAAGTCGGATTCTTTCTTGATGCCACTTCTTTTACCTACAAGAGAAATCCATTAGACCAGGCCCGAGCGCCAAAGGCACGGATTTGGAGAAAACCGTGTGAAGGTCTCACTACCGGTTGTTTAGCAAAGGGACGAAAAGAGGGCACTGGTGGCAAATATGTGAAGTTGATTGTGGCCATCTCCTACAATAAGGGTGTTATCGCTTGTCACCCATACGAGAAAATGACTGGTCAATTTTTTGCTTCGTTCATTGAAGAGCATTTTCCGCGTATGTTTCGTGTGGCGCAGAAGGGAGAGAACAATTTATTCCTGCAAGACAACTGTCCATGTCAGAACTCAGCCTTGGCTAAAGCTGCGATGGCAAAAACAAATTCCACTTCATTACCTCTGTCGCCAAAAAGCCCGGACCTTAATTGCATCGAAAATGTGTTTCCTATTGTTTCTACAATAATAGAGAAACAGGTCAAAGAGTTACAAGTAACTCGACAATCATTTGACGAATTTCAAGCTAGAGTTATAAATGCATTTTATGCCATTCCGATCGCTACTATCAATAAGCTAATTGCATCTATGCCTGGCCGTATTGATCAAGTGATTGCGAAAAAAGGGGGTCGAATTAAGTATTGAATATTTTGTGCATTTATTTCAATGACACTGTTTTTTAACATAACGTAAAGTTTATTATACTTCACAGAACTTTATCACTACTTTGTATTAAGCAATATTTATCGTCCTGATCGCTGTATTTTTCTTGTTTTTTTTAAATAAAAACCCTTGTACGCTACATTTAGTATATTCTTACCGCTGTTTTTTTCATTCAGTTATGGCATGGTTGTAATTTTATTTGAATCCTGTATGAGGACATACTTGTGAGAACTCAACTGTTTGCGCGATTTTAAACCATACATTGTAAAGCACGCATACATTGTAAAGTACACGAAATTCATGGCAAGAAAATCATGTTTACATTTGCTAATTAAGTTATGCAAAATGCTCACATCAACTGCTTTGTATGTGATTGAAATACAGTCTTTGTAATCAACATGTATTACAACCTTTGGAAGTCAAGGGATGAATGGCTCTTAACTGAGCTAGAATACATCGCTATTTACCACTTTTCCTTTCCAGGAAACTCAAATCGCTTCCCGTGTTCAAAGTGTACACGAGTCTCCACTAAATATTAATTGAATTAACATCAGATATTTCAATTCAACAAACTGTGGATCACTTTGCACAGCGATGAAAAAAGCACCTTTTATCAGCTCACACTCGTTAAAAAAGACCTAAAATTGTAAATCTACTTTATAAGCATCCCATTTATGAAATTGGGCTGTTCTTACTCCGTCCAATTTTAGAATTGAAACCGATTACAGTATGGTGACTCGTTATGGAGACTCGTGGAGACTCGTTAGATGAAAATAGAAACACTCAATTAACTTTGCGGAAAAATTAACTCCGCAAAGCAACGCGCACATGGTGGGACAATCTGTTGGTCTTTCTCTGCAATTTGAAAATGGAACGGGAAAATTTTCCAGCGTACATGCATCATTTGGGATTCGGTTTGATCGAGGGTACCCCCACGCACTAAACAAACCTCTTCTTTGCTGGTGCAAAAGATTGGTGTATCGCGCGCGAACTCAATGTCTTGTGCGAAATGGGTTTTGGGAGCAGGTAAATGCACCTTTTGCCCCTCTAAAAGTAATAATAAATCGTGCCATGGGATAATTTGCGTGCACCAACGGAAGTCATTCAAGAATATTACCTCTGCACTTTCCGCTCCTAGCCACGCAAAAGTGGTGGTAGCGGGATTGGTAAATGTTTTGTAAACTGCATTGAGTGGATTGAGCAAGAAGGTTTTGGCGCAATTGGCTGGGCCTTTGATTAGAATATTTCGATATTTTCCACGCCCTTTCTCTAAAAGCGTTTGCACTGCTTGTGCAAACTCATCATGAGCAATGTCATTGCGCGTCAGAACTTCTTTCGCCATCCTTAGCCACTTACCCTCGCAGCCCGCAACACACGGGTTTTCAAGTTCTTTGTACAATATCTCAATTCGTGTTAATCTCGACCTCTTCAAATCCGCTTCAGCATTTTGCATTTCCCAGCCCACAGTCAGAGCTTCGTCCACTGCCTTGGCTCCTTTGTTTGCAATAAACTCTGCCAAGTCAGTTTTTCCTTCGTTCTTTTGTTGATTGGCTAGCGCCATAAGCTCCATTCTCGTCTTAATGCCTTTTTCGACTGCCAGCTGTGAGACATCATAAATTGTTAGTGCCTTACGCTTTCGCTTTCGTTGCGGTTCGTTACCACCAAGTCGCCGATTTTCCAGGTGCGCATGACTTGCATGAGCCGTTGATGGCTCACCAATCTCCCGTAGATCAGGGTGATTCGGCGATTCTATGGCCTCCTGGTCCTCTTTGGTGGTATATCTCCAAGCCGTGTAGTAATTCTCATGACGGCTGCTGAAGTTCACTTGAATACCATATTCATTGTCAATGTAATTTCGCACCCTCAGCCATCTTCTACGCCGGCTTAACTTTACAGCCAGGTGGTAGTGCATTCCCCCATCGCGGTGAGCTTCCCTGCTACAAACCCATTGAACAACTAAACAATCGTTCTCCGGATTGGCGTTTTGAAATCCATCTAATACGATGCGAGAAAAACTTTCGCGTGATGGCACAATATCCATGTTCGCCTGGCTATATGTGATCAAATATACTCGTTGCATTTCCCTTGGGTTTAACTCCTCTCGATCCAGCTGAACGGTTTCACTGCTCTCGTCCCGCATTATGATATCTCAGTCTTGTTCAATTTTGAACCTGTTACATGTTTACTACTCAGAGTTGTTTGTTTAATACATTAACAGCCCTGCACATGTCACAGCTACCATCCTTCGAAAATCACATTTGTAACTCCTAATTCGATTACAAAATTGTCAAACATACGAGCTCCCCCGTTAGATTGCCAATAAAATTCTCAATTCCTTTTTATCTCAGTGTTCCGTTTAAGTTCCGGTATCAACCAAATTGCACAGCACTTTACGTATGAATTAACGTGACTTTAAAAATCCTATGAATATACAGAAAAAATCATTTTCGTTACGTTATATTCCTTCGATAACAATTTTCCGTCTAACCCTTCCTCCGCGAAGAAATCATCAACGCAGTTCTTCCCACCGATTCAATAAACTTTACCGCCACTTTTCACTTTGAGAGCACATACTTTAAATTCCGATAAAATACAATCCCCGTC
>JAJGOT010000824.1:0-7500 GCA_022457155.1 Cladopsammia gracilis | reverse complement strand
TGCGAGGTGTTGGCACTGGTTTGTAAGTTCTTGGTTTAGGAATTGGTCTCTCAATTGGTTTGATATCATCTACCACGATAATTTCAGGCTTCTTCTCTTGTTTCAATATCATTTTGATTAGTCGAGATTTGTTCAATTTCTTAAGATCTCTCTTATTCATCTATATTATACTATTATATGATATTATTTTTTATATATTTTTAAATATTTACATGAAAAAAATTTATATAAACAAAAAATTATCTAAACTATATTTATTTGAGTAAGATTGAAATTAATGAATGCGTTTATCATGTTCATCCGGTTTATGATTTGTACGCCTCAGATGAAAACGGAAATATTATTAATATTGTCAAAAAAGTACAAATGAAAGGAGCTAAAAATCACACAGGCCATTTATTATGCAATGTTAGAAAACATAATCAAAAAGGGTATAAAACATATTTGACACATAGGTTTATTTGGGAATGTTTTAATTGTTTAATAACAGACAATAAAGTCATTGACCATATTAATAATATAAAAGATGATAATAAATTATGCAATCTCCAATTAGTAACACAAAGTGAAAATACCAAGAAATCTGTTAAAGACATTGATTATTCATACATAAAAAATACCCGAAAAAAATCCAAAATGTGTAAAAGCTATTAACTCATCTACAAAAAAAATTTATATTTCAATAGTATGTACACAGTACAACAACATTTATGTGTAAGCCCTGCTATCGTAAAGAGAGTATGTGATGGAATTAAATATTGTAAATCAGGTATCTCCAAAAAAGACGGATGTTCATATAAATTTGAGTATGTCAAAAAAGAGGATATGCCAGACGATATAAAATCATCAAAAAACGTTTGAAAATGTCTAAAGATAAAAAGATACATCATAATGAAGCATTAAAAAAATGGCAAAATAAAGAATACAAATGTCCAAGATGTGACGAAGTAATGAAAAACAGTAATAAACAACATCACAACAACAAATGTAAATAAATAGCCAGAAACAATTATATATTTTTGGCTACAAAATAGCGAAAACAGATTTACTGTGGTACTTATATATTATATATAATAGATTATTTTTATACTATTTTTATATATTTTTTAAGTCCTTAAACGAAACCCAAGTGTTAAAATCATCACTGTATCCTTTTCATTTTACCAAAGCTTGTTTCTTCTTATAATCTCTCCGAATGACTTTATCACTACGGAAAACATCCTGTCTGGCTTGAGTTCGAAAACCGTTAAAAAGATGCTGGAATCAAAACAAGACATTAAACACTATTTCTGCAACCATGACTGTTTTGGCACTTGCACTTCGAGATTTTGATGGGCTCGGGAAAGACTTCTGTTTGGAGGTTCCAAAATAACTCGTCAGCAGTTTTATTTCCTGTACAGTAAGAAAGATGTTCGTGCATGTCTGTTAAATACACTACGGTATATACGTACCACCCCTCACAGCATAACATCGCTGAACAGATTCATTGGTCAAGTATTAAAAAAAACATTAAAATAAACTAATGTTCACTCAATAGCTCAACTACTCTTTAAAGGAAAACAGCGAAGAGTTTGTCATCAAATATTAGAGGTTTTTCTTACAGTACTGATATATTTGAATTAATACCCCTTTTATATTTCCTGTTGTTTTAACAAATAAAATATATTTTATTTTCCTGGACTTGCTTAGATTCTGAAAACTTCGTTTTTAGTCCATGCTTAGTATCATTAACAGATTTGATTCGAACACCAAATGCGGGAAAAATACTGCCAGATCCTCTCCCCAGTATCTCCCTCACATGTTCACTGACTGCCGATGTTTGTACTGATTCAGGGATTAAGGCTGAAGGAGTCTTAACGTTTGTTTTCTTGATCTTTGTTGGAACTGGTTGAAAGGTGAGAGAATGACCATGGAGGATAACAATTTTGTTCACGTTTCAGTCAAGATACCAGAACAGGAATTGCCTGTCTTGAAGCAAGTTGTGGAAGAGCGGTGTGGAGAAATCAAAACGATCGATAATGCTGCGAATGGTACGCGGTTGTTTGTACGTTTATTTCACTCATTAATGTAATGTGTTTTGAGACGTTTTTAAGCCTCCTCCATTGTAGTTTAAACTGCAAAAATTTAGATTTAGACCTCGTGGAACTAGCACTGAATTTAAGCAGCGATTTAACACAAGAATGGTCTTCAACCTTTCTCAAACAGGAAAAAGCACCTGTGCTGGGAAATCTGAGAAACTCGGTATGACAGAAGCTGCACACGCTGGAACAAAAGACATTGTCGAGGTTACAGAAGCAGCAGACGTCAGTAATCCAGAAGCTGATGTAGCTGCAGAAAATATTGAAGACATCATCCTTTTTCTGTGAGATCGCTGTGAAAGCTTCCAGATGGCTTCTCAAAAACGAAGTCTCTCAAACGTTCTTCGCAAAAAGGGTTGTGAATCTCTCACAGGGTTCATTCTCTGAATACATTACAAAGGCGCCAAAGGAGCTGCCGAGCAATATGGGTCACATTGAACGCGTTCCTCAACGATCCCAGGCAGCAAGACTTGTTTCTTCTTTTTTTTCTATTGTTTGATCCTTTCTTTTTATTTTAACAAATTTGTGCGTGTAACAATTTGTAATCATGTAATTAATTTTACTGGCCTGCCAAGATTAGCTTTAGCTACCTGCAGGCCAGTATTATAAACTGTATAATAAGTAACTAATAAAGATTTTTGTTGTTTGGTAAACATCTATATTTAGTCTACAATATTATTGCTTGTCACCTTTTCGGTGACAATATGTATAGCTTGACACCTTAATGGTTAGGTGTCAGCAAAACCTGGATCGGATCAACCACTGTAAGTCACTGAATGACAAAAGGTTAGGGATAGGGTTTCTTGACTAAATGAATTTTTGCTTTAAATTATTTTAGAGTCAAAACCACAGAGGGAAGCCACTGATGGGGAGTGACGCAGCTCGATTGAGGTAGAATGACGTAGAATTGTCCATGCTGGATTCAGTCTTCCATTTGGCCGTGTGTCTGTTCAGTTAGATCACAGATGATGTCAAAATGTGGTAAGAACAAAAAAGTGGCATATGAGCCGCAGGCGAGTGTCACTGATGTTCTTACCACATTTTGACGTCTTCTGTGATCTATAACTGAACAGACACATGGCCAAATGGAATCTATTTGTTTTATACCATGAACAGAAAAGTAAAGAGAGTAAAATTACGAATTTGCGTCGTAGTGCTTGACTGTTCGAAGATTTGTTCCAGTTTAGATATTTTTCAAGTCGCGAACACTTTTCATATTGGTTTCTTCCTTTTCCTGCTCGTAAACAGCTCCTGCTAAGCATTTTTCGAGGCTTTCACTTGCTCAATCAAGAATAATCTTGCAAACATTTTCAAAACTGTGCACCATGTTGGACAAAACAAAGCAAACAGTTTTTCTATGACGTTAGCCATGCATCTGTACTCCGATAGATCATAGGCAACGACCAATCACAGGGCGCGTAGTATTTAGTTCATTGTATAATATCACATACCATGTGTACTACCCAGAAACCGGAAATCTGATGTTTATCCGCTGATTAATTCACCAAAGCAGATTTATGGCAATAACAGCCATAGAAAGCAATATTCAGCTTATGCAGAAATGAAATTCATTCCAAGATTGACTCAATTCAACGTGGTTTGTGTTACAGCAGTAACCACGTTTACCAGCGTATACATGCTTTTCACTGGTGTTTTCACACTGTGCTGTTTTCGCGTGAGCTTCCAGTATAAAAACCCAGAAAAACTGCTTCAAATGTGAATGAGTTATCTGGTTATTAGAGTATCACCAAGACTGGAAGAGGTTTTTACGTTTTTGGTAAGAAAAAAGGTTCCTTGATTCTGACTTGACTCAATATCATTTGTTCTCAGTCGGCCGAATCAATCCACATAATAGATAACCTGGGCCTAAATCTTGTGATTATCAATTTTTATCGATTATTTTAGCTAATCGATCAATAATTATCAATGATTGATTTCTATTGATTTGTAACGCCCTGTTTACCGGATTGACCTAATGTGGACAAAAGTATGAAAGCAGCATTTTCTAACTGGTGGCTGAAATGTAGAGACGAGGAAATAAACTTAGCTTTAATTAGAACTTTACGAAATCGCTCAGACACATCTACAAAAGATAAATTCAGGAATCTGATTCCTAAGAATGGCCAGGTGAAGAATAAGGATGGACAAGATCCATCTGCCATCCTTACCTTGACCAGCAACAGATTAAATGATGAGCTGCAAAACTTTGGCTAAGTCTGCCATACCATCATACCAGAGTTGAACAAACATTCCACAGATAACCAAAGTGGGATGTATCCATCACCCATAAGTGTTGTTGTCCCATCTTATGGTTGGATTGCATTTTTGTCATTGATGTAAAGAGCTCCTTGTGTACCTTTTTTGAGGCTCGTCTGCATAGTCAATCAATAAATCTGTAAAAATCAGTAAATTTGATTTGAATGACATCGATTGTATCGATAAATCGGTAGATATTGATGACACACTCATTTGTTTTATCGATTTCTCTTGATTTTTACCGATTGTTGTTGATTTTTACAGATTGTTTTTGGCCTTTAAATTGCCGTATAAAGGCGATTATTTATCAAAATCAAGAGACAAGTGAAATGGAACAGTCAGTCAATGAAGTTGTAAGAAAGGTAAAGGAAATGTTACAAAGACTTGAAGAGGTAGAAAAGGAAAGACAAATTGAAGAAAGGAAAAAACATGTAAAAATATGGCCCTCCAGAAAGGATGAATGTCGTCTTACTTAAGGACTGAGTCTTGCGTGAGTGAAATGTTACATTTAAGGCCAGTTCCAACAAAAAAAAATTATTTTAAAGGTTAAGGAAGCCCAACAAAAGATCAAAGACAGATAAGAATGTAGCCAAGCGCATATTTTCTCATTCTTCAGCTCAAGCATGTGTATTACAGGTTCTGATAGGATAGGCCTATTTATGTTTATTGATTTGGAGACTGGAAAAAAGTAATAAAGTCTGGTTATTTTGAGCTTGGTTATACTGATAGCTGTGTTCTTGTTACCAATTGAACAAATACCTTTCATCAATGCAATTTGTTATTATTATTTTTCTGTACTTGGACTGTATTGTAAACTTTCTGAACTTCTCGTTGTTCCTTTCTGTTGATTTTCTGACTAGTACTAGAACTGTTTTCAGCTATTTGTTTCCAACTTGTCTGTGTTCGTCTCGAAGATACAATGCAATTTGCTTCAGCTGACCCGGGAGCTGAGCATGTATCCATCTAAAACTAATCTAAACAGTGAATTGCTAGTTTTATTTTTGTTGTTATATTATCGTATTTAATATTATATTATTGTAGCTATCATGGTGGTACATCTATGTTAGCAAGGCCAAGGAAAATAAATGGAGCTGACCAAATCTTACCACAGTTTCACTAAGAACAAGTATTTTTATATTCATATATACCTTTTATTACTTTTAGTAAACGTAGTAAAATTTATCTGGCCCATAATATTAACCTGTGAATAATAGTAGTTGTTTGTTATTTCTATGTTGCTGACATTGTTAAGAAATCAGCTGTGAATAGAGTTCTGCATTTATCGTTTCGTATTTCTTGAGAACAGCTTGTGAATGTGAAAATTAACTCCTTTACGTTACAAATGGTGAAAGTAAAGTTGTTCTTTGTATATCAGCTATTATTACACCAAAAACAAACAAATAACGTTTTCCGTTAGAAATCGATAAAATCATACAAAATCGGTACTATCTATTTGACACACCAAATTGTGTTATCACTTTCTTCTGATTTACGTTACCAAGTGATTTTTATCGATTTTTACAGGTACGGATTTTTATCTATTGACTACATCGGGTCTGACAGCATTCTTTTTCTAACCTCTGACAGTGGTCCTATTAAGGCTGTACAGTTTGTTGAAGGGTCCATTTCCATGACCATTAAGCAGAAGAAGAAAGAAGCTCTTGATAAAGCTGACTCCATGTGCCACGTACAGGAACTATGGTAGAGATTACACAAAGACTTCAAACGTCAAATCTGATTTCTGTCTTATTCTAAGCCTTTTCGATGCAACTGAAACTAATGTATTACTGTCTCCGGCAGTAGGTTAATGCAGGTTATCAATGTTTTATTCATCACATTTACAGGATGATACGACAAAGGAATTGCTCAGCCATGTGAAAAGGCAAACAAAATTGATGGAACAGCTGGTCAACAACCAACTGCAGGCTGGAGATACTCAGCAACAGTTTCAACAACCATACTTGAACTGGGGAGGGGGTAACTATACTCTACAGAAACCAGCAAAACCTTGCAATGGCTGCTCCTCAAAGTGTGCACAAAACGTTACATTGGGGGGAGCTCACTAAATGTCAATACCAGGTGCACAAAATGCTACACTGCATGATGCGCAAAACGTTCCATTGCATCTTCCATTGCCTGGTGTGTACATGAATCAACATCAACCTGCATTGGTCGGAATTCAACACGTTCCATGGATCAATGCACAAAATGGTCCATTGCCTGCTCTACCCATTCATTTTCCTGGTGTTCTTTCGTCCCATTACCTGGTAATCAGCATGATTCAGTGCCACAGAGAAGCAATTTGCTTATCAACTGCAGTAATGGAATCGCCTCCGGTTCAACAGGATCAGAACATATTAAAAAAGGACTAGACAGCTATTTGACAGAACAGAGATACTCTTTGAGAATTGCTTGAAAAGATGATTATGCCATAAATACTACCAAAATATATTTACAATAGCCTATTTCTAAATATTAGTTACATAGGTTGAAACATTGACATACACGTGTGATAAAACCGTTTCCGTTGTAAGCGAATGAAAGAATTATTGACTGGTATTTAGTATGAATGCTTTAATAAGGTTAATAGTTTAACCATCAAAAGGGCTTTCACCTGAATTTTGGGTGCATGAAATATGCCACAGTTGTGATCCCATCAATTAGAAATAAGCGTTGAAACGAACTTTGCGTAGATGATATTTGCTTAGTTACTTACATTTCCCAGAAATAAACAAGATGAAAACTTTTGACAGAGATTAGCCCGAGTATCAGGACTTCCTAAGCCTGTACTCTGGCTAGACAGAGATAACAATGAGGGAACTTGAGACTGCTTCGTTTAAGTTGGTCATGTAAACATTGGGCCCTAGCAGCAGCATAAGCCAACACAGGCAAATTTATGCATTGGGTTCTGATTGGCTAACAGGTCAAAATCCGGCCATCTGATTGGTGGAATCGTACCACGTGACTTTTTCGCATATCATTAATTGCGTGGGATAATTTATGCAAACGCGCGTGGATCCACGCAAAGAACAATGGCTGACATAATATTCGCACGTGAACCCCACGCGCAATTGAAACTCTTGGAAGGGGGTACGGGAGGGGAGATGAGCAGAAAGCTTGCTCAAGTTTGCCCAAGTTTGTCCAAGCTTGCCCCAGCTGGTTATGG
>JAJGOT010000822.1:0-216538 GCA_022457155.1 Cladopsammia gracilis | reverse complement strand
GGGTGCAACAAAACTCCTCGGCTAGTCTTTTACGCTGGCATAGTTCATGACATAAAGCTTGATACAAAGCCTCGTAAGTTGCACCCGAGCCGTTCCTTTCTTTCCATTCAAACAACATCATTAATGCTTTTTTTGCGTACTCTTCGTTATCTTTATGAAATCCGGTAATTTCTCCTTCATGAAATCCCAGGCGCCGTGCAAGACTCTCCCAGGAAGTACCAAGACGGTTTGACAACTCCTCCAGTTCATCCCAAGAAGGTGAACCATCCTTCCGGACTGAAACTACCAAAAACAAATATGAAGTGACGAGAACAATTAAGGAAATTGCGAACAATAATTATATTAGACCTGAGGAAAAAAACAAAACAAAACAAAACAAAACATTTATTAAGTCTTTTTACGAGATTTGCACCAAGTTCCTAGTGCAAACTCGGAACTTGGTGCAAACCTCGGATGGCCACATAGAGAATGCCCCAGAGCCCAAGACTTACTGTCCCAGGCTGCTACTGCACTTGCTCAATACCTGAAAACGGAAACCTTCCCAAATTTTCAAAAATGTTTTGAACCTAGAATCTGAATATGATTTCCAAACATCTTTGAAGCAGTCGGTGTTACAACAAGAACGTGAAATAACAGTAGTTGTGTTGTTTGGTTAAAACCCCAGTGGTCCATTTCTCGAAGTCCCGATAACTTTCCGGGCCCGGAGCTAACTTTTAAAATCAGAATATATCGATGTCTATAGGGTGTATTAAGCCCCAAACTAGCCTGAATTATTTCGTCACCTTAGAAGTTTATTAATTAGCCATTAAAACCAGCAATT
Organism: Cladopsammia gracilis; assembly: GCA_022457155.1. Taxonomy (NCBI): domain Eukaryota; kingdom Metazoa; phylum Cnidaria; class Anthozoa; order Scleractinia; family Dendrophylliidae; genus Cladopsammia; species Cladopsammia gracilis. The sequence continues at coordinate 215,718 of JAJGOT010000822.1, read as the reverse complement.
ATGCATCTTTAATGTGAAAATTGCAGACAGAAAATAAGTTTCCGGGCCCGAAAAGTTACCGGGACTTTTGAGAAACGGGCCCCAGGAGCAGACGGAGACGCAACAACAGCAGTCCGGCCTGTTTCGCTGAAAAGTGAGTAATGTAGTTTCTGCAGTGCAGATTGCTTTCTCCGTAAATTTTGAAACATTTTCATCAGAATACACAGCTTTCCAACAGTTAGCCTGTTCGCGCCATCTAGAAGTTGCTTTTGTGTAAAATCCCACTAACTAAAAGAATCGTTTTTCTTATGAATTGGAAAGTAGAAGAAGTTCGGAAAGTTATACTTTAGCTTGCTAGGCGGGTAATCCAATACAAATCTTGGATTTCTGTGATAAATAAAGATAGATAGGCATGCATAAAAACAGCTAATAAAAGAGACTTTTATCCATCGATTTCAGTTGTATTTACCTGTAGCGGCAGTTTTCCTTTGTTTAGCATAGGAAGCAGAATGTGGCGGCTCTTCCTTTCGCTTCACATCTGAACAAGGATCTTTAACAGAAGTAGCTGTGTAATAAAAGGAGAAAAGTTCGTTCACTTTGGGAAAGTGATAACATGACCTACAGTCAAAACGAGAAGGAGAGTACAAATTGTGTGTGGTTTGAACCGGTAGTCTGTACATGTCGAGTGCGATCGGGGACTGAGTGTAGTTCTGAACAGAACTGTTGTTCGTGACAATGACTGACGTTTCGATCAGGTGAGCGGAAGTCATCTTTAGAGTTATGTGAATTAAAAACCGTCAGCTGATATTATTAATGGCTAGTTGTTGCTGTTACGTCACTGGTCAGTTTTACCATGTTGTGATTGACTGTTGACACTCAAGTCGGTGATTGGTTTGACAATCACACTACGACAGACTACTGATGTAATGCGGATGAGGCTACTTCCCGGCCTATCACAAAATACGGCCGGCATTTTTGTTTATGATAGGAATTGATGGTAGAAAGTGTTAGAACTCAAGATATGAAGTTGATAACTCGTACCCTGCCGAAGTTCGGGAAACTTTGCATCTATCTATACAGGTCACATTTATAACATAAGTAAACAAGGTATCGTTTACAAGGTATTGCATTTTCCCTGATGGGAAAACGGACGGGATAACCAGCAAAGAAGTAACAAATCTATACAGGTGGAAAGAATTTATTTGTCGCGTGAAGGTTTACAACAAGAGCTGAAGGAGACAAAACACTCCCTCAATGATCGATTCCCTCACCTTCATAATGAGGCCACCTTTGGAAAACAAAAGGATCGCTGAGAATGTCAGCAGTCAGAGATGCTGCCATTACACTGGCAAATCGTCTCCAAGATTCTGTTTCAGAATTGTTCCCGTTTGCGTATTCTGAGATGGCTTTGATGATAATCCACTCAATTTCCAGGTCATGTGCTGCTGCGTAAAGGCCTGAAAACGAAAGAGAAATTAAGAAAAAGGAGTCGCACGATTTGCATGAAGAGGATACCGGTCTTCGATTGAACAACGCAAGATTCTTGAACCTAAACAGAACTTTCAGAACTGGTTCACTAGGAATGTAGTAGAAGAGTCGGCAGAGTTAGGAGTAGCTCCTGGACAAATATTCTTGACTTAGAGAACTGTCAAAACCAGACAACTACGGCAGCTGATTCAGACCCATTCCATTAGTAGGTCTCAATACGCTGGCAGCTGATTCAGACCCAGTAGTAGTTCTCAATACGTTGTGTTGGCAGCTGATTCAGACCCAGTGGTAGGTCTCAGTACACGGTTGACTATATGTGAAGTTGCAGGGCTATGCTTTAGTAGTGTCCAGGGTCCTCAGGCTACTAACTTTTGTCTCTAGGGAACCAAACTATTTTTATAGCATTTGAGTGAAATGCCAGTTTTTATGACAAAACACTATGTCATAGTCAGCTGCCATGTGTTTACACGTAAATGCTGGCCTTTTTGGTGTGGAAATGACAAATGAAAATATATTTTGACAAATTCTTGTTAAAACTTGCCTGAATATTATTTAGTCATAGGCAGAAAAATACCCTCTTCAGTCCTGGCCAAACTGACTGGCAAGTATATGTCTAGATGCAAGTTATAAAAAAGCCATTTCAATGTACATGTAGTCTCGCGCATACACCCAAACCAAAGTAAACAATAGTGACAGCAACTCACAATAACTTGCATTGGTTGACTAAGTGATAATAGAAACTTGCGTCAACTTCCACAAGAATCAATGCTTGATCGAATTGGACGAAAGTTATCGATGCAACTTATTATTGATGGCGACTTGTCTCACCATTTGGCCTGGGCCACAGATGTTCGGGATCTTTTTTTCAACAAGTGAAAGAAAATTAACATCTTAGTCTTAGAGAGGACCTCTCTGTAAATCACTACTGCGTGGTGAAGTTGGCATCCTCGATAAAGATTATTATTATTAACATGTATGCATTTAAAGTGACATGCCTTGCAAATTCCGTCTAAAACTGTAAAGTTAATAAGGAACCAGCATTAAATCGAAACAAATTGGGACTATTGCATTGCTAGACTTACAGCTGTACTTGTCTAAACAGCAAGGTCCTCAAATTATGGTATGGTGTTGCAAAAATTGTTTTTCAGTTGAAGACGGTGCAGCATTGCTAAATGAAATATATATTTCTATTTTTCTATACTATTTTTCTATCTACAAAATATTGATAGCCTACCGTTTTCAATTTACATGTTGTTTACAGGATCTAGACAGCCCCCTTTTTCGATTTACATGTTATTTACATGATCTAGGAAGCCCCCCTTTTTCAATTTACAGGTTATTTATAGGGTTCCTTACAGATTCCCTCTTTCGATTTACATGTTATTTGCAGGGTTCCTTACAGGCTCCCATTTTCGATTCACATGTTATTTACAGGATCTTCTCTTGTATTTACATGTTCCACTCCAAATATTTACATGTTATTTACAGGTTTGACAATAACATGTAAAAGGGGAATTGGCATGTAAATTATCATTTACAGTGTCTTTACATGTTATTTACATACAATGTAAATTTTCAACTTTTCCAGTGCACGCGGCACCCCAGAATTCATAGTTGGGAGTCTTTGGGCTCCTTATGATTTTCCTTGGAGTAAAACCTTGACTTGAATTGTTTTCATATTTCTCAAGTATTATTTTACAGAAATAGCTGGGAATGAAGGGTCTCGCTGAGGTACGTTCTTAGGGCTCGTCACGCAATTGTTCATCCCCCCCACCCCCCGCTTCGCCAGGACGGCGAGTGCGTGTCATGACGAGCCTCACTGCTTTGAAGCTATATTTGTTCAAATCTTACCTTCGCCACCCATTTCTATAGCAACAGCTTCAGGGAATCGCTGAATGAGTTGTGCACATCTGTCGTGGTTTTGCACCTTCTCCGGGCCACTCAGAAACACGCCATCACGGTGTACTGTCACGTCTAATTCTCTATGAGGGTCAGGCTTCAAAGGCGCTTCCCAGCCCTCACCAGCACTTCTTATGAGGTTCGAAAGATACTTTTTCAGGGGTACACTGTGGCCACGTTCCTGAATACCATTATCTGTGACTGTGGTGGGTGCATATGTTATTACCTTTGCAGAGACTATCACATCTCCTAGCTTAGCTATCTCGCCATTCAAGCTTCCACAGTAACCTACACTGAAAACAGCCTTGGGCCTTAACGCTGCGACGGCATTTTTTACAACAACTACAGAACCTCCAGGAACGCTAGCACCTTCATTACATTTCATCAAAGCAATCTTTAGATTAAGCGCTTCATCGTCACCAATATCCCCGAAGTACACGTATCCGAGGTTTGGGTGAGAACTCTTGTGGAATCCTGGATTCAGATGTGAAAGACAACTTAAAAATTCACAATCCTCCACTGTCAGTAACAGAATGTCGATTGGCAGCAGGTTATCATCCCAGGGTTGTGACTTTTTCGGAAGTTTCTTTTTCTCGAGTAGGTTGATATCAATCTCTGGTGGATGGCGTTTGCCCGCCATTTTGCAAAAACTTTTTTGACGACTCAATTCCTGGTAAAGAATTCAAAGGTTAAAATTAAACAAATGAACTTTGTCTTACAAATGTGACAAAGTGTGACCCTCAAATTCTTAATTGCGGGAGCTTTAGGGGTTTCGTGGGGATCATGGTCCCAAAGGGTTCCAGGGTTCCAGGCCTAAAATAGCGGGGCTCCAGGACACCAAGGCCAAAACAAATAGGCTTTTTCAGGGCTCCGGATTCCAGCCATTGTCCAGAGTTAAAATATCCATGGCGACCCGAGGTGCCAAAGAAAAATAATCAGGACTCCAGGGGAACCCCTCCCCCAACCTCGTTCCCAGGGTCCTCCTCTTCCCGCCCCCTGGAGCGAGAGAGAAGAGATCCTGGTCTGGTTTGGTCAAGTGTCTTCTAAATTTTAGAAGATTCCAAATAAACGCTACGGGGGAGCGGTGGCAAAGTGTGAAATTTGTCCGCTCTTGCTAAGCATTGCGAATCAAAACAAATCCCGAGTGAAAAGCGTTCGGCGACTCACGATAAATGTGAAGCGGCGGTCATCCGCAGACTTCGAAAATATATCCACATCAACTGGTTTTAAGAGTACAAGTTGCTTTAGGATCTGCAAATTAACGGTTGGGGAATTGTCACGGTGTTTGAAGATTTGCCTCTGAGTAAAGCTAATTTTGAACTTGCTACTATGTGCTACAGAATGCAGTCCAATTTTCTTACTTGATGCCGCTAAGCTCGCGCTTGGCAAGAAATGCTTTTGATTTACGCCATTGTTCCAAACTTGGACGAATTAACGCTACATACTATTTTAGCAGGCGATCTTTAAGCTTCATTCGAGTAGCCTGTTCCAGGCGTTCAGTTAGTGGGGCGCGAACGAAAGATCGGCCGCACGAGAAAAAAACCGAGGGGAGGCTTCGCCTCTCTCCCAGTCTTCCCTAGCTCCGACCCTAGCGCGGCGCGCCGCTTGTCGCTGCTCCCCACCATCTAAACGCCTGGAAGAGGCTACATTCGAGAGGCACATTAAACTTGTCGCCGTCCGGCGTTCTCGGACGATGGCTAAATATAAATTTCCAGGGCCCTTATTGATAACAGCACTTTTATGAGATCACCCTGGTAAAATAACATTACAATTATCCTATTATTATCTTATTAAAGGAAGAAAGAAGCAGCCGCTACGGACCAAATTTTTGAAATGCAGATCAACTGTACACTTTTATTACAGGAAACGAGGTAGAGTAAATCATGAGGCATGTTGTTTTGTTCAACGCTCATCGGTTCCAGTCGTTCGAATGTGTATACAAGATAGCGTGTATTTTCTTTTATTATACACTTGAGCAATCATTGAACGACATCAATTTTATCCTTGCGCATTATTCATTCGCTTGTCGTTTGATTGAACCGTTTCCGGACATCAACGGCGCGATACGCGCACCGCGGCACGAGCCGCTGTGAACACAGGCGGCCCAAGCTCACTATATGAGCGGTATTGTGTTACAAAGATTCGATTTATTTAGGTTTGTATGGGAACGCAACGGTTTTGCTTCAAAACTTAAAAATTCGAATCTTATGTGAATGAAACTGACTTACCCTGTTGCTGTGTTGTATTCTTTGTTGTTTGCTTGCTCCTCGGGGCGATTTAGCGCGATTTCGGCGAGTTATCGTTATTTCGGTGTTCCAGTCTTCCAGTCTACCCAGTCGCTATTTATTTGATTTTCGGGAGAAAAGAAGTGAGGTGCGTGGGGTATTTTGGGAAGGCTTGGAGGCAGAAAAGGGGCAAACAAAACAAGAAACAGAAAACACAAAACAAAAACAAAAGCAAAAAAACAGCTGTCCGGCCATGTCCGGCCACTCATGGTAGTATGGCTGAACGTTTGCGTAAGGTACTAGCCAAACAACAGAGATGGCGTCGTGTGCATGCCTCTTGCATTGTATAGTCGTATAGTTTATTATATTCCACTTTTATTTTATTTGCTTTTGTTTCTGTTTTTCTGCCGTAAGGATCAGTTTGCCGTTTCCTTTCAAGTATTAATACTGATCTAAGTATTAATACTGATCCAAGTCTGGAAGCCCAGATTCTCACTGGTTTGTTGCAGTGATGGTGCAGTCTTTGTCTTGTTTGTTTATTCGTGCTGTACCTTCGTTCTCCGATCTGGTCCCCAGGGCCTCCTCCTCTTTCAAAATGGCTGACCAAGGCTGCCAAATATTCCAAGAATCGTGGAGTATTTTGTCGCGTAAAATATGATGAAATATCATGATCACGTGACAAAATACTCCACGATTATTGGAGTATTTTGTTGGTAGCTGTGTCCAGGGGTTCCTCCGCGCCACCATTTTGAAAGCTGAGGAGAGTAGTTTTCCTGTATGAATAGTTTCTATCCTTTGAGTCTATGACGAATGAGCATTAAGGTATGTAATGACTGATCAAGAAATGTGACAACGGACACAGAATACTAATGTCGTCAGCAAGAGGGCGAGAGGTTGGGTGTGCTGGCTCCCTCCAATGACAATGTTTGCGAACTGACAACTTTGCATATATTATTGTTCCTTATATAATGCAGGCGACTCTGGAGTCTGGGGTAAAATGACAAAAAATAGGTGAGGAGGGGTGGGGAGCCTCTTCACGACCTCTCCCTAGTCAATCGCATTTTTGTTCTCGTTACCAGTATCTCGCCTGGCCGTTTTCTCGCCCTCATTCTTCGCGCACAAAGAGTTGACAGCAGAGGAGACTGGAGTGTTAAATATGTAAGCCAGAGCCCTTTGTCAACTTTATTCTGACGCTTTTGAACGCGCGACGAATGCATGTAGACAAGAACAACCTTCAGATGATTTTAGTATCAAAATTTTGTCAACCTATCCTTGATTTTACTCTGGTGCCCACTGCTGACCGCGCATCCGTGGTCTCTTCTGTTCTTCACGCCTTTATGGCGCCTATTTTGCAGTGCTATGTGATTTTGCGTAGCGGCTTATTCGTCATAATAACAAGGGATGTTCAATTTGTTCGAAGAAATGTAATTTAACGTTATTCTGCTGTAAGGAAGACCAGTCAGAATGGGAGCAGCACCTATTTTTGTGCGAAAAATGAGCTATTTGTGGACACGTGTCGAACGCCGAAAGCTACCGAACTCTAAATTCTCAGTGGAGCATTCACCACATCTGCACCTACAAAATAGAAAGATAGGTTTATGACGGAAAACACAGTTAAAAAAATAGCCACTTACCATTCACTCACGAGAACATTTCCTTCAGATCGTGATCTCAAAACCGCGGGCGAGAGACCATCTTGGTCAGTTTCGTTATCCGAGACATCGGAATCGTCGCTTGAAGGGGCTCGTGGTTCACCTTCATAAGGCTGAACTAGCCCAACAACTTCCATTTCTTCCGAATCTGACGATTCTGTTTCATCGCTACTGTCTTGCGAACTAGCCGAAGATAGCACATCGTCGATTTCGGACATTTCTTGGAGATAAAGATAATGTTTAGCCAAGGATCTACTGCGATCTACAAGCGACACGTGCGATTTGCTGAAAGTCACAAATCGCATACCACAGTTTCATACGTCATCGTGGGTTCACTGGTTCCCAGGTCCCGGAACCACCTTTGAAGTAAAATTCAACCCGTTTTTGGCAGCTACTTTTCTCAGTTTCCTTTTAAATACATTATAATCTAACAAAAAATAACAAAAAAGGATAATTACATATGCATTCACGTTGTCGCGATAAACAAATCTCGATCGTAGATATTCTGTTGTCATCCCATGTAAGGTCTTATACATCACGATAAATTTCTTTTCTAATCTTTGATGACAGTTTACGCCACCCTAATGCCGGGAACACATCATCCAAATTACTATCGTAGCTCACAGACATCAAAATGCGGGCTGCGCGAATTTGAAGCCTTTGAATCTTTTCTGAAAGGCCCTTGTTACAGTTTCCCCACACCGCACTGCAATAATCAAAGTGAGGCTGAACAAGGCTCTTATTATAAACTTCGATTAAAATATTAAATGGGATAAGATACCGTATTCGCTTAATTGCACCAATGACGGAAGCAATCTTTTTACAGACGTTTTCAATATGGCATTCCCAATTTAAAGTTTGGTCGATGTAGACTCCAAGGGATTTAGCTGATGCCGGCAGTTAAGAGGGCCAAACGGTTCTGGGGAGGAGAATGGAAAAATACGCTGTCAAGAATTTGGTTTTATCAAATGATAAGATAAATTGGTCACAGTAAACAGGTAAATAGATTCAACAAGAAGCTGTACACAGCTTGAACTCGTGGCGCCTTTAACTCATTGCAGCATTGATTCCCAAGTGATTTGAGTGCTTTTACAGAGAAACATAAGCTTAAAATTATATCTAATCAAAGGCTCCTAAGAGCCAACCCGAGAAGAAGAAATGCTAACGTGTAACGCAATATTGCCGCAGTTCGATATATATATATATATTTTTAAATTAAACGTAACGATTTTTGACGAACGAAAAAAAAAGTACATCACTTTCATAATGTCCAGTTCGAAAAAAGAAAAAAAAAAGAAAAAAAAAGAGGACTTCATGGAGATTCGAACTCGGGCCGTCCGACTCAACCACTGCGCTGTCCAAGAGCACATACTACCTACGAACTAAATTTTATTATTTTAAGCTAGATACGCATCAGAACGCGTGTTTAGGTTGCAAAATCCTTTTAGATCGATTTTAATGTTGCACTAAAAACTCCAAATGAGAAACATCTGTAAGCTTATTGTTGTCTATATTCGTTTACATCAAATTAATTATAGTTATCGTTGGATTCACGTTGAATTCCTGTTACGAAACGTGTTCGTAACAAAGCATTTGCTCACTAAGTTTACAGCTGATGGAAGGAGCGAGTGAGTGAGTGAGTGAGTGAGAGAATGAATTTTATTTAAACACCCTTGCCGATAACCTGTTCATCATGCTTCACGTATACACGGGTTTAAAAGTAAGACTACACTGCATTCACTAGATTCAGTAGCTGACACTTTATAAGCTCGACCCGGAGCTCGATCGCTAAGCAAATGGCAAGTTTAGTATATAAAACACAGAACTTGCCAGAGCAAAAATCCCACAGGAATAAGCGGCGAACACAATATCAAACGGTCCTATCCATCCATGAACGCCTTGAATTGTCTTGAAAGTGTGCAGTTGTACGCAGTAGTTCTTTATCTTGCTTCTCGAGTACACAAACGGAGAGATTTTACGGTATGTATTTCATGGCCGAAAGCCATATAGTCGTCTATATAGACTTAAATATGCGTGCATAAATTTGCATGCGCTAATGTGACACGAAAAAAAACAAGAAAAGTCAACGCCGGATTTATAACTCGTGTGCTTCGCCACGAGTAAAAACCGACGTTTCCTGCGTTTCGAGCGCTATTCCTTCGTCAAAGCGAATCAAGCTTTGATGAAGGACTGGCGCTCGAAACGTCAACTTCTGGATCTCTTTACGGAGGCCAAATTGCCAATTTTTTAATGTAAGTTATTAAAAATGATTGGAGCTCGAGAGTGTTCACTGGAGATTCTCAGCGTGCCAGCGCACCATTATAAACAATGTGTAAACACTAATCCTGGTGGAGAAACAACCTTAATACGATTAGGACAGCAAAATGTACTCTTCTCGTATTCGACGCAATAGGATTACGCGTTCCCATAATCTCGCCCTATGTTGTTCTTGCAGGCTAGCAAATTTGTTAATCATAACATTTCTGTACATTTAGTTTTAAAATCTTTCTTTATTATAAAGTACTACAGCTTGTTACAAAGAAGTAACTAGAACAACCGTAATAGCTAAAAATATCTTGACTCAAATGATACAAATAAAAGTCGCAGTATTCACAAAAGAATAAACAATAAATGATGCATTATATCAGGACAAGTTATATCACAAGCTAATAACAATGCTCATGATATGTATTTTAAAGGCGATGACGTGTTTGCTGCGATGTCGTACCGATGCCTCTTCATTCGAGGGTGCAACAAAACTCCTCAGCTAATCTTTTACGCTGGCATCGTTGATGGCACAAAGCTTGATATAAAGCCTCGTAAGTTGCATCCCAGCCTTTCCTTTCTTTCCATTCAAGCAACATCTTATACGCCTTTTTTGCGTACTCTTCGTTATTTTTATGGAATCCGGTAATTTCTCCCTCATGAAATCCCAGGCGACGTGCAAGACTCTCCCAGGAAGTACCAAGACTGTTTGACAACTCCTCCAGTTCATCAAAAGAAGGTGAACCTTCCTTCACGACTGAAATACCAAAAACAAATAAGAAGTGATGAGAACAATTCATGAAATTGCGAACAATAATTATATTAGACCTGAGGAAGGAAAAAAAAAAACATTTATTAATTCTTTCTACGAGATTTCCACGAAATGCAAATTCCTTGTGCAAATCTCGGAAATTGGTGCAAATCTCGGGTGGCCACGTAGAGAATGCCCCAGGGCCGTATTCACGAAATCCTACCTAAGATATATCTTAAGATATAACTTGAGAGAAAATTTAGGAGCTTCATAAGACATGTCCTACAGTCCTAAGTGCTATTCACGACGATATCTTATGACCAACGTTTAATGGTCGCGGGCAGTTATCGATTAGTAAAAGTAAACCAATTAGAGATAGTTTATATGGCGCGATCTTACGAATAATAAGTTATGAAAATTACATGAATGAATATTTTGTATTGTGTAAATTGTTGACAATACAATGACAATACAATAATCTTTATTTCATCTCGAATTTAAGATAGCCAAACTGGTAATAAATATCTTCGTTTATGGTCAGTAGCGAAAGCAACAAACAAATCCATCACCATTTTAATAGGGTCTACTTCGATATTTCTTGTACAAGGGCTTATTTTCACGAAAAACGGAAATATAACACTGCAATGAGAAAGAAACGTGGAACCTGTTAATGACACGAAGGCTTGTATGTAACTAACCGTGTTGTTTGGCATTACAAGAAATAATATACTTTTTCTTAGGAAAGCAATATAATACCTTAAAATGTTTATTTAATCGGTAACTATCGTGATACACAATAATCACGCTGAAAATCGACGTAAAACTCGTGAACAATCGAATTTAGCCCCCGACGAGACTAAGTTTACGACAAGAGTTAAGACATATCTTAAGCTAAAAGGTTTTCGTGAATACCAGTTTAGACATGTCTTAAAAATTTAGGAGATCCTAAGTTTAGGAGAAAAAAAAAGGAAATGTCTTAAAATAGGAGATCTTCGTGAATACTAGTTTAACTCCTAAGTTATATCTTAGGAGGCTCTTTGGACTTAGGGTGCGGTCCCAGAATCCAAGACATCCAGAACCGCATGCTTGTTGTCCCAAGCTGCTACTGAGCTTGCTCAAAACCAGAAAGCGGAACCTTGCCAAATTTCCAAAAAAATATTTTTAACCTAGAATCTGAATATGATTTCCAAATATCTTTGAAGCAGTCGGTGTTTCAACTAGAACGAGAAATAACAGTAGTTGTGTTGTTTAGTTAAAACACAGGAGCAGACGGAGACGCAACAACAGCAGTCCAGCCTGTTTTGCTGAAAAGTGAGTAATGTAGTTTCTGCAGTGCGGATTTCCTTCTCCGTGAATTTTGAAACCTTTTCATCAGAATACACAGCTTTCAAACGGTTAGCCCGTTCGCGCCATCTTGAAGTTACTTTTAGTTAAAATTCCACTAACCAAAATAATCGTTTTTTTATGAACTACAAAGAAGAAAAAGTTTGGAAAGTTATAGCTTGCTAGGTGGGTAATCCAATACAATCTTGGATTTCTGTGATAAATAAAGATAGATAGGCATGCATAAAAACAGCTAATAAAAGAGACTTTTATCCATCGATTTCATCGTTTTTTTGTACCTGTACCGGCAGCTTTCGTTGGTTTAGGACTCGAATCAGGACGTGGCGGCTCTTTCTTTCCCTTCTCAGCTGAACAAGGATCTTTAACAGAAGTACCTGTGTAATAAAAGGACAAACGTTTGTTCACTCTGGGAAAGTAATGACACGACTTACAGTCAAAACGAGAAAGAGAGTACAAATTGTATGTGGTTTGAACCGGTAGTCTGTACATGTACGTTCCATTTGGTGAACTAGTTTCAGCTCAAAAGCCGATATGTGGTCGTTTAGAACCGGCACACAAACAAAGGCCCTTTTTTGGATAGGCTTGGGATGATAAACACAACGGACCGATCTTTTTTCGCAAGAAAATGAAAACAATCTGGATTATCTTAATCTGGAAATGGAGCGATATACGGTAAAAAAAAAAAACCGCATAAAAACTGCGGATTAAGAACCTCCAGGCTGAAATTTGACCAATTAAGCACCTAACATTTAAGAACTACTTCAGCCTGACAAATGAAGCAGGTTCTTATTCGAAAAATCACTGAAACTCAAAAAGCAGCGGTGCAGTCGACCCAAGTGAGGTGCTCGAAGGTCGCGGAGGACAGGTCCGCTCATCAGCATGCATTTATGAAAACAGTATGCACAAAGTGCGACGGCTGATACCGAAAATGCGCGAAATATTCACGAACAGTCTCCGTAATGTTTCTGCGTGCAATGCGCTGTCTGGTAAAATAAACTATTTTGTTCTTTCTGCATGAAGTGTTGACAATAGCCCGTAGATTAAAATTAGCAAAATTACCATAAATATGTTTTTGTATTCGTGTTTGCTCGGGAAGCCTTAGGAAGCGTAAAAACATATACCTAAAAACAAGCAATTTTGTGTCTAAGAATTCAGCGCGGATAAAGAATTTCATGAGATGACACGGCAGGGAGGTAAACTAGGTCGTTAGATGTAGTGTCATATCATTGTCACATCTGACTCGAAATTTTTAAATAGGCTTTCACGGGGAAGATATGAGGCTTCAAATTCTAACATGGACAATTTTTCTCCATTATTAAAAAGCTAATAACTTACAATTAAAGTTGAAATTAAAAAAAATCGGCTTCAGATATGACACAATAGAGGTTTTGACGGATCAGTGAGTGGTGAAATCAACTTGCTTTTTCTTCTTCTCGAGGAGCAAACTTGGACACAAAATCACGTTTTACAAATTTTAACAGCATTACCGTAAAGCGCGATTATTGAATAAAACAATAGTACTGGTGAACTCCCATTATTCTCCAATATATCTGTCAAGGTTTAGCGAAATCGGCTTCTAAAGGCTCACGATATATAAAGCTTTTAAAAGTGACACCCCTGTCAAAATTTTGCCTTATGAATTTATTCATGGCAGGTACCCCCCGCGATCTTAAGGGCCATTGGAAACACAGTAGAGTACAAAAACTAAATCCATGCAATATAAATAGTGATGCATTTTTTTCTAATCATCACTTATTAAAACAAATTTTAAGTAGAAACACCATATCAGAAAGAATTGTTTTCACCCTATAAGAACCTATTTAGCCTGACTTCCTGGTCACTACTCATCCAATAGAAGAACCATTTCAGCCTGTCACAGAAAATCACGGCTTGTTTTATGCGGGGTTTTACTGTGTATATAAACTAAATTGTAAACTCTCAAAACAGTGCGGATTGTTTATGAGTGACCTTTTTCAAAAGATGAATTTGTGGGACGATGGAAAATAACAAAAACTCAAGGAAGCAACAAAAATTCAAGTACAAAAAATTTTTACATTTTCGACATGCAGGTATATAACAAAAGCAAAACGCTTCTTGAGTTCTCAGTACTCTGTGATAGACGTTTTCGCCTGCTAGTCTGAAGCCGGCACGGAATAACTCGTCGTAGGGGTTCTAGCAGGAAGACAGAAAGAACAATGCTAGTCGATCTTTCCAACTGAATTATGTTTAGTCTGTTGGCGTTTTAGGTTCTTCGCCCTTCTTGTGTTCGTTAGATGTTGTTGAGTGCATAAGCAGCGATCGGTATCTCAGTTATTAACGAGATCGCTTTAATACGTTACGGTTATTACGATTTTAGTGATCAACGTTTGATAAAACTGGAAGTCCAGAGCATGCTGTATTGAAATGAGAGCTTTTCTGAAAACCTTCAATCTAAAAACCTTTTCAACGATGTATACATCAAACTGCATTTAGCGTCCTTAAATACCTTAAGGTTTGATTATTGTGGTCACGTGTGCGATGACGTCATAATTTGGACAAAAAGGAAATTTCAAATGGGGTAAGGATGGTTAACTTTGGCTAAGAGAAAATGGTACGCAATTTTTTGCCTCAATGTATAAAGACTATCCCTGGCCGGAATGGATATATATTTTTTATTTTATTAACAAGATATTAAGAGTCAAAATATGTCACGTGACCTCTTTTACGAAATAACCCTTTAAATGTAAATCATAGTCAACCATTCCGGCCAGATTCATGTAAGGGAGAACCATACAAATACATTAACGTTTTAATTTATATCCATCATATGCCATCTCGGCACCCATTTTCAATTTTCTTTTTGTGTAAGAAAACAATAACAGGTCACGTGAAGCAAATAGTCCACATTTAAAGTAAACAGTTGTTCAAGGTTATAAAGTTGTATCCTGCTGCCAAGTTTGGGCCTGTTTAGGTTAATCAGTTCAATGTTATGATCGTTTTCAGATTTTATGCAAATTAGGCTCTGAGCCATGCCTTAACATCACGGCTTGAGTACACTACTTGCACTTAAACAACAACACGTTTCTCTTTTTATTTGCAGTAGAACAAACTATAACACTTCTCAATAAAAATAACATGATTCGTTACATCTGTTTTATGTAACTATGAATACGATAATCACCTATTTTTCTTTAATTATTATAATTAATTAAACCCCAAATAAATACTTCATTACTTCACCTGAAAAAGGAGGGTTGGTTGTATTTCCACTTCCGTAGTGAGGCCAGCTTCGGTAAACAATCGGATCACTGAGAATATGAGCTGTTAGGGAAGCGGCCATTAAACTCGCAAACGGTCTCCAAGAATTTGTTTCAGACTTCTTGCCATCTGCGAAGTCTGAAACCCCTTTTATGATAATCCACTCAACAGCCAGGTCCTGTGCTGCTGCAAACACACCTAAACATAAAGAGATAGAGGAGGGAGTAATATTAGCTGTTGTTGTTGTTGTTGTAGTAGCAGTAGTAGTAGTAGTAGTAGTAGTAGTAGTAGTAGTAGTAGTAGTAGTAGTAGTAGTAACAGCAGAAGCAGCAGCAACAGCAGCAGTAGTAGTAACAGTAGTAGTAGTAGTAGTAGTAGTAGTAGTAGTAGTAGTAGTAGTAGTAGAAGTAGTAGTAGCAGTAGCAACAGTAGTAGCAGTAGCAGTAGCAGTAGCAGTAGCAGCAGTAGTAGTAGTAGTAGTAGTAGTAGGAGTAGTAGCAGTAGTAGTAGTAGTAGTAGTAGTAGTAGTAGCAGTAGTAGTAGTAGTAGTAGTAGTAGTAGTAGTAGTAGTAGTAGCAGTAGCAACAGTAGTAGCAGTAGTAGTAGTAGTAGTAGTAGTAGTAGTAATAGTAGAAGCAGTAGCAGTAGTAGTAGCAGTAGCAGTAGTAGTAGCAGTATTAGTAGTAGTAGCAGCAGTAGTAGTAGTAGTAGTAGTAGAAGCAGCAGCAGTAGTAGCAGTAGCAGCAGCAGTAGTAGTAGTAGTAGCAGCAGCAGCAGCAGCAGTAGTAGTAGTAGTAGTAGTAGTAAAATTGCTTTATTTGCATGACCGCAAGATTTTACAGTATTGCAAAAGCATATTTATAGCAATTAATAACAAAACAAGACTAATAGTACTCTAATATTATGCTAATGAACTTAAGTTATATCACTTTCACTTGATAATAACAATGTATCACGTATATTGACACACAAGGAAATAAACTTCATTACTAGCTTATTCACATGATAGTCGTTAGAGTTCATGAGAAGTTTTATACTTTCAGAGGTTGATTTCCTTTCGATGTCAGGTATTATTTCATTGATTCGATTTAAGAATGTCTGCCTCTGAAGAGAGTATTTGCTACATTGCAACAAGAAATGAGTTCATTTTCTACTTGATTTGATTTACACAATGGGCATAATCTAGTTTCTCTGGGCATATGATCGGTTTGATATCGACCTACTTCAATCATAAGTTTGTGATTACTTACTCTAAACGTCACTAAATTTCGTCTTTCCTTAAAGTTTCTTAGCTGGTTTAAATAATCAGATGTAAAGTATTCATCTTTAAAAACTTTATAAAATTCTGTGTCGCCAAAAGGATATATATTTCTCTTTCATATTAGTTGTATATCGCCTAATTCTATCATTTTCTAAGGATTCCGGATCTGAATTGGATAGATGATATTGTTCTATCAAGTTCATAAAATTGGAATAAATAAAATCCAGAGTTATTAATATAATGTAGATTCTTTGACATAAGGAAAGATTGTTTGACTGCAGAGTCATTATCTTTGTTGTTTAGATAAACAAAATATTTCATAATTTTCTGATTAATCGTATCAATAACAAAATTCTCGATTTTGATTGGTCATCAGCGCGCCTATTTCTCACGTAATTGGCGCGCGATCACGTGGGTGTCCAATTACAGCTATCCAATTACAACTTTTTGTAATTGGATAGCTGTAATTGGACACCTACGTTGCGCGCGCGTCAATCAGTTGCATTTGAATGGGCTCGTTTTTGCTGTTTTCCTTCTACTTTCAAACTGACAGAAAATATCCAAGACGTTTTTAGTACAAAAGAGTCGACATAGCTTCTTAATCTCGAATTTGGTTATTGATGCGATTAATTAGTAATTGAACTTCGTGTCGTACAATTCAGGGGTAATCGCCCTATTACTCCCTGAATTGTACTCCACTCAGTCCAATTACTATTACTAATTGGGATTATTTACGGTAATCTTCCAAGTTCGGCTCTGCAAGCTACGTAGTAGTAGTAGTAGTAGTAGTAGTAGTAGTAGTAGTAGTAGTAGTAGTAGTAGTAGTAGTAGTAGTAGTAGTAGCAGCAGCAGTAGTAGTAGTGGTAGTATCAGTAGTAGGTGCAGCAGCAGCAGCAACAGCACTAACAGCACTAACAGCAGCAACAGCAGCAACAGCAGCTGCAGCAGCAGTAGAAGTAGCAGTGGCAGTAGCAGTAGTACCAGCAGTATTTGTTGGAATCTTGCCGACCCTCCTTCAGATTCGTTTGTCCGCTTAAAGCATGTCCACTTATCATGAATTTTGAATATAAACCGCCAGTATTAATGTCATTAACTCTACTGGAGATTACTTCTTCTCGCAGTACACTCTACATTTTGGCCGACCTTGCTGTAAAGTATTAAACAAGTGCACTGTGTGCTTTCTTAAAGGCTGTATTATTTATCAAGCAATAAAAAATTGAAATTCTCAAAGTACTCTCAAGTAGTTTTCCTTGCCCTTCCTTTGTTTTTAAACAAAAAAGTACTGTTGAAAAATCCTCTCGCAAGTCTCACTAAGTAAAGCCAATTTTATTTACACATTGTGTGATCGCGTGAGAGTAATGTTGACAGTTTAAAATTAAATCAAAGTGCCCTTTGAGCTATCTCCTGTAAGTTTTTTTCTCATCATGCAGTTCTGTCATATTATGTCCGAATATTGTTTTTAGGCTAGACTGTGTGGTTTCTTAGTCAAATTTCTCTTTTATCAAATTTTTTGGACGTCATTGAAAATGGTGATGCTCCTCTCTTGTCTTGTTTCTGGAGCAAGTGTTAGTAGTTTCAACTCGTCTATATTTCCACCTGGTTTACTATCAAAATATCTAACAAGAGCATCAAACAAACAATATGTTACTATTTCAGTTCTTCCCTAGACATGCACCTCCACTTATAAAATAATGGCATTCTCCTCACTTTTAACAGAGTGTAACATGTACATGGTAACAAAATCTCGATTTGTTGTCTGTTCAGAGATTGAACAAGTTTTCTATAACTGTTATCATTCATACAATTAATTAGTAGCTTTTAATTGTCATTTGCTGCAGGAAAAATGCCAGCATCACTTTACAGATGGTGGCTCTTAAGGGAGTGGTCATAACAAGTATACTCGACGAGGACCCACCCTGTGTAGGGGTAGGGGGTTAATGCTACTGTATATAAATGGATTGTGAAGTGAAATAAGCCATTTCACAGTTCCACGGAATACCAGATATATTAAACCATCCATAGGGAAAACTAAGGACTACCCCTAGCCAAAAAAACCCAGACCAAAATGAACTAAAACGAGGCCGTAAAAAGTCACTGAAACCTAAATGTTTGAGCCTTAAATGAACAAAAATTAAAAACCAAGATTAAAGGCCAACCTGCAAAATCAGTACATGTAATCTGAAGTATACATTGTACAAGAATCAGAAGAAATGTTCTACTGATTACTCGCTTAATGTCACTTGATGAAATAAAACTTTTTAATTCACATGTACTGTACATACAGCGTTTGTGAAATTCTTTCTGATCACTTTCAAACACCCGTTGTAAGATGGATTCCACACTGTACAGCAACAATGCTATTGCTTACCTCAAACTCTCCCTTCCCTTTCTTTGGAACGTAATGCTATAAACAATATCAGTTCATTTTTTCAACAGATTGGGAAATATTAAGCACACATCGTAAAGGATATTAGCCAATTCAAGCGCGCCTCCACAAATATTCATCTCTACCGGACCGATCGATTTCCAAAGGCCTAGTACTGGAATTGCAAGTCAATGATCTGACATAATAAAGGGAATATTCATACTTTTTCCAAATTTCCCATCCAGATGAAGCCAGAAAGATTCCCACCGAATTTCATGCTGCCAATATGCCAGCAGTAAATACATATAAATAAACGTTTCATTACAAAGTTCACGAAAGTGACAACCCGGCTAGTGAACATGGGTAGTTACTAAAACAGGGAATGACCTATAATGACCTACATGTTTCACTGAAAGGGCCACTTTCATCGCTGTTTTCATTATGAAACATTTAGTCCGCATTTCACAATAAATATTCATATTCAGTAATAACACTCATGTTTTGTATAGTTTTTTTACTCTCTCAAGCCAGTATGCAGCTGTAAAAGTGGCCTATAAATATGTAAAACACCGATCACGAATCATGAAAACAAAGATAAATTGCACACTTACTCTTCGGTGCGTTCTCGAGTAATTAACAGAATTACATGAAACAATCGTCCATTTTGTGGAAATGGAACCTATTCCCAAATCCTTGGATGGCCTTGGATAGCTTCACATTTTGTTTGCGTATGACATGTTAGGGAAAAGGCTGCTGGATCATTCGTCGATAAGAGTAGTTCACAAGCGGCTTGAAAGCTGACCCAACATAAATCGTGTAGACAGGCAAAATTCGTCCTCTTCTTTCCTTTAGTTTTCCTGAGATTTCATCTTTGATATCAAATACTTATTTTCTAAAAAATATCATGAATATAACATATGTTCTTATATTCTCCTCTAAAACCGGGTTTTGTACTATACTAGTACTTAAACATAAAAACTCAGAATTCTAATAACCCAAGTCTATATTTCACAATTATATTTCTTTTCCTTTCCTTTGAAAATATCTATTTTAGTTGATATAGAAATTCTGGAAATATTTCTTTTGTTTTCCTTATGGCGCATTTAATTAAAATCGACCTGTTTATTGACCTTTATTGAGATTAGCGGTTTTGGATGTTCCAAGAACTTTCGTTTAATTCAGGCCAAATAGTCGAGAGCTTGAATTATTGATAAAATACAGCCAAATAAATTGCTATATCTTGGAACATTGTCTCAAGTCTTTGTTCACTAAATCAAGCTATGAACATATGACTTTGTCAGGCCACAAACGTGCGCTACAAATGAATCACTCTAATTCAGAATAAACAAAATAACGAGAGCTTGAATTGTTGATAAAATACGGCCAAATAAATTGCTCTCTCTTCTAACGTTCTCTAAAATCTTAGTTAACTAAATCAACGTATGAATATATCGCTTTGTCAGGCCACAAACATGCGCTCGCTAAACCGCTTTCAAAAAATATGCTATGCTTGTGTTCATATTGATAGTATCTAACAAAAATGCGAGAAATTTTGCTAACAAAATCCGAAAAATGCAACAAGAATGTCCCTACAGATTCAATAAAAAGTCTATTAATAGTATCTAACAAAAATTTTGCTAACAAAAAATTCGAAAAATGCAAGAAGAATGCATCTTAGACCCCAATATAGTCCTGTAAGTTAAACATTTACTTACAGGAGATAAAAATAATTAAAACTAAAATTCGCGTTTTAATGCTTTGTTTGATAACAAATGCAGCCACTATAAAAGCACTCAAAACACGACCCAAACAGAGAGTGATTAGTCTATGGTTAAACCATCGTTATAACCTTACCTTCGCCTTCCATTTCGATGGCAATTCCATCCTTGAATCGTTTGATGAGTTCATTGCGCCGTTTATTGCTATCAACCACCACTGGGCCGCTCAGTAACGCACCACGGCGTATCTTTACTTCTCGTTCTCCTGGGTCTTTCAATGGTGCTTTCCAACCAGCATCGACATCAAGTATTAGCTTCGCAAGACGGTTTCCCAACGGAACTCTAACGCCACGTTCTTCAATGCCATCCTGGGTGACTTTTGAAGGGGCATATGTGATCAGTTTCGCAGAAACTACCACGTCTCCGAGTTTGATTTTTTCGGTGTTTAAGCCCCCACAAAAACCCACACAAAACACCGCTTTGGGCCTTAAGACTTTGACGGCGTCTCTTACAACACCCGTGGCAGCCATGGGACCCATGTGGCACTTCATTACAGCAACCTTTGCTTTGCCCATATCTCCGAGGTACACATAGCCAAGGTCGTCGTCGTGACACCTGGAGAAACCCGGATTCATGTAGAAAAGACAGCTCAAAAACTCACATTCCTTTACCGTCAGTAATAGAAAGTCGATTGGAAGTCGCCTATCATCCAATGGTACTGACTCATTAGGAAGATCTTCAATTTTAGGCAGAGTAGCATTGACCTCTGGTGGACCACTGGCAGTTTTTGGAAATTTTTTTTCTATGAAAAAAAAAGAGCATGAACGAGTATTGACTGGTTCATTAATTAACTTAATCAATAGAAACAATTATTAAATAAAATAATTTATATGCATTTTAACGCATCTATGTATTAACTCAAATACATAAATACATCAAGAAATAAAGCAACGTAACTTCGTTTTACGAGGTTGCAGGTTGAACCTCGAATACTTATAACAACCTCTTTCTCAGGGTCTCTCTTGTTCCCACCTCCACTTACTCGAAGGGGCATATTAACAAAAATAGCATTGACATTGAGGGTTGTCCAATACTCTGACAAATTTATGCATAACATTGTATTGTATTATATGACCCTACCATAACAATAGTTTAACAATACATTCTAGAACAGCACAATACAGCACAATGTATTACAGTACAATGCTATGCATAAATTTGTCAGAGTATTGGACAAGTATGGATGACCGTCGACGGCTTTAAATGAGCGCTTATCGGCATTTTCAAGTCCGTCTTTACCATTGTTGCCACAAAGAGTCAATTTACTAAACAGGAAGTCATGGTACTGTCACCCGTTTCCTGTCTGCAGTGCAGCCTCTTCATGTACAGTTACATCTGGTATGGCATCCATAGTACATGATATCAGTATGTTTTCCTTGCATAGCAAGCGCCGGTTTATATGAAGGGCGCAATTTTGAGCACAGAGAGCGAAAATGTTTCTTGTTTTTGTCACTTAAATCTTGCAATGCATATCCAGTGATCGCATTTACATGGTAAATTTATACAGACAATGGCTGTTGGGGAGTATAAATTTGGAGTTTTCACATAAAAATTACTGGGCTTTTGTTCTTACGGAACAGGAAGTCAACAACTTAACTGACGTCATAAAGAGACACTACTATTCCTTTCTAGTGTAAATCATTTTGAATTCGTCTTTTTTCCAGATCAACTATATAAACCGAGTTAACAAATAATCTAATTCATAGACTCGTCCAACATCGCAAAGATTAAGTCGTACTTGAACCACATGCAGCCCGCATGCGCGGAACTTTACCCGGTTTCTGTAGCATGAAGCAAATAGGAGTATTGCTAACCCTCCATTCCCTAGACTATAAATCCAGAACACACTTGATCGTTCTTGACAGTGAAGTGATTTATTCTTTCCATAGAAGTGGTTCGACAAACACTACAAACGATGTAAATTTTTAGGCAAAAATAAAACAATAAAGCAGGTAAAGTGGAGAGGACAAAATACTTACAGATTGTTTTGCTACATGAATACAATCGATGATCACTTGAACAATGCCCCTATCCCTAACCCTATTCCAGCGGGACAAATCTATCGTTGCGTTCGCCAATTACAGACATCGTTGGACAAGTGCTGGACTACCCGGGCAATTCTTGAAGACAAATGGAGTAAAACTAACAAAAACAAAAATCACTTGATTTCATGTTCCTTTAAACGTCCAACCGCATGGTCTCCGATTGACCATAATAGGTCTGTGTACGCAATGTCAGTACTAGTCTCGCACGGTACGAGAGGCAATCAAAACAAATAAAACGTAAACGTAACTAACATAGTTCATCGCAGGGATACCCCCAGCATTACTTTTCGGAGCGAACTCATTTAATTGTATTCATTTTCACACATCGTTGTTGTAAAGTTGTTCTGATTCTGTTACTTGTAAATAACGTTTTACTTATTAAGTGCTTCTATTTTTTTACGATAGTCAAGTTTCTTCAGGGAAACCCGTGAGGGATTTAGAGTTGACAGTTTAATCCATTTGGTAACCAACTAATGAAAGGTGCGACGTAATTTCATATTAAGTCTAAATTGTTTATAGCAACCCAAGTCCTTAAATGAGAAGCAATTCATGGACCGTCAACGGACAGACTTTCTGCTTTAACGGTCTGTAAAGCCCGTACAGATCGTGAAACTCTTTCATCCCCGACCATCAAAGAGATGCATATAGAATAAACGGACCGTCACCGGATCGACTTCACTTTTACCGTACAGATCGCGGTAAGCGCTGTACTTTGTGCATCTTTGAAGTTTCCAACAACATAGTGGAAAAATCTCAAAGGGACTGTTTTCGAATAACAGGGATCGAGTGAGCCACTGGGCGTTTACAACTAATGCTTTAAAGTGTATATGACAGATATTTGTTTATTTGCTTGGTGGAATCTACATGTCGTTCTGATAAGAAAGTCGAAAAAAGTTTTTCGATATCGGTTTTTCTTGTCCGTGATTTAGCCGTCTAAAAACGTGAAATTTCACTTCCGGTGGGTTACAAAACCGCGCAAGAAGCAAGACTGGAAATAGTTCGCTGTGACGTCAATAAAAGAATGCCAGTGTCGTGGTTTCTCAGTTCCTCCGTTTTTTGGTGCGTGTTACTACAACCATAGACAACACACCTCACTAGAACCATGTTTCTTCCTCAGGGCGCACCAAAAAATGCGAGGAACCGAGAAACCGCGACACCGGCATTCTTGTATTGACGTCACAGCGGACTATTTCCAGTCTTTCTTCTTGCGCGGTTTTGTAACCCACCGGAAGTGAAATTTCACGTTTTTAGATGGCTAAAACACGGTAAAGAAAATCGATATCGAAAGAACTCTTTTCGATTTTCTTATCAGAACGGCATGCAAATTCCATCAAGCAAATAAAAAAATATTTGTCATGTACACTTTAAGAGCCTCATCCCATTCCCAGGTCTTTTTATTATGTTTAAATAATATTGTATTTATGCTACCTCGCGACTCTTCCTGTGAAGATAATTTCCTCTTTGGTTCCGACATTTCTCCTTGGCCTTACTTGCACTGCTTTTGATGCTGTTTTTCCCGTCTCCAAGAAACGCTTGATGAACAAACTAAAGACGGTAACAAAAAGCACGCCGTGATGTTGCTACTAAAACTCACTAAAACATACAGGCAAATGATTTATAGAGGCAAGATAATTAACTATGAAACAATCTCTCGATCGTGTGAATCATTTTTAATTTATAGTCCTATTAATAGTGTTGTTTTGCCTCAGTCAGCCTAGGCACTATCTAAAAGAACGACATCTACTCGATAGCAATTAAGCTGATAGCTGAAAGCGTGAACTTATGTATTTCAATGTTAAAAATATCCAGTAAAATTTGTAGCACCCTGACTGAGCAAACCAGTTCTTACTATTCGGATTTGATTGAAAAAATGTTGGTATTTTGGAAAAGTGGGTGCTATAGACCAATATCACGCTAGCATGGCACAAAAATATATTTAGTTTATTGGGGAAAAGAGCCCAGCACCAAACGATATTAGTAAAAGTACAAAGTTTTGTAAAGATTGCTAGCGAACTAACGAAGATATGAAATGTTGAAATTGAGCATTTTTTCAAAGAAATGTATAGTGGACGGGCATAGATTGCCCGTCCAGCCTCGTTTTCGTGTTTTTCCCATACATTTCTTTGTAAACATTAGGCCAGAGTACTAAGTTTCAAAAGTTCATATCTCCGTCAGTGTACGAGCAATCTTTACGAAACTTTACAGTTTTACTAATATTGATGTGCGGAATTTGATGCTGGACTCCTTTTCCCATTAAATTAAATATATTTTCATGCCATGCTACCGTGATATTGGTCTATAGGAGGGGTGGTCGCCTATGAGAGGCGGTCCGTGGTAAAATCAGTTATTTACGAATTTTTACCTTACTGTAATTAATCAATTTAAAAGTTTCATTGTTGTTGTGACAGAACCTAAAACTGCCACGTTTTAGGTTCTGTTTTTTGGAAGCAAAAGTCTACACAAATCAAACCTCAAGTGTTAATTTATTGCCATTGACTGTATGAAAATGTCAAAAAACGTAGCTTATTAATGTTAGTTTTTAACCCGTGAATACGCGCATGCGTAATGAACGGGTTATCGGTAACGGAGACAGATATGCAAATGAGCACTCACTCACTCACTCGCTCACTCCTCACATTCTCTATATTATAGATAGTCCAGGACTTGTAAAATAGTGGCATGGATCTAACTTATAATACTACATACATGTTTTTCTGAAATTCTCAAATACATCAGCTAACAATAATATATTTGATTTTAGATATAAGTCGTGGTATTCTCCCAGTGGTTTTAGATTAAATGCATTCCATACTTTATTTGTGTGTGCGTATTGCTCATCGGATATATGTTCATTGTTTAATATGCTATAAAATTCATCTTGTGTTGGCAGCTGTGTTTCATTAAATTTATCAAGACGGTTCATATAATCATACGGATAAACACCTTTTTGTTTCATGAGTTTTAACTGTTCATTTTTGAATTCTACAGTAGGCAAAGAACCGAGAGCGAGGTCAGCTAGAAAAAGATTTTAATCTAACAGATCAAGCTGGTGCGGAAATTAACGCCAATTTAGCTACTCTTGTTTCAAAACTCTTCAGGGAAAAAACTAAAGAAGACAAGCTTCAAGAGATTAAGAAACGACACTTGATGCCTAAGAATTGTGATGCATTGGCTGAGACTATAGAGTCAATTTACCCATATGGAATAATCTCTCAGAGCGAGCACGCACTGCAGATATCAAGTTGCAAAAAGTGCAAAAGTCTCTTGTTAAAGGTGCATCTGCTGTAGTCTCAATGGTGAATATTTTAATCACTGAGCCGGACATGCCTCCTAAGGAAACGGTTGTCAACACTCTTATGGATGGAGTACTTTTACTAGCTAATGCTAACATGGAGCTCAACATTCGCCGCAGAGAGGCTTTAAAACCTGAGCTTCATGTGAGCTACAGGTACTTTTGTGCCCCCTCAAACCCAGAATTTACAGAGGTGTTTGGTGATGATCTCCCTAAAGCTGTCAAAGACATCACTGATACAAACAGAATCACTTCTAAGCTCTATAAGCAAAGAAGTGACAGTGACAGGAGAGGTAGATCACGTGTAAGACCTGACAGATTTCAAAGGAACACACCTTACACTGGGGCAAAAAACTACTATCGCCCCTTCCCAGCTTACAAAGGGGAGGGGGAGACGACACAACAAGCCTGATGCACTCCGAGGTGAGTACAAACCAGTCCTTCAGGGTTGCTGGCAGACTTAAACATTTTTTTATCAGCCTGGGAAAATAAAACCAGGGATAGATACATACTTGACATGGTGCAACACTGTCATCTTGAATTTATTGACAACCCGTGCCAACATTCTAGACCACCAACCACGGTAAATCCCACAGAGGCGGAGATTATTGATGTTGAGATCGAGAACCCCTTTTGACAATTCTGTATCACATTTTTTAATTCTTTGAGGATATTTTTCCTGTGGGTTTTAATGTCGAATATGACATCTGAAACACTTATTATCAATATTCTTCATGTTAATCAACCCTTTAGCTGAGTTTCTAAGTTCAGATGGTAGTTGTATAAATGAGGACCCTTTTAAAGGTTTGTATTTTATTATGTTAACATAATCATTATCTACTGATTTAATAACCCATCCAGATCCTTCTGAGATCCAAACTGCAATACTGTTTAAGATTTGTTGTTTAGATGATTGTAAAGCTTGTTCTATTTCAGTAGTCTATTATTGTTTGTGTTTTGCTGTTGAAATAAGCAGTTTTAATTGTCATTTCACCATTTGTATATTTTTCAAATGTTACCTTTAGTGTTTCAACAAATTTAAATCCTTTTGTATCACTTAGTAGGGTTTTAAAATGGTTCTCAATACCTTTACTTGTGTTTTGTAATTGTATTAGAGGGTCTTTATTATTCTTTAATGTAATTTCGAATGATTTAGTATAACCTTTTAGAGCTTTACCTGTTTGCTCTATTTTAGTTCTTGGTGCTGGAACTGGTTTCTCCAACACTGTTTTTTTAGTATAATATAATATAGTATAATATAACTAATTACATATAACCATTAATATAAATCGTATTTACAAAGATAAATTGAATTAATTAAGTTAAGATTCTAAAATTCCTTAAGAAGCTTGCGCTTTAAAACTTTCTTAAAAACCGAGACAGATTTACTAATGGCGGTTGGTTGATGTTATCTTCATACTTTTTCACCATTTGTTTAACATTCTTACGTGGTGTGGGAACTGATTTATCATCCACTGTTTCAATTTTAGCGGTTGATTTTGCATTCTGTTTCAATAACAGGTTAATTAGTTCTGATTTCTTGAGGTTTTTTAAGATCTGATTTGTTCATATCTATATGATTAGATTTTTCCATTTTCATTTCTATATACTATACTATAGATAATTTTTAAATATATTTACACACCTTTAAATCCCCCAGTTTGAAAAAAGAGTCTATATTTGAATTTTCCAATTATATTGATATTCAAACAGTTATAAATTTGAAAACTATATATATTATTTTTTATTATACGTTTTTTGATGCTTTTTAGTTTTTATGTGACTCCATTTTCCGGCGAGTGTTTAATTTTCTTATTCTTGCATACCTCACAATACCATTATTTATTTAACATATATTTATTTTTGCTTTTGTTGATAGCAGCCATTCTCTTAAAATTATTATAATATATGTTGTTACCCATCTCTCTTTATATACTATACTATACCACACCATACCATACCATACCATACCATACCTACCATACCATACCATACCATACCATACCATACCATACCATACCATACCATACCATACCATACCATACCCTATCATACCATACCATGTAAAGTGATATCATCGTCCATTTCTTGAGTTTTTTCATGTATAATGTCAAAAGCTGGTATTTATGTTCTAATTCATTCAATATTTGACTTTTTCTGTGAATTTCGTCATGTAAATGTTTCATAATGATCTATATCTGTAAGCATTTTCTCACATGCTAATAGATAATAGGAATTCAGCTCTTATCCACCGAGGATTTGTTAATGAAGCAATTTCAGAGTTGCTCGTTCGAGGTTAATTGTATTCAAGAAGTGCCACATTATCCTGAGTTTTGTAATCCATTGCACGCTGCGCTTCAATCATCCGGAAAGCTCCGCCTCATTTTAGATTTGTTGCATCTGAACAAGTTCATTGTTTTAAAATCTATTAAGTACGGGGATCTCAGAACTGTGCTGCAAATGTTTTCCCCAGGGGCTTATGTGTTTTCATTTCATCTCAAGTCGGCCTACCATCACATTGACATTTGCGAGGAGCAAACTAAGTACTTAGCTTTTAAATGGCCTTTTGATGGAGTTATAAAGAACTATGTCTTCCGTGTTTTGCCATTTGGCCTTACTACTGCTCCCTACGTATTTTCCAAGGTTATGAGACAACTAGTAACATTTTGGAGGAACCAAGGGTATCCTATCCTTTTGTATTTAGATGATGGTATTGGAGGAGATCGTTCGTTTGAGAGAGCTGAATTTTTAAGCCGTGAAGTGCGACAATGGTATTTTTGCTTCTGGATTCACAATAAATGAAGAGAAGTCGAATTGGGTTTCTTCTCAATTAGTTACTTTTCTGGGAGTCGTTTTAGATATTCAATCTGGCATGATCAGTGGAGGAATGCGCGTCGAGAAAAACATTCAAGCCCGAAAGCTTGCATTTATCACGGGACAGATTATTTCCATGTCATGTCCCATAAGATAAGATAAGATTTATTAGTTTTTCCACTAAATGGTTTTTAAAAAACTAATTTCAATAAAAAATACAATAAATATTAACATGTATTACATTACTAATTAAAAACTATTAAGAAATTCCTTTAAATGTCTCTTAAATATTGGTAAACTATCACTTTCTGTCCCATTGGGAATATTGTAAGATTATTTACGCGAAATTGCTATTATGCCATAGAACAAAGAAATTCTTGGGAGCAACGCCTCCCTTTATCTCCAGGCATGGCTAATGAAATTTCATTTTGGCTGAAGAACATTGATTTTTTTTTAATGGAAAGACTATGGTTCCTAGTCTAGAGTTCTGGGTGTTGTTTATTCCGATGCAAGTGATTCAGGTTTTGGGGTTTTTCCGTCCTTTGTGTGGCAAAGACCTGTTTGCTGGCCAGTTGAACGCGACAAATACAAGCTAGCTCTACATTAAGGGAAATCCTAGCGGTCAAATATGTTTTGCTTTCGCTTATTGACAAGTTGTCAGGTTGTTCAGTCAAATGGTTCACAGATAATCAGAATGTCCCGAGGATAATATCATGCGGGAGCGGCAAAGATCATTTACAGAAGGAAGCGTTATATTATCTATTTTTGATTTGTGCTGCGCAAACAAAATGTCCATTGAAATGGAGTGGATTCCGAGATCCCAGAACGAACAGGCAGATTTTCTGAGTCGTATTCACGATCCAGATGATTGGGGTTTATCTCAGCACATTTTTTGTTAATTGATCAGATCTGGGGGCCTCATTCTATCGACCGATTTGCGAACCATCTTAATTATAAATTACTAGGGTTTAATTCAAGATTTTGGAATCCTGGTTCCGAAGATATTGATGCTTTTGTGTTAGACTGATCAGGAGAGAATAATTATGTATGTCCTCCCATTTCTTTAATTCCCCGTGTCATTTACATATGCGTAACTGCAAAGCCGCTGGGACTCTCTTAGTAACGCAATGGCCTTCGGCTCCATACTGGCCCATGGTCACAGCTGATGGTAAGGGTTTCCGAGAGTTCGTTGTAGCATGGATGGAGTTGCCGACTTACCAACAAGCCTTCGCATAAGGACGTTGCAACAGCGTGTTTAGTTCGAAGGACCTCTCATTCAGAATGCTTGCCTTAAGGATCCTATTCTAGGGTAAATATTTTTATTTTTATTTCAGGACGTCACAGTTGTCAGATACTGATTCGGCATTTATGTGTAAATCATTTCTGTATACTACTTGGCTTTCTTTGTACTCTTGGCTGCTCGTGCGGTCTCTAGCTGAGCACACGACAAACAATATGGAGTGGTATGTATTGTTTTCATTCCGCACGAGCGGGAGGTTTTGATCTATTTAGGAGAGAGACGAATTTTCTCGCGGTTTGTAAATAAGCGAAAAAATATGCTCTCGACGGTATGTATTATCTAGGAATTTGAATTAGGTACTTAAGGGCGTGTTGAGGTTGCTTTCGTCCTCTTGGTGTTCGCTTCAGTATCGCACATTACTCATCCATTTTTATTTTTTATTTATTTATTCTTTTTCTTTTATTATTATTTTTTTTTGTGAAAGTTAAAGATGAGTCGGATTTCGGTTCATGACTAATTCCCCCCACCATTTTATTTTTTCCCTGTTCTTTCCTCTAATGTTTATGTTTTCTGTTTGTTAGGTGTGATGGAATCGTTGGCGCTGCCGGTTACAGAGGACGAGAGGACGGGGCCATCTGTGCCATGTGAGAAAGTTTGGTACCATCTGTGCCCTGTGAGAACGTTTGGGACCATCTGTGCCCTGTGAGAACGTTTGGGACCATCTGTGCCCTGTGAGAACGTTTGGGACCATCTCTGCCCTGTGAGAACGTTTGGGACCATCTTTGCCCCGTGAGAACGTTTGGGATCATCTGTGCCCTGTAAGAACGTTGGGGACCATCTGTGCCCTGTGAGAACGTTGGGGACCATCTGTGCCCTGTGAGAACGTTGGGGACCATCTGTGCCCTGTGAGAACGTTGGGGACCATCTGTGCCCTGTGAGAATGTTGGGGACCATCTGTGCCCTGTGAGAACGTTGGGGACCATCTGTGCCCTGTGAGAACGTTGGGGACCATGTGTGCCCTGTGAGAACGTTTGGGACCATCAGTGCCCTGTAAGAACGTTTGGGACCATCTGTGCCCTGTGAGAACGTTTGGGACCATCTGTGCCCTGTAAGAACGTTGGGGACCATCTGTGCCCTGTGAGAACGTTGGGGACCATCTGTGCCCTTCTTCTTTTTTTTTTTATCGGGATAAATTTTTGTGCTAAAATCGTCGATACGTTGAATGATAATCAATATTAAAAAAGAAAAAAAAAAGAAAATACATGATAATTTCATATGACTATTGTGAGGAACTTATTTCTCTCCTTTTCCTGTATGTTGTGTTCTTCTTTTGTATTCTTTCAGATGTGTTCAGCTCTCAGACGTGGATCGATTTTGACGCTTCCATGCCTGTTCACCTGCGAAGTACCGCTGACCAAGTCAAACAGGCAGTTTTAGCTGCTAAAGCGGATGGAACAATAAGAACTTACTTGGGAGGTTTTAATCGATGGAAGCGATGGGCCTCCGAAAACAGCTTATGCCATTTTCCCGCAAATCCATTTTATGTAGCTGTTTATCTCCAATGTATCATACAGAAAGCAAAGTCCCCTTCCCCAGTGTCTACAGCTGTTTGCAGCATTGATTGGGCTCATTCATTAGCGGCATTGTCTAAAATATCAGACCACACCCTCGTTACGCTCATGCTTTCTGCCTCCAAAAAGATCTCTTGGTAAACCTAAAACTCGAAAAGAGCCTATCACTCCGGAGATTTTTCCGTTTTAGTAAACTTTGTGGAATTCGAGCCTGCGATCTCAATTTTTCCTTCGTACATTTCTATCTTTTTAGAGACTTCCAAAACAGATCAGCTACGAGAAGGTTCCTGGGTTTCGATTGCTCGGACTGGCCACGAGACGTGTCCTGTGAAGGCCCTAGAGAGGTACATTCCCGCCGCAGAAATCGACTTACAGGAGGAGCTGCCTCTGTTTCGCGCCATCGCAGCGCCTAGCAGTTCTTTTAAAGTGAGGCGACAAGGCATCAGCTACTCGCGTGCGAGGGAATTGGTGAAAGAGGCCTTTGACGGCATTACTGACACTTCCAAGATCAGCCTCCATAGCCTGAGAGCAGGAGGGGTGGCAGTTG
Organism: Cladopsammia gracilis; assembly: GCA_022457155.1. Taxonomy (NCBI): domain Eukaryota; kingdom Metazoa; phylum Cnidaria; class Anthozoa; order Scleractinia; family Dendrophylliidae; genus Cladopsammia; species Cladopsammia gracilis. Next base: position 183,965 of record JAJGOT010000822.1, on the reverse strand, counting down.
CGAATGCTGATGTCCCAGTTAGACTTTTTAAACGAAATGGAAGATGGTCTAGTGAAAATGCTGAAGATGGCTACATTAAGGACAATTTAAACTCGTTGTTGTCAGTATCTAAGAGTCTAGGAATTAGATTTTCATCACAGCCGAGCCCAGCAGGCATGGGGGTACGATCCATACACCGAATGCAAATATGGCCGTCCAACAATTTTTTGTTTGAACAGGTTCTCAAGAAAAAAAAAAGGCAATTGAATAATGACAAAGATCAGGTCAGAATAAGTCATTGTGTGCATTTTCAAGGCCATAGTCTTATTTTAGGAGAAGTTATAGCCAATCAAATTTTGGGAAAAACATGAAAGCGAGGCTAGTGAGGCTGGAATGTCTTTTCTCATACAAATGCTTAAAATTTCAGTGAGCCATAACTTTGCAGCCGTTTAACCAAAAACACTCAAACTTTGCAAGATGATACATTTAGCAGCACTTGTTTCCGTGATATCATTAATTTCGCCGAAAGCTTGGCTAAACAAAAAACTGCCTGACGGCCATATTTGCATTCGGTATATAGGGCTGGGATTTTTCCCCCTATGGATGCTCGCTCGTACTTCCCGATAAAACAGGAGGATTTTTGTATACGTTCCTATTTTAGCCGAAAATTCAGTTGAGAAAATTAAGAGGTGTTGTAACAGAGATAGAAGAGAAATTATGTATTTATGTTACGGCTCACCTGATAAGTTGATTTGAAACTCCAATAAATTCGTGCGGTCTCTAGCTGAGCACACGACAAACAATATGGAGTGGTATGTATTGTTTTCATTCCGCACGAGCGGGAGGTTTTGATCTATTTAGGAGAGAGCGACCCATTTCAACAGCTTTCTTCCCTAACCAAGGGACAGCATGTGTCACACCGTCTAATACTAATTGTGCTATTGTCGATCCTATGCCTTCCCCATGTGAGGGCTGAATCAGTTTAAACCATTCTTGACAAATTTAACCTTCGTTACTCCACAAGAACTGCATTTTGATTTAAGAACCCTCCTATTGTTTTTAGTTATTTCATATCTTTCACTTCCTGGTATTGAAGAAGTGACTCGTTTTTCCTTAACACAATATGATTTTACCATTTGTATATATGATTTTACCATTTGTATACATATATAAATTAGATAAATTTGGATCACACATTTGCTCTCTCTCTGAATTTCAATTAAGTGGTCATTATTATTGGATAATAATAATTTTTGATGATGGTATTTACAGTATTTGTTATAATTACAGATTGCATACAGCGTAATATCTACGACGACATAATGTATCGAAAAAGAGAATTAATTTATCATTTAGTGTGAATGTTTTACAAAATTTACAATACGATCTGAAATACATATTGAAATCAATCTTCATAATATAATATACCGTAAACACCGGTGTATAAGCCGCACTCGTAGATAAGCCGCACCCCGAGTTTTGAAGCTCAAATTTTGGAAAAAAAGTTCTTTTAAGATAAAAACGTAAGTCAGGAATTGGCTCCACAAAACGTGAGCTAGACTTTGCTTCTATCCATCAAATCATCGTGTATTGAAAAAAAAAAAAAAACACTACAGTTTCAGCAGTTTTCAGCGCAGCTACGTTTGTTTGCCCACCGTTCGTTCAGGCCAAAACAAGCTTGGTAACCTTGCATGCAAATTTCTTGAGCACATGTTTTTTTAGCCTGGTTACTAAGGTTAACCAAGATGGCCGCTTGTTTACAGACTTTTCTTTGTCTTCTTTCGTTCGTCTTCGGTGTTCCTTCATTGCTAAAAGCTTTGAAATGTCTGACAAAGATAGTGACTCAGAGCACTGTTTTAACACAGGTATTTTAACAATTTGATGCTAAATTTTACAATTTGTAAACACAACGCTCACGTTCGTGCGTTACATGTTCGATGCGGATTGTTCAATTTGATTTTTGGTCTCGGAGGCGCTTTGGCAGCTCTATTAGAAAGACAAGACTCACTTTTCTACATTATCTAAAGTTAAAGAATCTTGTTCTGCGTTTTACACCTCTAATAAATAAAATCTTAATTTCGAGGCTCAAAAAGTCTGGTCAACTTATATCACCGGAAAGTATGATAACCTTTTGTAGATGTTCCCGTAGATAAGCCGCACACTCGATTTTGAGCAAAAATTTTGGGCAAAAAAGTGCCGCTTATACACCGGTGTTTACGGTAATTTCATATTTTAAAATAGTTCATTATGAACTTATAGTTGATACTTGGATCTGTGAAACTGAATTTAGCATTATGTAGGGTTTCCAATATGGATTTACCATTTTGTCTTTCATTTATATAATACAAACACCAATAGCCGCATAAAACAGAATCTCCTTCTTGTATCTCATCACCTGAGTATACTTTTTGTTTTCCACTTTGTTGATAAATAAAATTGAATCTCTTTTGGCATAATTAAACCAAATGGATCAAAGTATTCACAATATTTATTGATATTTCTATAACATACCCAATATGTGCCCGAACCTATTTGACTGTCCAGATTGATAATACCACATTCTTTCTTTTTTATTTGATTAGGTAAAGTGTCACGACTATAAATACTCCAAAAATGTTTAATCTTAAGATTCTTAATCCAATTCATTAAATCGATGTTTGATAGTGCTTTGTTTATAAATTTTATAGTATTGCTCCTATTAATGAGATTGAGTTGAATGGTGAATTTGGACCTAGTGAATTTTGGCTTTTTTGGCTTTTTTTACTCCCATACCAATTGGATTTTTATTTGTTCCCATGTTCCAAAAAAAGGTGGTGGTTGAAGAGTATTTGGATTAATTAAACCCCCTTTTGATTTTGGGGGAGGAGGAACATAAACAGGTAATGATCTTTTAGACCTTTCCCGATCAACTTGAAGACCTTTACCGAATAGTTTTGACCTTAATTCAATAGCCAATGGAATAGCAATTGTGGCTAATGCTCCCAAAAATCCACCATGTTGCATTTGTTTTTTAGTTGGTTTAATAACAAGACCTGAACCTGTTTGTAATGCAGTTGGTATTTGCTTTTTCTGTGAAGTAGATAGCCAATCTTTGTATTTAATTAACTGATCAACTTTATTTTGAGGAATCATGAATCCACCAGATTGTAGTCCTTTACCAAAAATCTTATCAATTCCAAGGCTTCCTAAAGCACTCATAGCACCTGTAGCAAGCGCTGGCACCGCTTTTGAAGTTGCTTTTATAGCATAAGGTAATAGTTTAGTTCCCAATGAAATTAATGATGACCATCGGCTTCCACCATGTTTTACAGCTTTTCTTATCTGTGTTTAACTTATTCTTATATCAACGCCGGTACTAGTATTCATTGATTTTTGAATTTTATTCAGTTGTCTTCTAGTTAACATAACCTCATCATTACCAGTCAATTCATTTTTATTCAATTGTATTGTTATTTAAATTGCAGAATTATTTTGATAAGCTCTTGCTAATTTTTGTCTTTGTCCATCTGATAGACTTACCCCATGAGCATAATAATAGGACAATCACATGACTTTTGGAGGGCATATAGTTTATTTGTGGCCCGAGTGGCATCATTTGCGCCCGAGCGGAGCGAGGGTGCAAATGATGCTACGAGGGACACAAATAAACTATATGCCCGACAAAAGTCATGTGATTATCATTATTATCAATACACAAGGCCAAATCGTACAAATTCATTTAATAAGAAAAAAATGATTAACAGAAACAGGGCCGTAAATGCGTTTGCAGCCCGTCAAATTCACGCGTGTTTTCTCGAAGGCAGTTTCTTATTTGGCGGCGTATATTGATAATAAAATACGTTATATATATATATATATATATATATATATATATATATATATATATATATATATATATATATATACGTTATATAATTTTCAAATCATAAAACGTATTTAATTTATGAATTATATTTGTAAGTAATAAAATTTGTTAATTTAAGATCGAAGTAACAATTTACCATTATCTTGTTGCAATTGGATCAATTTTATTAATAAAATCATCTTGGCGGTTTTTTTTCCATATTTTTGTCTTTTTACACAAGAAATATGAATTGCTCGTTCTTGCATTGTATATTATTAGATTATATATTCTTTCATCAAATCATTGAGTTGATTGTTATCTATTATTTTAAGTTTGTTCAATATATGTGCTATTTCTGCAAATTCATTTTTAACACCATCATTACCAGCTAATATATCGATTCACCTAGTAATTCAAGCAGGTTTAAAAGACCTTCTGGGTTATTAAAATAAATAACCCCACTACCTATCTTTTTATATTTTTGACTTTTTCTATGTATTGGTATTTCACTTAGTCGATTCAAGACGTCGAATACTATTTTTGATAAAGGACTATATTTCTTTTTTACTATTGAACCTCTTAGTGAGTAGATCAAGTGTATCAAAATCCATCTGTTTGTCATGTACTTTTTTCTTATCACGATAAGCTACCGATCTAAGTTTACCATATAAATTTGGAAGATTGATAATTAAATTTCCATATGTACTAGTTTCTGCGTCGATTTTGTATGCATTTCTTTTTCGTTGTGTGTAAATATACCCTTCCCCACTTTTAGAGTTTTTTGCCCTTCCTGTATTACACCTATTCGCTTTCTGTATTTTTTTCTTTGCTGTTTTTGTTGTAGATAAATGAGCCTTTTGACGTCCTAAAGTCTGATTCATTAGACCAGATTTGTTAATTATATCATTAACAATATTTGGATCTTTTAAGGTCTCAATAAAAACATCACCTGGTAAAGGTAAATTATGTTTTTGAATTACTGCTAATTCTTCTTCTGTAAATCCTTTATTAATATCAGATACCATTTTTGGAGGTTCACCACTAGGACCAGGTAATGCTTATTGTTTTACTTGCTCAGAATATGGCATGATTTGTTTTTTCTAATATTCCTCTCTCAAATTACTAATTTCATCGATTTCGTTTTCTAATTTTTCAGTGATCGGCTCAAATTCTTCCTTATTTTTCTCAAAGACATCTTGTTTAGAACTCCTTTTATAACATCTCGAACAATTTTTGTCATTTTCCCAGCTTCGACTGTAGGAATAGCGATTTTCTTATAATGATTAATATCCATTCTATACATACATTATATAAAAAAACTTATCTCAACTTATCTCAATTAATTTTTCTTATAATATAATAGTATAATGGAAATACCGAATTACAATTTCAATGAAGATGAAAATACAAACTTCAAACAACTTTACGGTTATATGCCAAAATCAAATTTCAGGATGCTAATATGCGGTAATTCGGCCTCAGGCAAAACAAACCTCTTGTATCACATGTTAATGCAACCATTAGTTTACTATGACCAGATCCATTTATATGGCAAAAACCTTGCACGGGAAAAATACAAACATATGATAGAAACAATGAATGACATAAGTGACTGGTCAGGTGGGATACAACATAAGGCATTACAATAATAATGAAATTAAACCTGTCAATAGTCTGGAAAGTGATTCTCAGAAATAAAAATCAAAAGCCACTCACTGATTATTTCATTCAAGGACGACATAAAAACTGCTCAGTTTTCTACCTGAGTCAATCATTTTATAAAACTCCAAAGGATATTCGATTGAACAGTTACTGTAGCCATTATTGTGTTTGTGATTTTCCTTGTAGTAATGTAAAAAATATGATATGTAGAGAACTTGGAGTCTCAAAAGAACAATATCTTAAAGCCACCAATAGAAATATCTAATATAATAATTCAAAAACGATGGGAATTTTTAATGAACATTCTGCAACTACTATAACATCCAAATCATTACAAGCAGGCCCACCAGGCCCACCAGGTGTAGGGTTTAACTTAACAGATAATAATTTTGATATACAAAACAGAAAATTGATAAATGTAAAAGACCAAACAGATTATAAAGATGTTGTAAATAAAGAGTATGGAGATACACATTATTTGAAGTTAAATGGTAGCACACATATGGTTGGAAACCTCGATTTGAGGGGTAATAAATTAATTCAACCAGGAGGAATTGACATGAATCGAAAACTCATCACAAATTTAGATACAGATACAGACCAAGATTTATCCGCCGTGAATATGATCACTTTGAAAAACAGTATTTCAAAAATCCAGCCAAGTTCAAATGTTACCAAAGATATTGATTTACAAAACAAATTTATTGTTATCAGAGCAAAAGACCAATCTCATAATGATCTGACTGTAAATTACGACAATTTATTCAATATTATAATTCCGCAAAAAATATATTTTTATCTAGAAAAGATATGTTGGCTATGAAATAAATGGTATGTAGATAATTTAGTAAATGGAAAAGCTGATAAATCATATGTTCACACACATTTAGTTGGAAAATTAGACAAAACGATTTCCGGCGATCTTGATATGGGAGGTAAAAAGATTGTTAATCTAGCAACTCCTAAACCAAATGAGAATATGCTGCCGTAAATGTTTCATTTTTCAACACCGAAATCAATGATTCTAATACGAACTTGTATACACGAATAACGGACGATTATAAGAGTTATGTGAACAAGTCACACATAACTCCCTCTACTTCAGAAAAGGACGTTTTCAGATACCTGATGGAAAATGTGGATGACAGCTCGTCAGAAAGTAATATCGTTGTTAATGGAATTATTGATTTTGTAGCATCACCTCATAAAATTAATAAGAAAGCCTATGAAATCACTCTTACAATAGACAATCAAGATGACTTCAGATCGAGGATAGGCTTCAATGCATACAATGCATACAACCTTCCTCAAGGTCAGTTTACTTTTGCGGTCGAGTTTTTCGTTGCGGTTAAAGCTCACATTAGCACAACATCTGTCAATGTTGTCTCATCAGTTATCAGTATCGGACAGCAAACTACAAAGATATTCAACACTGAAGGATATACAAAAAGCATTGTTCATTTACATTAGTGGTAAGTCTCTCTACCTGAATATATTATGATCGATCTTCATGGAAGTATATCGAAAGGGAATACAAAGAAAGCACATATAATCGTTTATGGCGTTAAAGGACATGTTTCTAGTGTCGACCCAGATGCATTCGATGCTGCTTTTGTGATCGAGGCTGGATAAATGACTATGGAAACTGATTTGAATAATATATATAGATAGCCTGAGCCTAACAGCGTCGCTCTTTGAACAGAAAGCCGATGATAAACTTAACTGAGGTGAAAGGTCGGAAGCACAAGAATAAAATTGACGACCGGGCTATCTTTTAATTTTAGCAATTCTCAAAAACAGACTTACGCGACCGTTTGAACAGTACATTAGACCGTACAAAAGTTCACAAAAACAACTTTTTCTCCGTCTAGAATAATTAGTACGACTAATTTTCAAATAAAATACACCTGCTGCTTATAAAATTGTCCGAGAAACTGATTTGGAAATCAAAATTACAAAAAATACACAAACATATTTGCATAAGAGGAATTCGCATAAGACCACGCGAGTGTAGTTTACAACTATAAAGTCCAAGTCTTGTTTTGTTTTGTTTACATAAAATCGTTTTTCAACCTATGTAATGAATGAACAAACACATAAAAATGGACAACACAATCTTCTTTCGAAAAATTTTATTCAAATCTCCATAAGTTTGTTTAAAAGCAAAACGCGAATTATTAAGAGCTCATCGAGGCCGAGATGTCCCCGATGAAAGAAATCAAAACAACTGAATTTAATTGAGCGCGTTATAAACAATTCTCCCGAAAACTAGCGAGAACACAAAAAAGTCAATCACAGATTGATATCAACATAAATTCACATCGAAAAATGTATTTTATTTTACCTTTAAGTCCCTCCACTGCTTGGAAATTGTTTAAATCTCCGCTTCTTCAGTTCTGAAACCCGAAGTGACAAACATCTTCCCGCATTGCTCCCATCCTCGAAGCAAGATTTTACCTCTGAAAGCTCTTCTATTTCCACTATAGCGGATTCTGAGTATCCCTTAATTAGTATCCCTGTCTTGAGTAGCAAACCGCGAAAAAATTCAGGAGAATAACGACTTTAATTTAAACGGTTTTCTTCGCTAAACACAGCAGTGTTTTCCCAGGTGACGTGAAATTGCAAAGATCCCAGTTGTTGGGTGGCGTCATACGCGCATGTTTTGCGACGGTCTACGCGCCCGCGAGTTAGCCCTAAGCGACGGCGACGGCGGCGGCGGTGTGACAACGCGCCCGCGAAACATTCCGCTAGCCATGACCATGAAAAATGATGGCCATGGGTTCTATGGTTCTCTGGTTCTATGCGTATGGGGCTGCGCAGCCAGGCCTTCGGCCCGGCAAGAGCTCCGCTATGAATTCACACAAAATCATGAATGCAACCCATCACTTATTTGGCCGATTAAAAACAAATGAAAGTGGGGGTAAAACGTTTTTATTAAACGGTTGTGACAAAATAATAATTCCAAACAGCTGTCAATTAAAAAAAATAATAGCTAGGCCACTATAATCTCTTAGATTTTTCCTACCAGGCAACATCCTTAAACATAAAACATCACTTCAATTTAACTCAAACAACAACTTATACTTTATCTGAAGGCCAAAGACAAACGATAGACATAAACTTAGATTTACGATACAGTCATATGGCTGTGGAGATGATTGAAACGGTTAAGAACCAAGACATTTCAATATTAATCGAATACACATCACCATAAACTAATATAATTATATATTATAAATGACTAAAACAGACATATTCAATTTTAATCATATCGATAAGAGCATGAACCACGAAAAATTATCTGAAATCAAAGCGTTGTATAAAATTTATCATAAACGCTTTTGGTGTTTTAAGAAGGCTTTCAAATATTTCAAGAGATTGAATTTAATTATAAATGTAACTTCAATATGCTTAGTAGTTATTGGCACAGTAGCTGGTAGTATCACATTAAATCCAGCTATACTAGCTTCTATTTCTGGGGCTAGAATTGTTCTTAAAACATATTCTGATTTCAAAAACTATAAAAGGAAAATAGAAATGTCTAAATTTGCTTACACAACATATGAAAAAGTATTAGTTGATTTACGGTCTTTTTTTAAGAGGAAATCAATTTAACCATATCGCATTTAATTTATAAATGAAATGAGGCTAATTGATGAAATAATTATTGATCTTTGTCCTCTTGCCGATAAATTCGAGAAATATTACAATAAAAAATTCACTTCTGAGTAAACTTTCAGAGTAAACTTTCCAAAAAACTTTATTTTGTGACTCATTCATAGGAAAAAATCTCTTTGTATGACTTCCTGTTTTCCGAGAATCACACAACAGGTCACTTGTTGACAATTTTGTGAATATCATCCTTAATCAACCCATAAACATTATCCCGCCATTGATTATAATATTTTAATGTCTTCTTAGAAGTTGTTGTTTTTATATTCTCATATGGCAATCCCAAAATATTAAACAATCTCCGTAAGGTTACACTAATCATACGTTTACGATCACCGTTAACTTGTGATAACACTTTATCAATCAGTTCAAAGATATTATATATCCTTTGTCTATTTTTATAATTAATTTCGATACCATGCTTTTTATTTATTTGATTTAAAATATTTTCAATATGGTATTTACGATTATACACCGATTTTGTCCTTATTCTATATCTATTCTCAAAAAAATCAATATATTCACTAGAAAAATCGTATCCATGAAAACAACCACAATTAATACACACATTTCCATTATCTTTAATCAATTTCATATCGTCGCAGCATACATCTTCTTCGCTCTCATTAGAATCTTTAACATCGTCATAGCACGCATAACAAACTTGACCATCAATTATTACATTATCCTGTTTACAATATTTACAATTCATTCTATATACTAATAATTAGTAAAGATTATATTTTTAATACACGCAAGCACACTCTATTTCATGTGTCCCTACCACTCTAAAAGATATATGAAATTGTGTAACAATCCTTTGGATAAACCCTTCAAGGTGGTGTGTAAATTGTGTAAATCTCTTCTTGTTCATCTTGTACATAGAGTCGTATGAAATAGAGTATTTTTCTTTCACTGGACACTCATAACTGTTTCACTTTCTAAGGCCCGGTTCAAACGTCGAACTTCACATGTGCCGAACCTAATGCAAATGAGCAAAATCTATTGTTCTTGCTCATTTGCATTAGGTTCGGCACATGTGAAGTTCGACGTTTGAACCGGGCCTAATTGGTTTTAAAATTATCCAACAGTTACTGTCAAATGATCGTCATATGACCTTGAATACAAATGATAGAACAAGTTCAGATCTGTCGGCGGGGGGAACCCCCTAACTATGACATCATAACTTCCTGTTTTTCTGAGAATGTCACGCTATGGTGATTCTTTCCTGTTTTGATAATGTGAATATTTAAACGCACTTCAATTTTGAAAAACATACAGTTTCATTTGATATTTCCATCTGATTGTGCTATATAATTGTGCTATATGATATTTCATCTGATTGTTCAATATGATATTCACAAATGATATTTCCATATTTTATTTCCATATGATTGTTCCATATGATTGTTCCATCTGATTTTCCATATGATTGTTCCATCAGCTGGCAGTAGTATAGACCTGGCTTGGTATCAGATAAGTTTTACAAAACTGATCTGGTACCGCCAAGTACTATACTACTTTTATGTTCGCCCCCCTCATAAAGGTGCGAATTCTTAGAATAAATTCCACACGTGTTCATTTTGTATTCATAAACAAAACTCTGAAAACTGCTTGTCAGCATCGCCTGAGCTCGGATGCGGAGTAGCTTATAATCTCAACAACTATTTCTCTAATCGAAAGCCCTTCTAAGCAGGAAAAAAAATCGATGCAAAAGTATTGCACTTTTTAATTATTATGAATCCTGGTTGCGGATCTTCAATTTTCTTGCCTATGTTTCGTGTTTGTACACTTATGAAGTGCTAAATAATGATCAGACTGCTTATTACATCACATAAAACTAAAGTAAGTAAGTAAGTAAGTAAGTAAATAAGTAAGTACATTAAGTAAGTAAGAAATAAGTAAGTAAGTAAGTAAGTAAGTAAGTAAGTGAGTGAGTGAGTGAGTGAGTGAGTGAGTGAGTGAGTGAGTGAGTGAGTGAGTAAGTAAGTAAGTAAGTAAGTAAGTAAGTAAGTAAAACTTTATTTCAGCAGGGTGGCCCATTCAGCTCGAAAGCTGGTATCCAGAGGGGCCCTGCATTTAAAAAAATACTTTACGTTTTGCTAAATTACAAAGGCTAAAAAATACATTAGAGGACTAGGCAAATAATACTAATTTAAATAAGAAGGCAAAAAAAATGTATTACTAAAATTTATGATAAAAAGAATTTTTTTGCTAGGCGGCAGAAGGAAGAAAGGTGTTTTCCCATAATTTCGTTTGACCTTTGGAAGGGATTTTTTAAGCCTATTGCTCTGCCTAGTAGTATAGTTATAAATTTCGCTAAATCTAGTAAAATATGATATAAAATAGCTAGGAACTAAAGAAAGAAGACAAAGAAAAACAAATTTAGCTTTATGATAAAAGCGCCTTCAAATCACAATCACAAGTTACCCTTTTGTGTTTTTTTAGATCCGTTTATTTCGCAATCGTGAAAATTTGGGACTTTAACGGATAAATTCAGAGGTCCTGGAAAAATGAACGATCAGTTGTATGTTGTTCATTATAATTATAACATTTAATTATTTGTCCACTGTAATTCATTTACACAAATAAATGTCATCTGCATGATAACAAATAATAGTAGGAGATCTTAGCAACCTCCACCGATCTTTTCTAACAAAACTCCCCATGTTTCAGTTTATAATTTTGAACACAGATGTAATTTCTTAATATAACAAGCGAGTTTTTTGACTTAAAAACCCATTCTAAGGATACATTTAATTTTCAAAATAAGCTTAATGTCTATGATTTCAACATTATCAAACCATTAGGTAACTTATTCCATATGTGCACTCCCCTATATTTTAAAGACAATTGCCATAATTTATCCTCGTGTTTTCAATAAATACATTGGATGCTGACTCACTAGAGATTGTGACTATGTATGTTTTCATTTAATACAAAAACTGAAAATTATTCAATTATCCTGGCAGATTATCATCAAGGTAGGAGTTCCTAAACAGTGCTATTAGGTTCGTGTTTAGCTCATATACACAAATATAAATTAGTATAAGAAGCTTAAGTTATGGGATACGATTCGTCTTTGTATTTCGATTAACAAATAAAACTTGAATATTGATTTTAGCGAGGTTGTAGAAATGCTTATCCAAATGATATTACCATATGTTGAGTATTGGTACACCATAAGTCTTAGTATCTCGCCTTAGCAATAATTCCTTATATTTTTTATATTTCTTATTCTAAAATTGGTTAATGTTGTATTTCCATGAAAGGTCGTCATATACATTTACATACGCCCAGAAGTGTTGTATACATTACTTGTTCAATGGGTTGTTCATCCTTTTATAAAATGTATTTTCTTTTTCTTTTAAAATAGGAAATAGCCAAAATATGACTGTCCTAAACGCCTGGTTCATAGGTTTTCTGTAAACGCTTTTATGACTGAAAACAAACTTGTTCCTTCAGCAAACAGAATAATTGATATTATCTTACAGCACCTAATTTACAAATTAAAATTATCTTGCCTTCACAGTGTATTTTATTTGTTATTTTGTGCGGTTTCTTGGGTGTATTACAAGCACCACGGACAGATCTTAACCTTAATTCAAACTGTATCCAAGCATTACAGTCCTCTTAGAAAGTCTTAGTCACTGGAAATTGATGACAAAGTAACGATCTCCGATTGAAACTAGAAGCCATTATCAAGATAAAACCAATATTAATGACCCTCAAAGGCCTAATTCTTACGTCGCTCAGCTTAAAAACCTACGGTTTATACTCCGTTTTCTTGTCTTCTTTCAATTCCTTCTTTGGCATCCGTCTAGTAATTAAGTAAAGTGATAAGACAAAACAAATGGTTTCTAATGTTAACTCTATCGCGTTCTGTGATCAATGAACCATTGTTTTGCATTCGTTGTCACGGATGAAGATCCATATACCGTAAACTTTAAAAAAATGCCCAAACATACTTACATCACGCGCGAAGATCACTCGTTTTAGAAGTAGCAGGGGTGTATAAAGATTGAAGCCTGACTAACTAGAAGACTCTCCTTAAAGCCTGGTTTCCATATGATCGCTACCGATCAGTGCTACAAAAAAAGTTGAGCGTGAGTACCACGCTGCTACAATCGCTAAGCTCGCTTCGATCGCTGCGAAAGATGGAGAGTGGTTTCCATATGATCGCTACGATCACTAATGAAACTGTTTTTCAGCGATCTGTAGTAGCGATCATATTGAAATCTAGTTCTGATTCCTTACAGCGTGTACTCCAGGTCTAGTAGACCTAGATTTCGCAAACATGAGTCGCAACTTTTTGCCGGTTCAGTTAAAAAGTTTATAGTATTTGTTCGGCTTTGAACTCCTCTGATCAGGGGCGAGTAATGGCCGGCGAAACACGTTAAAAACAAAAAGTCTATAAATACAACAAAAAATATTGATACAACGCAGTGAAACGGTTGTTACTCTGACAGGAAAGTCGGATGAAAATGTGTTGCTCACCCATCGCGGTGGTTCGTTCAAACCCGGAAGGGTCAGTTTACTACTCAAAATAAAATGGAGTAGACAATAAGAAGATAAAGTTTCCACAAGAAGTCTGATAGTAAATTACCATACCTTCAAATGCAATATAAGAAGTCAAAACTTGCTGATGAAAAGTCGAGCAGACCTTAGGAGAAAACAGCTGTTGACTACCAAAACGAATGGGCGATGTTGTCTTGGTTCATTAATTCCTGATCTTATGATGCAGTGGGCCCCAGGATCTCTCTACCTCCTACATAGCAATCAGTGCAAAAGTCTCATTGGCCGTCAGCCGGCAAATGACTTAATGGCTTAATTTTGTACCGTCAGTAGTCAAAAGGGTGAAGCGATAAGCGTTAAATGAGCCAAAAATTAACTGTCCATGGATTAAGGAGAATAACGTAAAATTCCTTGAATAAGCGTCCGGGGTGTTTATTTTAAAGTAAGTTAAGATAATCTGGGGGGGGGAGGGGAGGTCTTATTCGAGGGTGGCTCTTATTTGATTATTCGGCAAATTGTGGTCAGATGGTCATTTATTTTTGTTTATAAACAACTTAATGCAAGTATTAATGTATTTGTATAGTTCTATAGATGAATTTTTCGATGTTATTAATTTACCCGCTGTGCAGCTCGAGTTTGATTCTAAATTACCGAGGATTGTTAATATATAAGGATACTGGTGGATATGCCTAAAATGAATAAATTAGTGACAAAGGACCGCGAACGAAAATGCTGCTGGTGTACGTAGGATATAGAGAAGATCTAATCAGTCAAAAATGTGAATACAAAGAAAAGTAAGCAAGGCTGATACTACGTAGAACACTTACAGTAACGTGACAACGTCACGATAGAGTCCAAACTGAATGAAAGCCAAAATGCAACCGTGGACAGCTGTTTCGACCTGGTTGCGCCTCGTCAGCACGGCGTAGCAGCGATTTAAAAACAGAACAACCATGACCTCAGAATGAATTAACGTTAAATTAACGGAGTAATATCATGTTTTCTTTTGTATGTTCAGGGTAAAAACGTAGCTCAAATTAATACTAAGTACCTTTTCTTACACATGAAAAGTGTAAACACACACACATGCTAGAACCTAGAACACAGGGATAAATAGAGGTTATTCAGCGTGAAGTTGTGAATACGGCGGAGTATTTTTACTAGTCAGTTTTTATTTTTTCGAGCCTTTTTCACAACTTTCCGCTGAATAAATTGTTTATCATACGACATTAATCTTCTCCTAAAACTAAGTTTTTGAAACTGTTTATCCTAGCGCGCGGTCAGAAGAATGTAATAACGTATCATATACTCTTAAATAAGGTGTGTTACTGCAACACACCTTTTTTTGTCTTCAAAACAACACACATAAAGTTGTGTATAAATACACGCCTTTTCTCGCCTGTTCCCCGAACACACCTTGGTGTGTTCCAAAGACACACCTTAAGGTGCGTTTTGTGCTTGTCCTAAATTTAACACACTTTCAGGTGTGTTCTGCAAAAAGATGTGTTTTGTCACACATCTTTGCACTCTTTTTGATGCGCATTTGCACTCTAGAATGCTATGTCGAATAATAAGAAACCATATTCGGTTTTTAGGGGAAAATGACTTGAAACTTTTGACCCATTTTTTTCAAATTGCAATCCATTTAGGACCTAGCCATCCGTACCCAAAAGACACTTTACATAAGCGTCATTTTAGACAAGACTGGGCCATTATTTGTACGGTTTTCATTGATGCAAATATGTCGTCTGGCTTGCTAAAAAATGAGGTATATAGCTCCTTTAACCCTATTCAGACCGGGCCTTTTTTGTTTTCTGGAAGGAGGGGGGGGAGGGGGGGGGGTATTAACGTTCATAGTTATTAACGTTCATAGTCAAACCTCCCCTCCCCTCCCCACCCATAACTGTTTCAGGCTCTCACATACCTGCATACTGGAACGTCTATATTTGTATGTTTTGTAATTCTTTCGAAATTTGTAAAATTGTGAAGTAAGTACTTATTAGTATTTTGTAAGTTGAAATAACTAATAATAGCTGGTGTGAATTGAAAGAGTGTGCGTATGTGTATGCGTGCGGTGCGGTGCGTGCGTGGTTGCGTGTATTTTGCTGAAAAGGTACTGTTGTTTTTGTTGTCTGTGTATTTGCATAATGGTAAAAGAAAAACAAAACATATAAAACGTCAAATGCGTGGGTATCCGCGCTTTTTATTTCTGCTTTCGCATTCATTTGTCCCGGCTCCACTATGTGATCGAAAGTTCGAAAAAGGGAAAAGTTTTATCTCTTCTGGCTAGGGAAATACGATTTTACCGACCACTGAGCGTCTCACAAATCATTCAATTTACCCAAAAATCCAGGTATCCGTTAAGAAACTCATTATTCCTGTTTTAGGTTAAAATGTTAAAAACAAAAGATGAAGAAAAGAGAAAGACTGCAAAATGGTCCATTGGGGACTCCCTGAAGATACTGTGAAATTCCTCAGTGTGAGTGAGCGCGCACGAAAATCGCCCCTGCTCGAGGTATGTACAGCTCCGCAAATGATGCCGGGACGGCAAATGATCCCGGACCGCAAATGATCCCCAAAGAGGACTGCAAATATTCCGCTAATAAATAGAGGAATGGTGTGGATAATGGAATGACGTTGATAGGGGAATGACGTGCTAGTTGAAACAGGTAACTATACTCAAAACATATGGGGAAAAAGTCTGGGTATGAAGATGGCGACAACGATAAAAGCAACGGAGGTATGGCGTTACTTGGCCATGAAGCTGAGCTACATTATCACAGCCTGGAACCAATAGAGCTTTCCGCTTCTAAGAGTCCGCGACTTTCCAGTGCGACCGAACAGTTAAAAAACAAGGACGCGAGGGAAAAGTTACCGAGGAGATTTGTCCTAACTGTGGAAAAAGTTCCAATGTTACACCCAAGGCGTCTTTGAGAGCGGTGGAGCATTGCAGGTCTATTCCGATGACAGTGTTTTTGTGATGTTTGCTTAATGCATGAACTTTGAGCCTAGTAGGTCGAACTAAAGGGGACGAGTAGACCTGGAAGAAAACTAATTAGACTGTAACTTTGCGTTATGTTCCTGTTAATGTTTTGCTGCTTTTGAATCGAAATACCAAATGTATGGTCTGACTAAATGAATGTCCAGTTTATAAGTAAGGATATGCGACGTATGTTGCGTTGGCATCAATAGAATCTGTTCGCAATTTTATGATTTCAAATAAAACGAATTACGTTTTTGTTGATTGAGAGTGAATTCAATAGCGTCGTAACGAAATTCTTAAACCTCGATAAAAAAAGTAAACCATGATTTGTGAGGTCAAAATATAGGTTTAGAAATACTTCTAACAAAAAGCTCAACTACCAAGTCATTCCCCTATTCACGCCATTCCATTATCCACACCATTCCTCTATTTATTAGTGGGATCATTTGGGGGCAGTACGCAGCTCTTACAAGGTCTTCTCTGATTTTCTGAGAAAACAATAGAACAAACAACACAACAATGGACCCTAGACCTAAAAACAATAGAGCTGCGTGATATACAGGTCCAATGAAGTTAGAGGTTGTTAAGAGCTGCGTGGTATCTGATCATTTGCGGTCCTCTATGGGGATCATTTGCGGTCCGGAATCATTTGCGGTCCAATTTGGGGATCATTTGCGGTCCGGGATCATTTGCGGAGCTGTGGTATACGTCGCGTCTCCTCGAGGGGAGGTGATTTTCGCGCGCTTGCGTAAACGCCCTCTCGACTATCTCTGACAGAAATGAGGGACTACTAGTAGTCTAACCGAAAACAATTTCCTGTGTCCAGGCTCTATTTTTTATTCTCGTGTTAGAATGAAAGAAACCTACTGCAGCTAAAATGGGACCTTATTACAGGTTAAGTTTTACCCGACCTTAAAACTCCGCTGTTTGCTTAGTGTTGTTAGTATGTACAGTTATGACGTTCATGTACAATACTTTTCGACCAAATCTTTACGATTTACAAATTTATGAATGAGAGCTTCGTACAAGACCCTGTAAGTTCCTCCAGAGCCATGTTTTTCTTTCCAGTTTTCCAACATGCTTAATGCTTTTTTTTGCGTATTCTTCGTTATCCTTATGAAATCCAGTTATTTCTGCTCTTTTGAATCCCACGCGCCGAGCAAGTGGTTCCCAAGAAAAGCCAACCTTCCTTGACAACTCTTCTAAATCATCATCATCGACGCGGCCATCTTTGATGCCTGTTGGATCAAATTTTAGAATTTTTATATCATTTCTTCGATCACCACATACAGTGTATTAAATTAATATGAATTTACTTTCATTATCAAATTCATCACTTCACGGATATAATAGAGCTCAAAATTGACCAAACTACCATCTGTCTTTGTAGCTCAGTGGTAGAGTATTTGCAACGGAATCGCAAAGGTCTTGGGTTCGAATCCTGTCGAGGGTTTTTTTTTTCAGCTTCAAATTGCAACTCTTTCAGTTGCTGCATGACTGCGATGATCTCTTTCTCTTTAATTCTCTTTACCGCAGCTCGTATGAATTTATTTTCATATACACATTATCATAGTCTATTGACTACCAGCAACCTTTTTTCAATTCACTCGAATTACCAAAAATGTATGGAGGTCTCTGTCGCAGAGGGAATTGAAAATTCTCTTCGGTTGCATCGCATTAGAAGAGAATTGATTTCTGTTCACTATTGTTAGTTAGAGCAGTTTATTACGATGTTAGTTATCCGTTGAATGTTGGCGGTTTTATGCCGATGTAAGTTATGTGCATGCACCGCATTAACAATGCGCGTGGAAGTATGTGTGTAAATAGCAGGTTCTTTAGTATGCGAGTCAGTTCTTGGTCGTAACACTGACGATGTGCTGGTAGTCAAATTTTACTTGTTTGTTTTGATTAGTCGGTTTCATCGCTGAACTTTATGTGAACATTATCCATTATCCATCAGTTTTTTCCTGCAATAATTAAATTTAGCAGATCACTAAATTATCAGTAGCCCCGTAGGAAGGGTCGCCGGAGTTTTGTGCTTTGGTTCCTACCCAGGTTTCTTACATTTTTTTGCTCTCAATTCTCCAGTTCTTTTTTAGCTGTAAGTTGTCGTTTTTTACGGCATACGTGTACAATAAAGTGTAACGGCCAACTACGGTACAATACTCCAGAATTTGTTGTCTGCGTCATGATTTGTTAAGGGGAGTATGTAATTATAAGCACGTTGTTAAGAACAGAATCGGAATATTTTTCAAAGTAGCCGGCAAAATTTAGGACCCCACGAGTGCAATCTTCAAAGGTGTCGACAACGAAAAACAGGGTATCGGAATCTGGCCTTCCATAGGGGGGTGTGCGGATAAAAAATGGAATATCCCAATCTGTGCCATTATCGGCCAATGCCATTCCTGTTGTTTCCCGTCCAAACAATCGAAAATTGTGTCTTTTGCCCAAATCTTTGCTGAAATAGTCGAAGCAATTTCTTTACAAGCTACTTTCTTGTTTTATTTATGCATCAGTCATAAATAAATGGATGGTCAGCGGTCACCGAGCAAGATGACCGCGATATTTGAAGCTCCGAACTAAAGAGGAAACGTTTTGAATTTTCTTCCACTCTTTTTCATATTTACACTACTAAATGTTTTAATTTTGTGTTAAAATGTCATCAAAATTAATAAGAAAAGAAAACAGAAACAGCCTATCGATAGATCAGAAGAAGATTTTGAAGCGTTTGTCCGTGAGTCAATGGTAAGCTTGAGCAAAGGTCAAGAGAAAATCATCCAGGGCATCTCGAATCTAAAGGATGAAGTTCATCTTAATGAAGCAGCCTTGGCTAAAATTTCCGAACAATTTACGACCCTCGGTGAAAAAGTTGAAGTACTAAAGGGCGAGCTGCACGATGCTAGTTGTAAAGTGGACGAAATAGAAGGCTCTGTTCAAAACCATGCGAAGCAAATTGAAGAAATGTATGAACGACTTCTGTGCATGGAGCGTTATTCACGAGAATACAATCTTCGTTTCGACAATGTTGCAGAATCCCCCGGCGAGGACTGCCTGCAGAAAATCCAAGACATCCTATCAAATCAACTTGATATGGAGGCTAAAGTTGAAAACGCACATCTAGTTGGCCCGACCCGAAGCGATGAAATACCAAGAGTGATAATTTGCAAGTTTATATATCGTCCAGAAAGGTTTAAGGTCTTTCAGAAGAAGCGCGATCTTCAAGATGGTGTTTGGATTACGGAGGATCTAATTTGGGAGGATCGGGAGAAAAAGACAAAGCTGAAACATGTGATGAAAGAAGCGTTTGGGAGTGGAAAAAGCCCAGATTCTATCGTGGAAAACTTTTTATAGATGGCGCTCTATATCGAAACGCGTAGATGCTTATAATAGGGAGCTTACGAATCGACGACTTTCGCACGACGACGCCGTTGGATTGCGTGACATGCCTACTGCGCATGATTTTGTGGGAAGTTGCCGGCGTCGAGCCAAAGTCGACGACGTTATTTTGAGCAAATTGACGGCGTCGCCAAAACAGCAGAACGCGAGGTCAGTTTTCGAAGTTTTCTCTCGTTAATTCAGGGGATTCTGCCAGTTAATTCAAGAATCACATCAGGGAGATGTTCTTGACATAAATGTTTCTGACTTTTTGTCTGTTTTCATTCAAGTAACGCCCCAAAATATCAAGTAGAAATATGGCAAGTGAAACAAGTGAAACGCCAAGTGACACGAAAAGGTCAGGATGAGATTGCTGAATGAAAACTCGTTTATGTTAACCACACCTTATCGAAGGATAAGACATTTGCTTTTGTTTAACGAATTTTCAAAGATATTAAAAGTGGTGTATATTTTATAGTCGGGTCTATAAGTTAAAAATTAATAAGAAAATAAAAAAACACACCTCTTGGCGCTCCACTTAAACATCAGAAGCTAAAGTAAACACTTTGATGAGTTATGTAATCTTTTGGATTCTATTCCTCTCGAATTGGATTTCATTGCTTGTTCAGAAACATGGATCACGTCTCAGGTATGAGGTATGATCGTACACTAAGCCCCTTTCCAGATTCAATTGAAATAAGAGATTTTAAAAGGTTTGATAACAATACTTTCCGAGATAAATTAAAGAATACAAATTGGACGTCAGTTTTCAATATTAGTGATGCAAATTAAAGCTTAACTAGATTTCTACATATTTTAACAGGATAAGCAATAAACACGCACCTCTTAAATCAGTTAAGATTAAAGGTAAATCAAACAAACCTTGGGTGACTGTAGGCTTAAGGAAATCGATTAAAATTCGTAATCAACTTTACAAAAAATGGTTGACAACCCGTAGCATCTATTTTCATAATAGTAGTAGACTAGGGCTGGACTTAACCACGTTACTGCGTTCCCTTTGCGTTCCCTTTATTAATATGCATATGGGTCTTTCTGCATATGTAATAAACTGTTTTCCTGCATAATATATATAGATAGGCTGAGCCTAACAGCGTCGCTCTCTGAACAGATAGCCGATGACAAACTTAACTGAGGTGAAAGGTCGGAAGCACAAGAATTAAGATTGACGACCGGGCTATTTTTCAATTTTAGCATTTCTCAAAAACAGAATTGCGCGACCGTCTGCACAGTACATTTAGACCGTACAAAAGTTCACAAAAACAATAACTAGTACGATTACCTTCCGAACAAAATACACCTGTTGCTTATCAAAAATTGCCCGAGAAACTGATTTGGAAATCAAAATTGCAAAAAATACACAAACATATTTGCATAAGGCCACGCGAGTGAACTTAGAACTATAAAATGCAAGTCTTTTCAATCTATGTAATGAATGAACAAACAATTAAAAATGGACAACACAATCATCTTTCGAAAAATTTTATTCAAATCTCCATAAGTTTCTGTTTAAAAGCAAAACGCGAACCATTTATAGCGCATCGAGGCCGAGCTGCCATCGATGAAAGAAATCATGAAACGACTGAAATTGAATACAATACAATACACAATTCTCCAAAACTAACAAGACACAAAGAAAATGTCAATCACAGATTGATATCAACATAAGTTCCCATCGAAAAATGTGATTTGTTTTACCTTTAAGAAATTCTTTACTTCTCCGCTTCTTCAGTGAGAAATGCTCCCGCATTGATTAAAACGTATGAAGTACCTCGAAGCAAGATTTTATTCCTGAAAGCTCTTTTTTTTCCATTATGGCGGCTTCTGAGTATCCCTTAATTAGTATCCCTGTCTTGAGTAGCAAACCGCGAAAAACTGCAGAAAAAAACGACTTTAATTTAATGATTTGCTGCGTTCTTCTCTGCTTAACACAGCAAAACATCAAAAGTGTTTTCCCAGCTGACGTGACATCGGCTGTGCAGCCGCGCGAAAAACTAAGCCTCGCTTTGCTTTCAAAATTGCCAAGATCCCGGATGTTACGCGACGTCATACGCGCATGTTTTGCGAAGTCATACGCGCCCGCGAATTGGCCCTGCCCAACGTTTGGACACACGGCCGGATACACATGTACAGACGCCGCCCGCAAAACATTCCGCTGGCCATGACCATAAAAAATGACGGGCATAGGTTCTATGAGTATGGGGCTATGCAGCGGGCCTTCGGCCCGCGAGTGCTCCGCTAATAATTTGGATTTCCCTGTTAATAAACTCTGTTAATAAATTAAATTCTGTTAATAAATTAATAAACGGAGTTCTCATCTTGCAATTAAGACATTATTCAAACGGAAAAACAAAGTGGATTTACGTACAAGAAGATGAACCAAACGTAAAATCGTGTTTAGATGAAACCTTTGCTACCGAAAAAGCCAACAAAGCTTCAGGCCTGTAATCCGACCTTAAAGTAAATTCGCGGAACATCCGTAAAGTTATTTCATTCTAACATTTTGTTCTCAAACGAAACACAAATCAATTCATAAGGATTTTTCCGTGTAACCGCGCCTCTATCGAAATATAATATATATAGATAGGCTGAGCCTAACAGCGTCGCTCTCTGAATAGAAAGCCGATGATAAACTTAACTGAGGTGAAAGGTCGGAAGCACAAGAATTAAAATTGACGACCGGGCTATTTTTCAATTTTAGCAATTCTCAAAAACAGAATTACGCGACCGTCTGCACAGTACATTTAGACCGTACAAAAGTTCACAAAAACAACTTTTTCTCCGTCTGGATTAACTAGTACGACTACTTTTCAAATAAAATACACCTGTTGCTTATCAAAAATTGCCCGAGAAACTGATCTTGAAATCAAAACTGCAAAAAATACACAAACATATTTGCATAAGGCCACGCGAGTGAAGTTAGAGCTATATAAAATCCAAGTCTTGTTTTGTTTACATAAAATCGCTTTTCAACCTATGTAATGAATGAACAAAGACATACAAAAGGGACAACACAATCTTCTTTCCAAAAATTTTGTTCAAATCTCCATAAGTTTCTGTTTAAAAGCAAAACGCGAACCATTTATAGCTCAATGAGGCCAGTTGATTGTCTTCGATGAAAGAAATCATGAAACGACTGAATTTAAGCACGTTTTATATAACCTAATTATTCAAAATTGAAACCTTTTTAAATGCAAGCCAAACTTGCACAATATAGAACAGTAAAATGATGATAAGCTTAAAAGAATTAAACTCAAAAGAGTTTAGCTGTAAACAAATGCTTCGACGATCTGCTAGCTTCATTTTAGATGAAATCAGGTTTAAAAATAAGCACTTAGCTCTATATTCCTCCAAAAACGATTGACTTGCAGAGTTAAGCAGCCTCAAATGCGGTCTTGACCACTGTTTGACAAATGTGAAACCTGTCTTGAGTAGCAAACCGCGGGTAAATACCGGGAAAAACGACTTTGCAAAT
Source organism: Cladopsammia gracilis (assembly GCA_022457155.1). NCBI lineage: Eukaryota > Metazoa > Cnidaria > Anthozoa > Scleractinia > Dendrophylliidae > Cladopsammia > Cladopsammia gracilis. The sequence goes on along the minus strand of JAJGOT010000822.1, from coordinate 160,442 downwards.
TAATGGTTTTCCCGTCAAAACTCCAAGGCTAACCAAACTCAACAGGAGTGTTGAGTGTTCAGCTGACGTGACATTGGCTGTGCGTAACGTCATACGCGCATGTTTCGCGATGTCATACGCGCCTGCGAATTGGCCTTGCCCAACGCTCGGACACACATGTAAAGACGCCGCCCGCGAAACATTCCGCTGACCATGACCATGAAAAATGACGGGCATGGGTTCTATGAGTATGGGGCTACGCAGCGGGCCTTCGGCCCGCGAGTGCTCCGCTATAAAAGAAACACAACCAGCTTAGATTAGTTTAGTGTGTTGTCAGAACTTGTGCAGTGAAGATCACGATGTGGAGCGACTATCAACAAGAGAATGGAAATTCCGAAAGCTCGCAAGAAAGCGAACAGTCATCTCAAGGCTCTCAATCTAACGAAGAAATGGAATCTTCCCAAGAAGAGAAAGAGCACATAGATCCTTGGTCGCGTATTTAAGATGAAGCTTTTAGTCGCCACGAAGCCGAATTCAACGCTTTGATAAATGCATACAAGCAAAACGGAGATTCACACGACGTGGCTCGCATTAAAGCGGAAAATGTCTTGCTTCCTGATATAGAAAGGAACTGAGAAAAATACTCTTAGAGTATCTACAATGGATGCGTGCTTTGAAGAAAGATTCGACCTTCCGTAAAGTAATACAAACCCAACAAGAGTTAAAAGACACAGAGGGATTTGATTGGCTCGAATCGACAGAACGTGCCATCGATAAGCGAAAATTCTTACTCAATCGATTGTTTGTCAAACAAGCTCTTCCCGATGAAAAAGACTAAACCAACACTGTCTTTTCCATTCCAACTAAGCTTTTTAATTGCCTGTATAATTATGTAATTGTTTGTTATCAATAAATATAGTTTGACCTTAAACAAAGTGTGGGTTTATTGTTTTAGCGCGCGCATGTAATTGGTTGCTTTGTTTATTTTTCCGAGGTGCTATTTTCCTTGCAAATTTAGTTCAGTGAAAGTTCGTATAATTAAAAGTTTAAACTTTGAAGCTACCGGTAAAGTTATAAAACAGAAAGTGGGTAATGGCTGCGAAACCGAAATCGACAGAGTCTAGCGACGAAGTTGTTATATAAATGTCGCGGTAAATAAGAATAAGAAGAATATGGGTCTTTCTGCATATGTAATAAACTGTCTTCCCACATACTAATTTAGATTTGTGCACCTAAACCCTAATTTTTTGTTTCTTTAATCAACTCCATGTACATTGAAAAGTCGAACAGTGAAATATTTCTTGTTTTTAACGTCGCGTTTGTGAGTTATAGAGATTTGAATTTACAAAATGCTAATTAGATGACGTCAAATGCAGATTTTACCATTATTTCTACTTCGATTTACAATACGCAGTTCACAGCTTAAAGATAATTAATTTGAAAAATACTAATAAAACCTGTTTATAGTCAATCGATTTGTAAAAAAAATATTACTTGGAGGTGGAAACAAGTAGTTGTATAATAAACGAGTCTGCATTTGACGTCATCTAATTAGCATTTAGTAAATTCAAATCTCTATAACTCACTAATGCGACGTAAAAAAACAAGAAATATTTCACTATTCGACTTTTCAACGTACATTGAGTTGATTAAAAGGAAAAAAAATTGGTGGTTAGGTGCACTTAAACGGAACCTTCTTATCCACAGCTTTGCGTTGTGGCCGCAGTAACCCAGGTTCGAGTCCTGGTCAACGCATGTTGTTTTGATCTATGTCTGTAAAGGATATCTGTGTCAGTTGTGTTTAGTTTTGAAGTGGGTTGGAATAGAGCGGGCATGTTTAGATTAGTCTATTGTTCCTATTGTTTTGAAAAGGGAATTCGTTTATTAATATTCATTTATTAAACAGGGGAATCCAAATTAGTATGCAGATTAACACAAAAGGAATAGGTAGTTGACGTCATGAAAAAGGGATTCCGTTTATTAATATTCATTTATTAAACAGGGAAATCCAAATAAGTATGCAGGAAGACAGTTATATACATATGCAGAAAGACTCATATGCATATTAATAAAGGGAACGCACACGGAACGAAAAGGGAACGCAGTAACGAGGTAAGTCCAGCCCTAGACTACTACTTATAATCAATACAAAATTTGTCGAAACAAGATTGTTTCAATCAATAAATTTTATCGTACATTATATTACGATGCCGTACTTAAAGATTTTACAAACACCAAGAAAATGTGGGATAACGTTACTCTAATAATTAATAAAAAGCGGCCATCTTCAAACATTAACAAATTGTTGCAAGTTAACGATAAAAACCTCCAACAACCAGCTTCAATATCAAATGCCATTAACAAGTACTTCTGCAATATTCCAACTGAACTTGCATCTAAACTGCTTAAAGTGGATCGCCGTTTTTCGTCTTATATAAAAAGGAAAAAAATCCACATTTCGCTTTACTAAAATAAATGAACTGGAGGTCTCCTTACTATTAGAAAGCATCGATACCAAGAAATCTTTTGGTTTTCACAAGGTTCACCCCTTGTTATTATCCTCTGCTGCGCTTGAAATATTTAGACCACTTACATACATTATAAATTTAACACTTAATAATAAACAAGGTATATTTCCAGATAGTTTAAAAATTGCCAAGGTTATCCCGATCTTTAAACAAGGCTCTCTTTTTGAGCGGTGTATTCTTAATCAACTTAAAATAACACGAAACTTCGTGTAGAAAAGAACGTTTTCTTCAATAAACGTCGCAGACCCTAAACACGATCTGACATTTTAACAAAATGCTAATGCCCACTGCTAACGACCTTATTTACATATATAGAAACTGACGCACATATTTGTGTGAACTGACACGCATATTATTACAGTATACCCTCCCGTTTATGAACTGAAATGAATTGAAATAAGTTAACTAAAATGAAACACAAGTCCTTAAGGTGTTTCCCTCCAGTTTCCGTGTAGCCGCACCTACCATTTTTGAGCAGCCGTTTAACTAACTTCCCTTTAATGAATTAGAATGAAACTTACACAAAATATTGTACAAAGTTTGAAGTTTATAAAATTGTAACAATTTTGTAAATCGGATTTAAAATTGCGGAGATAAACGAGAAAAATTGAAATCGCTTGAGTCTAAATTCCGAGCGATTGCGATGGCATCTAGAAAAATCAAAACTATTACGATAAACTATAACATATGGCAAACAAAATATCTAAAAATTAGAAAATTTTGTCAAGCCGATTTTGAGTAAATCAGAAAAACGTTTCGAACTTGTGATTTTGCATGTGTATGAGCACATCTACAAATTCCTGAATTAAGCTTATAAAAGTTTAATTTCTCAATCTCAAATTTACGCCAAAATGTGTGTTTAGAATATGAGATGAAACTATGAAAGTTTGAAAGTGTTTCTCGTTTTGTTTTTGGAGATTCGATTTTCTGTAGGAAACCGTAGTTTTTTGACTGAGTCCTTGATATTGTAGTTTTAGCACTTTTCTAAATATTTCAAAAACCGCGAGATAGATTTTTTTTAAACTTTTATGGTCATTTCTTTATAATATGAACAACATTGTCTCAAAGTTTCATCTTGATTGAAACATTGCAACATGGTCAAATAAAATAATAAAGTTCACCTAAAACGTGATTGAAACTTTGTGCTTTGATTGCACGGTTGAAGGCGCACGTCGCAAAGTCGCTTTAATTAATTTACATGAAGTGTAACGCATTTCTGCGTGTTGAGAATTATGCAAATCGCGATGACTTCTTTCTTTTCCCTACAATTCAAAATGTCGAGAGAGTCCAGTGCACGTCAAATGCGAATAAAAAAACCTGCTTTCAAATAAACGTCCCACTGAAATTCGTGGGAACGATAAAAATAACGTGGAACACAGCCTCTAAAGTTACTGCGCAAAACATGATGGTCACGCAGAAATGCGTTGCGCTTCACCTGAATTAATTAATTAAAGCGTCTTTGTGCGCCTTCAACCGTGCAATCAAAGCACGAAGACTCAATCGCGTTTTGGGTGAATTTTATTATTTTCTCTTTTACCTCTTTTCCGGTTGTGGCTGCTCGCGCGTTTCCTCGCGCGTCTCTAGTGCTGGCGGCACGGGTGTCTCCTCGCGTGTGTCTGTGACGTGATCATCTTCCACTTTAACTTTTCTGGAAGGAGGTTAATTCGTTGGTCTTTCGACTCTGTTCTTGCGGAGGATCCCATGCGGAAACTCAACCTCGTAGAATCTGTTGTCTAAACGACTCTTGACGACACCCTTTTTCCACTCCTTCTTTCCAGTCTGAAACGGCTTGACTCTTACAGTGTCTCCTGGCTCTACAGATTCCAGATCACGGGCTCTTCTGTTGTAGTAGTTGGTGGGGAGGCCCTCAAATACCGTTTTTCAGATCCCTAAATAAGCCGCCAAACGCCCGAGTTACCGGGCCCCCAGGTCTCATTGCATTCGCCCTGGGGGCCCGGTAACTCGGGCGTTTGGCGGCTTATTTAGGGACCTGAAAAACGGTATTTCACGTGCCTCCCCACCAACTACTATACGTACTCCTCCCTCAAACCCCGTAAGAGGCTCCACAACGGCAAGCTAGACATAACCAATTGAAGAAAGCTAAAACCCTTGTATATACGCAATGGCGCAACCCCGACAACGAAGACACCATGATGACGATCAACGCGATCTGATTGCTTGGCTGGACGAACAGGCCTGAAATCTTGAGCAGTTCGAGCCTGATGACGACAATAATGCTGAGGTCGAGCCTCAAAACAACCCACAGGAGTTAGATTTTGAACAATTTGTTCAAGTCTATGATCGGGTTGACCGATGGATTGACCGCGGCAGACGAATAATCCGGTTTCGTTTTGTCAACGATCTCGAAAAACCCCTTGTCGACAGAATTTTGAACAAAATCAAACAAAATGTTCAAACACGACATGCAATCAATTTACGGTTCACAGTCGAGTTACGAAACACTGAAACCGAGGTGTTGAGGCGGTTTTATCAAAACAACCATTACAGTCGTTGGCTAGCCACTCTCTCCGAGACACGACAGTGGTTGCAAGTTCAGGAAGAGCTTCGTCTCCAAAACGCAAACCTCAACATGCCTGACACCAAATGGGTTTACGAACGCACAGTCCTGCTTGATCTAAAAGTCGTGCTTGATCGACAACCCCTGCAAATAGGGCTCGGGTGGCTTCCTGATTGGCTTCGCAATAAAAGAGAAGTCATTGCTCTTGACAATTTCAATGACAACCTTTGTCTCTTTCGTTGCTTGGCTGTCCATCGAGGAGCTCACAGAGATCGCAACATCCGCAGAACCAGAGAGCTCGCGGAAAACTTCTTCGCCTTTTATCCGGGGCTTCGAGACCAGCTAACTTTGCGGCACTTCTCCAAAATCGAAAAGCATTTCAAGCAAGGCATTGCCGCCTACCTTGTTCTCGCTAATGGTGATTTCATTTTATCTCACACCCCTGCGAATTACGACAAGGTTGGTGTTTCAACCATGACCATCGGCATCTATGAAGGCCATGCCTTCTTGATCACCAATCTCAATAAAGTCACAAACAATTACACTTGTGGTGAGTGTGGTGGGAAGTTCACACGGGCTGATAACTTGAAGCGCCACGCCAAGACGTGTACTCGAGGCCAAACCAAAATCGACTGCCCTGGGAAACGTGTCCTTCCTCCAGAGTCAGCTTTTGAGAGAGCCTTTTACCCAGAAGGCGGTTTCGGTGTCAAGGCAGTGTGCTGGCTCGAGTGGGTGGCGAAACAGGTCGACACTCACATCCACCATCACAGATGCGGCCATGGCGGTGAGAGGTATATTTGTGGGGCTCCAGTCGACGGCTATCACCCAGAAAGAAAGATCGTGTTTCAGTTTCACGGTTGTTTCTGGCACGGTTGTTTAGAGTGCTTTCCTGCACCTGAACAAAGAAACGAAGTGATCACAACTGACCGTAAAGGCAACACAATCACAAGGACGGTTGCTTACCAAAAGACTCTGCAACGAACTCAGTTGCTTCGAGACCACGGCTACACCGTGGTTGAAAGGTGGGAGCATGAAAGGCCTTATCCCTGGTTGAATGTCCGTTGCCCACAGAAAAGAAACAAAACTTATCCACACGCGATCGTCTATGACTTCGAAGCCTATCAGGACAAGACCAAGGCAGCTCGCCCGACATACGGTCTCTCTTATGAAAGTGAACATGTGCCCATCTCAGTCTCCATTGCCGATACGCTGAACCCTGAGCCTGAGTACATTTGCTCCAAAGACCCTGACGAGCTTATCGCTCTGTTTTATGCCTCCCTTGAGTGGCGAGCCGCAGCCATCCGAAAGGCTGTGGCTGACCAATATATGCCCCCAGACCTTGAGAATCTCCCTGAGAAGCAACTCAAGCTCATCGACAAATGGTGCAACCAAGTTCCTGTGGTAGGCTTCAACTCAGGCCATTACGATCTCAAGCTTATCCGCAAGTACTTTGTTTCTCGCTTTGCTCAAGAGAACGAGGTCTTCGCCGCTGAGAAAGACGGGCGCATCATGTTCATCAACACTCCCAGCTACAAGTTCTTGGACATCGTGAATTATTTGGCCCCAGGCATTACGTACGATAGGTGGGTCAAGATGTATGGAGCGACACAGACTAAGTCCTGGCTCCCATACGAGTAGTTTGACAGTGCTGACAAGCTTGATTACCCTGGGCTTCCCCCAAACGAGTGCTGGTACTCACAACTCAAAAATGCCTTCGTTCTTTCTCCTCAGGAGCACGAGAAATGCAATCGCATCTTTCACGAGAAAGGTATGCAGACATTCGGAGACTGGCTGGAGTATTACAACAATCTAGACGTGTCTCCCTTCCTCGAAGCTCTCCAAACGATGAACGGCTTTTACACGAGCCCAGGGGTTGACATCTTCAAAGACGCGGTCTCCTTGCCAGGAGTATCCATGCAATACGTCTTGCGAGGCTCATTGAGAGGGGGACGGGGCCGCAGGGCTCCAGAACTATACGCCCCCGGCCCATAAGCATACGCCATGCTGAAGGGGGCTGTGGTTGGAGGGCCAAGCCTGGTCTTCACCCGCAAACACGTGCGCGGTGAAACCCGCATCCGCTCTCACAAATACGCCTTAGCCCGCATCACGAAACGGATTGTGGGGTTCCATGCGAATTCTCTTTACCCCAGCACGATGCTGCAGGAGATGCCCTGTGGTAAAGAGAAGGTTGTGCATTACGATGACCCGGTGCAGGCGGGTAGAGAGCTTTCCCTGCCCTTTATCATAGGCGGGTGGTTCGGGTTTGCGGAGGTGGACATCGAAGTCCCTAGAGAGTTGTGAGAGCAGTTCGAAGAGTTTCCCCCGTTCTTCATCAACCAACCAGTGCCTAACGAATGTGTGCCCCAGCATATGCACGATTACCTCCAAGAAAGTGGCCGAACCCGCTTTCCCGACCAGAAAAAGCTTCTGGGTGTGTTGTCAGCAAAAAAGATGCTTATCTACGCACCCCTCTTGAAATGGTACCTCGACAGTGGGTTCAAGATCACGGCAGTCTACCGCACGATCGATTATAGACCCCAAAAACTCTTCGACTGGTTCATTCGCGAGGTCGCCGAAAACCGAAGGAAAGGCGACGCTGACAAGGATAAGGCACTGCTTGCCGAAGTGTTCAAGCTCCTTGGCAACAGCGCTTACGGTAAGTTCATCGAAGCCGTGGAGCGCCAAACAAGAACGGTGTACACAACTGACGAGGACGAGGTCGACAAGAATCTCCGCTCACCTTTGTTCGAAGACCTCGAAGAGATCGGAGAGGCCTACAAGATCGAGCTGCGCAAGCAAAAGATCACAATCGACCGCCCCTTTCAAGTCGGCATTGTTGTGTATCAACTTGCCAAGCTCCGCATGCTGGAGTTCTATTACGACTTCCTTGATTGCTTCATCGACAGGCGCGACTTCGAGCTTATCCAGATGGACACAGACAGCATGTACTTCGCTCTTGCTCACGACACTCTCGAAGAAGCAGTTCGCCCAGAACTTCGCGCCCAGTTCGAGGCGGAGAAGAAGAATTGGTTGGCGTGGGACAAGTGGAGTGGTAGAGAGCCGGGCTTATTCAAGCTTGAGAAGGAAGGTACACGAGCCATCGCCCTGTGCAGCAAGTGTTATTACGTAGAAAACGAGGCTGGCGGAGGGGCCAAGATGTCCTCCAAAGGAGTCAACAAGAATCAGAACGAGCTTCGCTGGGAAAGGTACGAAAGAGCCCTGCAAGGGGGTAGGGACATGGCCACCAACAGGGGCTTTCGAATGCACAACGGGACCATGTTCACATATCAGCAGCACAAGCTGGGCCTCAGCGCCTACTACGACAAGCGTTGGGTGCTGCCAGACGGCATCCACACAGAACCGATCGAGTTTCACAGCCCAGCGGGTGGCAACTGAGTACCCGGCGGCACTCAGTTGCCACTCACTCACTTGTTGTGTCACTTGTTGAGGGTTGGTTTGCAGCACTGGTGTCACATGTTGAGGGTGCGAGCTTTTGTGCTTCGGCCTTTTTCTTTGCTTCACGGGCCAGGCGGTTGCGCTCTGCTAGCCTTTTGCCAGAAGCAATACGGCCGGGGTTCTTTTCTGTTGCAGGCTTTGTTTTCGGGGCCTCAGAGGTAACGCGTGCAGGTGTTGGAGTTGGCGTTGGAGTTTGAGTTTCTTCAGGGATCGCCTCGAGTGGTGTGGCCATAGTGGGTATATATATATATGCTTTGAAAAGTGTGCTGACAGGTTCCACCTAGGTTCCGCCCAGGTTCCGCCCAGGTTCCGCCCAGGTTCCGCCCAGGTTCCTTCAAGGTCCCAGCCCAACTTCATCAAAGCCCTCAAGTGGATAACCTTCACTGTCTCTGCTTGGATGTGTTGGTTGTGGTTCCAATTCTATTAAGTCAGACTTGTGATCAGGCTCTCGTTCAAACTTGACGTGTTTTGTTGTGATGAGAGCAGCATTGGCAAGCGCCAGCCATCGTCCGCATCTCAGGGCAAGACCTCCAGCAAGATTTGACAGCTCCTGATAGATGATGTAATCATTTTTGAGTTCTTTCTGTAATTCCTGGCTGAATCAACTAGGGATTCTGTTGTCTTGTTGCCGACATAGGCCTCGTACCTTTTGAAGTACTTGTCAGTTCACACGGGCTGATAACTTGAAGCGCCACGCCAAGACGTGTACTCGAGGCCAAACCAAAATCGACTGCCCTGGGAAACGTGTCCTTCCTCCAGAGTCAGCTTTTGAGAGAGCCTTTTACCCAGAAGGCGGTTTCGGTGTCAAGGCAGTGTGCTGGCTCGAGTGGGTGGCGAAACAGGTCGACACTCACATCCACCATCACAGATGCGGCCATGGCGGTGAGAGGTATATTTGTGGGGCTCCAGTCGACGGCTATCACCCAGAAAGAAAGATCGTGTTTCAGTTTCACGGTTGTTTCTGGCACGGTTGTTTAGAGTGCTTTCCTGCACCTGAACAAAGAAACGAAGTGATCACAACTGACCGTAAAGGCAACACAATCACAAGGACGGTTGCTTACCAAAAGACTCTGCAACGAACTCAGTTGCTTCGAGACCACGGCTACACCGTGGTTGAAAGGTGGGAGCATGAAAGGCCTTATCCCTGGTTGAATGTCCGTTGCCCACAGAAAAGAAACAAAACTTATCCACACGCGATCGTCTATGACTTCGAAGCCTATCAGGACAAGACCAAGGCAGCTCGCCCGACATACGGTCTCTCTTATGAAAGTGAACATGTGCCCATCTCAGTCTCCATTGCCGATACGCTGAACCCTGAGCCTGAGTACATTTGCTCCAAAGACCCTGACGAGCTTATCGCTCTGTTTTATGCCTCCCTTGAGTGGCGAGCCGCAGCCATCCGAAAGGCTGTGGCTGACCAATATATGCCCCCAGACCTTGAGAATCTCCCTGAGAAGCAACTCAAGCTCATCGACAAATGGTGCAACCAAGTTCCTGTGGTAGGCTTCAACTCAGGCCATTACGATCTCAAGCTTATCCGCAAGTACTTTGTTTCTCGCTTTGCTCAAGAGAACGAGGTCTTCGCCGCTGAGAAAGACGGGCGCATCATGTTCATCAACACTCCCAGCTACAAGTTCTTGGACATCGTGAATTATTTGGCCCCAGGCATTACGTACGATAGGTGGGTCAAGATGTATGGAGCGACACAGACTAAGTCCTGGCTCCCATACGAGTAGTTTGACAGTGCTGACAAGCTTGATTACCCTGGGCTTCCCCCAAACGAGTGCTGGTACTCACAACTCAAAAATGCCTTCGTTCTTTCTCCTCAGGAGCACGAGAAATGCAATCGCATCTTTCACGAGAAAGGTATGCAGACATTCGGAGACTGGCTGGAGTATTACAACAATCTAGACGTGTCTCCCTTCCTCGAAGCTCTCCAAACGATGAACGGCTTTTACACGAGCCCAGGGGTTGACATCTTCAAAGACGCGGTCTCCTTGCCAGGAGTATCCATGCAATACGTCTTGCGAGGCTCATTGAGAGGGGGACGGGGCCGCAGGGCTCCAGAACTATACGCCCCCGGCCCATAAGCATACGCCATGCTGAAGGGGGCTGTGGTTGGAGGGCCAAGCCTGGTCTTCACCCGCAAACACGTGCGCGGTGAAACCCGCATCCGCTCTCACAAATACGCCTTAGCCCGCATCACGAAACGGATTGTGGGGTTCCATGCGAATTCTCTTTACCCCAGCACGATGCTGCAGGAGATGCCCTGTGGTAAAGAGAAGGTTGTGCATTACGATGACCCGGTGCAGGCGGGTAGAGAGCTTTCCCTGCCCTTTATCATAGGCGGGTGGTTCGGGTTTGCGGAGGTGGACATCGAAGTCCCTAGAGAGTTGTGAGAGCAGTTCGAAGAGTTTCCCCCGTTCTTCATCAACCAACCAGTGCCTAACGAATGTGTGCCCCAGCATATGCACGATTACCTCCAAGAAAGTGGCCGAACCCGCTTTCCCGACCAGAAAAAGCTTCTGGGTGTGTTGTCAGCAAAAAAGATGCTTATCTACGCACCCCTCTTGAAATGGTACCTCGGCAGTGGGTTCAAGATCACGGCAGTCTACCGCACGATCGATTATAGACCCCAAAAACTCTTCGACTGGTTCATTCGCGAGGTCGCCGAAAACCGAAGGAAAGGCGACGCTGACAAGGATAAGGCACTGCTTGCCGAAGTGTTCAAGCTCCTTGGCAACAGCGCTTACGGTAAGTTCATCGAAGCCGTGGAGCGCCAAACAAGAACGGTGTACACAACTGACGAGGACGAGGTCGACAAGAATCTCCGCTCACCTTTGTTCGAAGACCTCGAAGAGATCGGAGAGGCCTACAAGATCGAGCTGCGCAAGCAAAAGATCACAATCGACCGCCCCTTTCAAGTCGGCATTGTTGTGTATCAACTTGCCAAGCTCCGCATGCTGGAGTTCTATTACGACTTCCTTGATTGCTTCATCGACAGGCGCGACTTCGAGCTTATCCAGATGGACACAGACAGCATGTACTTCGCTCTTGCTCACGACACTCTCGAAGAAGCAGTTCGCCCAGAACTTCGCGCCCAGTTCGAGGCGGAGAAGAAGAATTGGTTGGCGTGGGACAAGTGGAGTGGTAGAGAGCCGGGCTTATTCAAGCTTGAGAAGGAAGGTACACGAGCCATCGCCCTGTGCAGCAAGTGTTATTACGTAGAAAACGAGGCTGGCGGAGGGGCCAAGATGTCCTCCAAAGGAGTCAACAAGAATCAGAACGAGCTTCGCTGGGAAAGGTACGAAAGAGCCCTGCAAGGGGGTAGGGACATGGCCACCAACAGGGGCTTTCGAATGCACAACGGGACCATGTTCACATATCAGCAGCACAAGCTGGGCCTCAGCGCCTACTACGACAAGCGTTGGGTGCTGCCAGACGGCATCCACACAGAACCGATCGAGTTTCACAGCCCAGCGGGTGGCAACTGAGTACCCGGCGGCACAACCATCAACTCCTCACGAACGAACCCACGCTTGGGGCCGTCGTACAGATAATACACGACAGGCGTATCTGGCTTGGTGACAATCTTCTCGATGTTGTAGACTTTCAAAGACCAGATCGGATCAGTTGCCCGTCGACTACCGCCCTCAAGTTCGCCAGGCTGATACAAATATCTCAAGTTCACCATAGGTGGGAGCTTCTTTTCATTCACCCCAACAGGCCTAGCATATGGGGTTGCAGGCTTGGCCGAGGTTGCCTTCTCTTTGATTGCTTGTGCAGGCTTCTTGCCAGTTAATCTGGTTACTTCATTGTTCAAGGCCGAGATAACATCTGGCAATCTTTTAACCCAAGCAGTCGAACGGCCAGAGGGCAGATTCATTTCAACAGCGTACTGGTAACCAAACAATCGTTCAGCCAGGGTTCTGTTGAATCTTTCAACAATCCCTTGGTCTCTGTGGATATCAACACGCCCACGACGAATGGTTGTTTTATGAGCCCCAGTCTCTTTAGTCACAGCCCCCATAAACTCTGTCCCCGGATCAACTTGCAACAGTTGTGGCCATTTCAAAGGCCCACGCCTATATACCCGGGCCAACGCCTTAGAAACTTCATCAGACTCTTTCGAAGTCAAGGGCTCTGCTGCTCTGTAACGGCTAGCCACATCAACAATTGTCAAAGCATATTTGTAAACCTTTCTCCCATGTGGAAGTTTGTCGTGTGGCAAAAAAAGTAGATCTGCTTGATGCACGGCATTAGGAGTTTGAACATCAAACTTGGGCCGAGGGATATGGCGTGGCGCCGGTAGATATACTTGCCAAAGGGCTTGTTTGACGAGCCATTTCTTTGCCATCTCTTCAGAGACCTTGGCTGCTGCAGCTAGCTTTTTGACAGCAGCAAGGCCTTTCCAGTAGCCTTTAGGACTGTAATAGATCTTTGAGAGTTTGGCTTCCATAGGGGTGGTATATACTTATGTATTGTGTTGTTTGCTTACAGAAAGCGATATGCCGCATACCCACCTGCAAGCAGGGTGCCTCCAATAAACGCAAGTTCACCAGTCTGCTGTTGTTGGCTGGGTTTGTAGAAGTCTGAGAACTGAGGCTCTTTGTAATCTTTGATTTGTTTATCAGGTTGCGATTTATGCATCTGGTTATACAAGACCAGGGCTTGGTCAGTGGTTTGGAAGTTTTGGCTAGCTTGGTGTTTTATCCGATCGTTGGCTGCAATCCAGTCGAGGAGCTTAGTGCGATCCTTCTGGTATTTGGTGTAAGCTGCTTGGTATTGTTCCAGAGCTTTGTCATGCCGGATTTTCTCATCCATTGCTGCCTTTCCGTTATCACCAGATAGATACTTAGCGAGATAATTGCCGCCAATGAAAGCTGCAGCATTCAAAACAGCGCCAAGGGCCATTATTGCAATGCTGGCCATTGTGGTTGTGTGTATACATATGGTTTTACATGTTGTCTGGTAGGATTTTCTGGTCCTCGAGATATTTCTTCAGCGCGATGCTGCCAGCCATGATGGCTGTGAACTTGACGTAGTTCATCAAGCTTGCACTGGGGTCGGCAGTGAAGTTTTCTTTGATGGTCTTTTTTCCAATCCAACCAATACCAGCGACAAGGCCAGTTATTGTTGCGGCGTCGAGGATAGACTTCACAAGCTTATTGTCAGCCATGGTTTGTGTGCAGTATACATATGTGTTTATTTTTTATTCCATTTTTTTGATTCCTTGTCTTACCGGAATTCGAGATGGGGGTTGTTCTGGTGGTGGGGTCGGTGTGTTTGCTGGTGGTGGTGTATTTGGTTTGTGGCCAAGCTTTTGCATTATGGCTTCGCGTTGGTAATACACACCCATAACAGAGACAATCAACCCTCCAACCCCCAGAATATAAAAGATTGAGTTGCTGTTGGTGTCACTTGTTGTGTCACTTGTTGAGGGTTGGTTTGCAGCACTGGTGTCACATGTTGAGGGTGCGAGCTTTTGTGCTTCGGCCTTTTTCTTTGCTTCACGGGCCAGGCGGTTGCGCTCTGCTAGCCTTTTGCCAGAAGCAATACGGCCGGGGTTCTTTTCTGTTGCAGGCTTTGTTTTCGGGGCCTCAGAGGTAACGCGTGCAGGTGTTGGAGTTGGCGTTGGAGTTTGAGTTTCTTCAGGGATCGCCTCGAGTGGTGTGGCCATAGTGGGTATATATATATATGCTTTGAAAAGTGTGCTGACAGGTTCCACCTAGGTTCCGCCCAGGTTCCGCCCAGGTTCCGCCCAGGTTCCGCCCAGGTTCCTTCAAGGTCCCAGCCCAACTTCATCAAAGCCCTCAAGTGGATAACCTTCACTGTCTCTGCTTGGATGTGTTGGTTGTGGTTCCAATTCTATTAAGTCAGACTTGTGATCAGGCTCTCGTTCAAACTTGACGTGTTTTGTTGTGATGAGAGCAGCATTGGCAAGCGCCAGCCATCGTCCGCATCTCAGGGCAAGACCTCCAGCAAGATTTGACAGCTCCTGATAGATGATGTAATCATTTTTGAGTTCTTTCTGTAATTCCTGGCTGAATCAACTAGGGATTCTGTTGTCTTGTTGCCGACATAGGCCTCGTACCTTTTGAAGTACTTGTCAACGTCCTTGTCTGAAAGGCGCTTGACATGATCGTGTGTAAGCTGCACGCCGATAGATTCTTTGGCCTTGCCAGTTGAAACAAGGATTGCCAGCTTCTCACGTTTGGCAGGAATGCCATCGTCACACACGAGACCTGTGGGAGGTGCGGTATCAGGGGTGGCCCCCAGCATCTGCATTACTTCGCTCAAGTCGACCTGGTCTTCAGCTGCTTGTGCCATCATCAGGGGTATATATGTGTGTTTTTTAATTTTCGATAATTCTCTTGATGGCTGGTAAAAGAGTTTCAATCTCACGTATAAGCCCCGCCATGGTGTCTGGCATAGAATTCAATCGCAAGGGATATCTGTTGAGAAGCATAAGGCGCATATCTGCCTCACTAGCGGCTTTGATAATTTTGTTTTGCGCATCAAGTGTATGTTTGTGCAATTCATCCAAAAGCTGTGAAAGCACCGTGAGCTTGTGTAGGCTGGTTGGTGCATCCATGGTATATATTTGTGTTTAAACCTTGTACTCAATTCCATACGGGTGTCTCAAAGAGAAAACCAGGTGGGAAAACTTGCGGGATTTGAGTCTTGCGATAAGCTCTTTGTACTCCTTATGGGAGAGCTCGCCGGCATAGTCTTCGAAGATGGCCTTAGTTGTCTTGCTGGAGGGTGTGTAAAAGAGCACGATCGCTGCAATGTTATCACGATATGGCTTGGCAATGCAGGTAATCTGCTGTGTCAAGACCCACACGGATATGCCGTCATGTCTTGCGCTGAACCCCAGATTGACCAGCTGGCTCGTGCGGCCTTTGACATCTTTGAAGGCGGCGCAGTCATCGAGAATGAATAAAGTGTTAGTGCCTGTGAAAAAGGAGCTCGCCAGCTTCAACCAGTCTTCGATCTCATGCTGTTGGCAGATAATCACAAAGATGTGCGGATCACGGTCCACGAAGCCATCGTATGTCTTGTTCTTGACAAATGTGGGGCAGAATAAAACGATGTAATCAAAACAACCCCTAAAGGGGCCTCGCAGTTGGTTTAGAAGATACTGTGTCTTGCCAGAGTTAGTGGGACCCACGATTAGTGCATTGAATGGCAACTTTCTTGGGTCCATAGCCAACGCCTATATTAGTTGGTTTGCAAAACAATTGGTTCATGTGTCCCACGATTAGTGCATTGAATGGCAACTTTCTTGGGTCCATAGCCAACGCCTATATTAGTTGGTTTGCAAACAATTGGTTCATGTGTCGGTGGAGAGGGCGCCTTTGCCAGAAGTCTTTGTATTTCATTGTATGACAATGGCCTGGTAGATGGCAGGGGAGCCGGCTTATCATAGAAGTTGATGTTACCTGTTGCTTGTTTTGTGGCCATGGTATATATATATATGTGTCTTAGTACTGTACAGATTCCAGCTGCCTGCTAATGATGTTCAACTGTGAGTCTGAGATGGTGAAGATGCGGCAGTTTGCATGAGTGTTGTCCAATACACACAAACGGGTACGATTTGTGAATGCTGCATTATGATTGGTACGATTGGTACGAATGGTGAATGCTGTAGACGATCGGTTGACGATCGGTAAAATGCATCTCATTATGGGGACTTAGAATATTTTCACGTTTCAGTGTGAGTGACTCGGAGGGGTATAACCGTTTGACCATTGGTACCATTGGTACGATTGGTACGAATGGTGAATGCTGTAGACGATCGGTTGACGATCGGTAAAATGCATCTCATTATGGGGACTTAGAATATTTTTCACGTTTCAGTGTGAGTGACTCAGAGGGGTAAAACCGTTTGACCATTGGTACGAATGGTGAATGCTGTAGACGATCGGTTGACGAACGGTAAAATGCATCTCATTATGAGTGAGTTTGAGGTCGTTAAAAGCGTATATCTTTGTGGCCGCTGTAGTGTCTTCGGCGGAAGCCGCTTCGGGCGCCTTCGGGATCATGGTAGTCATACATGTATTCGTGACGCGAAGTGGCGACGCGATGACCATTTCGTCTCCCAGATTTCGCTCGGTTAATTATCCAAGATGGCGAAAGTTCGAAGAAATGGCTTGGCGTGAAAGTGATGTTTGGTAGAACTTGTAGCGAAAGAAAATGGATGAAATTTTCATTTTAATATGAAATCGTTTTTTTTTTTTCAACAAATAAAAGATCTTTATTTTTCTACTGTGTCATTTAACCATATGAAGTCAAAAAAAGAGGCAAATCATTGGTTGCTAATACCAGGTGGCGCTGCAAATTAAAAAGAAAATATACTGGAAATAATAAATAGATCAGCCAATAGGTTAAGACTAAATAATATTACTTTGATACTCCCCTCGCCAACTATCAGCCAATAGAAACCTTGAGCTTGCAGTCCAATTGTTAGTTGTCAACACAGGTTAGAACTTTTTGTTGTTAAATTAAATTTCTTATTTGAAGAATTTAATTCTTATTTTAATAAAACCTTCTTCCTTAAAATTAATATCTTAAGACTTAAAGAAGCCAATTTTTGGAAAAACTCTTAAATCAAGAACAGACACCCAAATTAAAAACATCGTTCTTTTAAGGAAAAAAAATAAGAAATTACCTTTATTTGAACTGGGAAAAAACTTAATTGAAAATGTCAGGTTTAAGAGTGTAAGGATGGAGCGACAAATCATTAAATGTGAAAATGTTTTGTATTAGTATAGTAAGACCCTAATGTGAAATATGCAAAAGTATCCGTCTTCAACCCTTGTTGAATTTCTTCAAATTTCTTAATTTGAGGACTTTTTTGCCGCCAGACTTTCGAGGATCGCAGCCCATCCTACAGTATAATTACTTCCTCTATATTCTGGATCAAATAAAATCTCCGCGAAAACATTCCTATGTTTATTTGTCCATGCTAGTTTTTTTTCAAACTGGGAAGGACTGCTTATTCCCTTTTTTTCCCGTTTTGGTGGAACTTGGTTTTGTTGTGGACGCCATTTTGAAAATTATATCCCAATAAACCTTGCAAATGAACAGATACCAGTCTTCCCTCAAGTCAAAACTGAGTTAAACGTTTTCCGTCTAGATATAAAAATAGACAGTCTATGACTGCATGTAGCTTACTGCGCCTGTTATTACTTAGATTATCGTAGGATTTCCTGGCCCGCTAGCCCCCTCCCCATCCGTGCCCCCTGGATTTCCAAGCCGAGAGACCCCTCTCCTGCCCGGATTTGCAATTAATTTTTGGAAGCCCTAAATTTACAGTAATCGCATTCAGGAGATTTTGTTTTTATAATTTTCAAACCGTGGTGACGAGTGGTATAAATTGGTGAAACATTTGCGTGACGCATCATGACCCCCTCCTCCCCCCCCCCCCCCCCCGTGATTTCAAGACTAAATCGAAGTGAAATTTTTCTAGTTCCTAATAACTGCTTTGATTTTGCCATGATAATAATATTTCAATTCGGCAACCTACTTTATTATATCTAGTGTTTTCTAAAATTTCAGACTTTTCATGTGTATATAGAATGCTATTCTTATCCAGTTTAGTTTAGTCTCAAGTGCAAAACGCGTCAAATGAAACTGTCGGCCACGCACATTTGTTCAGCATCTGGCGAATTTCTCGCTCGACCGATTGTGGTCACTAATAAGACAAACAAACAGTCTATGAAATGTTTCTTACAAAGTAAATGGACATTAAAAAATGTGACTTTCTTTACCGTAGTTTTCCAGGAATGCTTGAAAATTCTTAGTAAAGTCTGCCTCTTCGAGTATAAAATTCTGAAAGAAGACATGTCCTCACTTGTAACAAATTTCATCGCTTTCAGCTCTCAAACCACCACTACAAAGGTATAAAAATCTTCTAAAGGACTTTTTCTTTCCATTTCGAAGTCTTAAAAGGCGTGCTTTCATTCCGGTTATGCAAAATGAACGTCTACAAAGGTCTACAAAATGAAAGCGTGGAGTTCACGGGCGGCCATATTTGTTAGAAATCTGATAGTCTTCTCTGAGTGAACATTCGACACCGAAGCTATCCTCGACAAACGTTGAACAACCGACGAGGCTGCGAAGCTATCCTCGACAAACTTTGAACAACCGACGAGGTTCCAAAACAACGCGGTAAGGAA
This sequence comes from Cladopsammia gracilis, assembly GCA_022457155.1. Taxonomy (NCBI): domain Eukaryota; kingdom Metazoa; phylum Cnidaria; class Anthozoa; order Scleractinia; family Dendrophylliidae; genus Cladopsammia; species Cladopsammia gracilis. The sequence continues at coordinate 141,777 of JAJGOT010000822.1, read as the reverse complement.
GGCAAGTGTGATAATTTTTGTAAAACAATAAAAACAGTTAAACAAACGACGGCGACATTAATAAAAGATTGACTGGTTACATGATAGATCCGCTATACGGTTCCGCATGAAATCAGTTGTGCCACCTTTGTTCTCCGTCAACAGTTACACGTTTATTTATGTTTTCCAAACATTTATCCCAGAATTTTTTTTTTTCTGCGATATTCAGGCTAGAGATGGGCAATGCATGCGAACCGTTGAAAAAGCGCAAAACGATGATATTGGCAACAATCTGTAAGGTGCATTAAATGCTTAATACATACTGAATTTGAATTATTGGGTGTGAAAAATCAAAACAAGACAGACCGATAGGTAGTTTTTGTCGAAATTGTCATGACAACAAGTGGCATAAACTTATGTATAAAAGAATATTGGATTCGCTTAAGGTCATTTTAGCTGTTGACGCAAGGCATAATGGCAACATTGGAAAACTACCACAAGAAGTTACGTTATCTGTCGATGGAGGAGATAGTCAACGAGAGAAAGGAACTTTTGAAAGCAATCAACGGCGACGCCTTTTTCCCGCTAAATTCGTGGCCGAAGGAGATGCGATTGATATTTTGGAAAAAGCCCATTGGTGACACGGAGACTTTTAAACTTTTGCTGTTTTTTTGGGAAACGGCTGCTCACCTCACTTGATAGGAGACTGGATTATGTCGTCGCAGATGTTTAGAAGACCTACGAAGGCAGAAAAGAGAGCAAGACAAATCGACAATATAATAAACAATCAAGACTACAATAAAAGTACGTGGTATTACTACGACATCGAGTACAGAAAACAGCTCTTCCTGAACGGTCTCCCCAAGCAGTCCAAACAGTGAAGAGTTCGCCACATTTACAAGAGCTACTAAATCGGAAAAGAGAGCGGTATAAACGTTTTCATAACATTCGTTCATAAACTAGTGGCTAGTGTTTAAAAGTTTAATTTTTTATCTATATTTCAGAATTCTAATCGTTTTAAATTTGTTGTTTAGAGGCGGGTGTCATTCGGGCAACGCACACGTCCACGCGTGTAGTAACTATCATAGATTTGTAGCCGTTGATAATTATTGTTGTTTAGGGGCGGGTGTCATTCGGGCAACCCACACGTCCCCGCGTGTAATCAGTTTAATTTTAGATGAAAGCAATAAATGTTTTGGTATAAAACAGTGTCCCATTACTTTCAGTCGAGAAATAAAAGCCGGTGCATTGGCGGACATATTACTTCCCGGCTCACGCTTATAGAACGCAGTATACATTTTTGTTTACTTCTTTAGTTGTTCCCTCCCCGTGTTTAGGTTATCTGCTCGCGTGTTTGCCCAGGGTGTGTTTAGTTATAAGCTGCACCGGATAAAATTAGATGCATTGGCGGACATATTAGTTCCCGGCTCACGCACAGTTCCTTGTTCCCTCCCCGTGTTCAGGTTATCTGCTCGCGTGTTTGCCCACGGTATGTTAAGTTATAAGCGGCACCGGATAAAATTCGGTGTATTGGCGAACGTATTAGTTCCCGTTCACGCTTAAAGAACGAGGTATACACAGTTCCTTGTTCCCTCCCCGTGTTTAGGTTATCTGCTCGCGTGTTTGCCCACGGTATGTTAAGTTATAAGCGGCACCGGATAAAATTCGGTGTATTGGCGAACGTATTAGTTCCCGTTCACGCTTAAAGAACGAGGTATACACAGTTCCTTGTTCCCTCCCCGTGTTTAGGTTATCTGCTCGCGTGTTTGCCCACGGTATGTTAAGTTATAAGCTGCACCGGATAAAATTAGGTGTATTGGCGGACATATTAGTTCCCGGCTCACGCTTAAAGAACGAGGTATACACAGTTCCTTGTTCCCTCCCCGTGTTCAGGTTATCTGCTCGCGTGTGGTGTGTGGCTTAATGAGATACAATTTACGGTTCGTGAACGGATCGTTTATCGCTTTCTCCATTCGTACCAATCGTACGAATCGACACCGTTGTGCCTGGCGTCTCTCAAATTATGTTAATGAGCCACGTCTTTATTATGATGGGATAATGAGAAGCATTTTACGGATTGGCTACTGCTTTTACTGTTTGTACGGATAGTACGGATGGTGAACCCACTTTGACAAATCGCTACTGTTTGTACGGATGGAACGGATGGTGAGCCCACTTTGACAAATCGCTGCTGCTTTTACTGTTTGTACGGATGGTGAGCCCACCTTGACAAATCGCTACTGCTTTTACTGTTTGTACGGATGGTACGGATGGTGAGTTTACTTTGACGAATCGTACCCGTTTGTGTATATTGGACATGGGTGGTTTGCATTTCCCGAGAATGTGCCGTATCGTTCAATCTCGAGTTGCACACCATCCTGTGTGTTGACGAGCCGTTGGCCGTTGCCGTGCAGAGCTGGATCAGCCATGGACCGCAGGTCAATCCAGAGACCAAACTTGTTGCCTGTCAAATATTTGGTCAGGTTCATGTTGGGCCTGCCGCGCGTGTGAAAGTGTCGGGAGATTTCACTCCACATGTCAGTGCCGGCGATACCCTCGTTGTAGACCCTGTTTGGAACCCCATTTACGGTTACCTTCACTTTGGTGATGTCGGGATTGAAATAGTTCTCAGAGTCCCTTGCACCCGCAGTATAGGGGTTGATGAACAGCAAGAGGATGCCCTTGAGAGACCTGCGCTGTGGGTTTACCCGAAGATTCATCCGAGTGTCCCCGCTTTTTGAGGAGGGATGCACCCGATCTCGCATTACGAAGTCATAGGCAAACCCCTTGCCGCTAGTATAAGTGTTTGTTGCTTCATCAGCCAGCTCCTTACTTCTGATCGTCTCATACTCCAGCTGGATGTTTTCCAACTTGTACACGAGCTTGCTTGTGTCTGACCCTCGGACAACTTGGCTTGCGGGGACTAGGGTTAGTTCGAAGACCAGATCACTGTATAGGGCCTGAGGGTACATGATTCCGTGATCAGTTAAGATTTGGTGATCCAGTTTGATGCGATACTTATTCTTGTATATTGTCTCCAGTTTGTTCTCTGCATCCACGCCGGAAGTCTTCTTGTCGCCAGCAGCAGATCGAATCTTACACAAATCCACACTCTGGATGCCCTCCATAAGCATGTTGTCCCGCTCATCGGTTGATTTGAAAAGGTCTTCGAATATCTTATAGATGTCGCACCCAACTGTGTCCTCGACGGTGGTGGCGCCAAACTTTACAACGAGCCTGTCCACCAGGGCCCTAGAAACATTTTGCACGAGAAAGTTGTTAGCGTGGCCCCCGGCTAGGTTGATGTTAAACACAAGTGCAAGCGAGCCGGACACAAGGACATCATGCTCGCCCAGCTTGGGCACCGAGACGTACAGTGTCTCGCCGGAATTGGCCTCAGAAGGGTTGAATGTGATGCGCTTAACGGTTCGCTCTGCCTTCATGGTACCCACTGTCTTTTCACTGTGAGATGGAAGTAGATTCGGTTGCACAGCCATGGTATATATTTGTGTTTTTTAAACTTATATTTATATATCATCATGGCAGAAGGCGGTGATATACCTGACGAGGCAACTGACAGAACCCCTCTCATCCTAGACACAGGGGATGACGAGGATGCTGATCTTGAAAATTGGTTGAATCAACCAATGACAGAAGAAGAAGAACAAGAATCCAGTCGATGGGCCCATGACCAAGACGCCACGCAACCTTTTAAACCAGGGGCTGCTTCCACACCATCTGGTGAACAAGTGGAAGTGGCTGCGTCCACACCATATGGCGAACAAATGCTTATGGTCACAAGAACAAGGTTGCCCCCAGAACAACAAGGCTCCCACACTGAAGAAACCTCTTTCATTACAGGGGCTACTCAAGGCCGGCTATTGTTAACAATGGATGATATGGCCTTTGAAGAGGTTAAGAACGAGTTTACCAGCGCAGACATAAATCAACTTAATTTTCGGTACGAGGCGAAACCAAAATCAGGTGGGGCCATCATCGAGGTAAAATATCATACCAGAGACAAATGGTATCCTCTTTACACAAGAAGACGTGGGGCTTCCGAAAAGACTCTCAACGCTTCTCTTCCCAAAGAGATCAAAGCTGCTCTCGGAAAGTCTGTGACTGAAGAGTTAAATGAAACAAATGCTACACTTGAAGCAACTCAAAAAGAACTGGAAGCAAAACAAAATGAATTACAACAAATGGAACAAAGGGATGCGGATGCACAAAAACTTCGCCGCGACACGGATGCCCTCAGAAATAGAATCAAAGATATTGATGACCAGATTCAAGAGAAGGAAGATGCACATGGCCCACTGGATACGGATGAAATACAAAGACTAAAAAATGAAAAGAGAGCTGTTGAAGCTGAGCATCAAGCTAAACGAAAACAACTGGACAATGCGCAAAAAACTGCCCAACAAGCAGACAAACTAAAAAACAAATCGACAAACTAAAACTTGACAGTAGGGGATTAGACAGACGCCGAGAGGAGCTTAGAGGAAAACAGGACGCTGTGAAACCACTGGACGAACTGAAACGGAACAAAGAAGAGCTTGAACGGCAGAACGCTGAAGACAAGCGCGTCATAGAGGATGAGAACACTTCTCCCTCTGAAAGAGAAGCCGCGGAAGCCCGAGTTGCTGAACGTGAAGAAGAGCTAGCAAGGGTCAACACAGAAATTGAGGTACGTGAAAGGGGCATGTCTTTGAGAGAGCGGGTTAGAGAAATCTTCAAGAAATACGGATGGACCCTGCAAGCGATTGTTCTGGCAGCTGGCATCACCATCAGCGCTGTGGTACTCGCCACCCTGAATGGCCTGGCAAAGGCCACCAAGGCTATTGGAAATGGGCTGAAAGAGCTTGGCAAAAAGGCAGCCAACGCCCTGCCTGGCTTGATTGGGTCAATTGTGAGTTTTATCTTCAAAGCTGCTGGGTCGGTTATCTCCTTTCTGGGTGAACACGCCTGGCTGCTCATCCTTGCCGTGGTGGCCTTCCTTGTTGAAAGGGTCACCAAGCGTGCGAAGTCTTGAACACTTATCTAAACCAAACGATAACGCCTGCTAAAGCAATCGCACCCGCACCAATGAGTGCCTTGTTTACGTGATGTGAGTCGGGCTGTGGTGTGGGCTGTGGTGTGGGTTGTGGAGTGGGTTGTGGTGTGGGCTGTGGTGTGGCCTTTGCGATGCCCTGTGCCTGTGTGGCCTGTTTATGTATCGGGTTTGATGGATGACTGTTTGGTGGATTTATTTTTGTTGGTCCCCCATCCATGTGGCGAAGGGAGGCTTTTTTGTGCCCAGGTTAACATCGTTGTTCACACCCAGCTTCATACCTTGCGTTGCCTCCTTGAGATTGTTGTTGTACCCAACCACGCTCTCTGTGTTGATAATCATGCGTGATGGCATGAGCCAGCTTCCGGGCGCTGTCGCAAAGTCTAAGCGCACTTTCGTTGCTTGGATGGCAAGCTGATATCGCTGTACGCTTATTGCGATGTCGTTCAGTATTATGGCCTCCTCTAGATGGGTGAGGAATACTCGCTGCGTTTCGAACGCCCGGCCTCCTCTTCCAATGATGCTGCTGCGGGTTTTGGCTTGTGCACCCAGAATGCAGTACACAAAGGCCTCGATTGATTGGTTCATACGCGCGAGCCCTGGCTGTGTTAACCCTTGTGCATAATTCGGCACAAAGTGTTCAAACTGACTAACTGCGCCTTGGTCGTTACGAACGAAGTATATACCGTTTGCGCGATAGTTTGGGTCTTTTCTGTCTGTGACGCGCTCGTCATCAAACAGGGCTAGATCGGGATCAGGATAGTTGTAATCAGTAGAACTGGGCCCACCATATGCGACCCAAATGTACACATTGCCAAGCCCGTGATTTTTGCCGTATGTGAAACGGAAGTCAGAATTGGGGTCTACACCGAACTCTTGGCAAATCCTCTTGTATGCGTCGATGTTGAACTTGTTGTCTTTCTGGTTGAATGTAAGGTCGTCTGGCAAAGCACTCACGCTCTGTTCCCCACCCAGCTTGTAGAGTATTCGTCTTGTTGTGAAATAGACGTGAAACCTGTAAAATGACCGGAGCTGCGGGGTTAGGGAGAGAGTCGAGTTCTTATCAAACAGAAGGTCACGCGAGATCCCGCAGCCAGTTGTTGCACACCACAGAGCGAAGTTCAGTTGTTGTGGCCAGAAACTCATATGCGGACCGCCGAGCCACTTTCTCCCATATTTCGCGGTTGTGAACGAAATTTGTGTGTCTCTGAAAATGTTTCTGTATTTCGTTGTGAAATAATCAGTTGGCGTGACATAGATCTTTTGCGCTTCATCGTTCAAGACAGAGCCAATCATCATGTCTTTATCGATTGAGGTGGAGAATTCAACAGCAGGGATTGGCTTTTGTGTGTTTCGGTTTAACGTCAACTGATAGGGGAAACCGCCAATATACTCTAAGCCAAGCGCGTCTTTCAGAGCTTGTGTCCAATTCTTGTGCGGTATGTCTGAGGGCATAGCCCAGGAGCCTTGCCCCTCTGGGAAAAGCACTACTGCTGAGGCTTTGTGCTTTTCGTCGAAAGAAACTTCTGTTGTAAATCTTGACATATCAGCATGTGGGAAACGCCTTTTGAAGTCTGAGATAGCCTTAGCCTTGGCAGCTGTAGAGAGTTTTGCAGCCTCCGGAGAACTCATCCAAGCCAGTTGCGGATTTACTGTGGGGTGTGTTGTTCTAGGATGTTGAAAGAGGGGATTTTGGGGACGAGGAAAAAACGGGGGCGGGGGACCGTAATCGTGACCGCCAATGTTCAGACCGAGATTTGAACCGCGTCTGCCAAACATGATTATATCAATATATTTATGAATTATATATATATATACAATCATGGTTGTGTTAACAATCGTCGCACCTTCGAACCCTCACACCATCTACTTCGATCACCCTCTTAAGAAACCGAGCTACATCCGGCTCTTATCCGTCACGATTTATAATTCGTGGTTTAATCTAAAACAAAGAGGTGAGATTACATTAACTACTAACCCTAATGAGCACAAGACTACCAGAAGAATACTTGAAGGGCATTACACTATTGATAGATTGGCAAAAGAATTTGAAGAAGCCTTCGAAGGTAACTTTAAATTAAAAACCGAAACAAATACTCCAGTTGGCCAGATGATAATTTCCAAACTTTATTCTGAGGGGGTGAAGCTTGACCGCGATCTGTCTGAATTGCTTGGTATAAGTCCTAAATTGCTCTTTATAACATTCGTCAAAGGATTAACATCACCAAGCACTTACTTTATCCACTGTGATCTGGTCGATAAAGAACAAAACCTACTCAATGGTAAGCCTTCTACAGTTTTGGCTAAATTTGCTCTTCGTGGAAAGGCCTATGAGAGAGTTTTCTATGAAACAGCACAGCAGAACATCTTGCGTGACGTCTCGTCTGGTGATTATGTAAACAGCATAACACTGTCTGTAAGGGATGAACACAATGACCTTTTTTACTTCAATAACATGCCGCTTGAATTTGAACTTGAGATCAATTAAAAAATATATATATACAAACGATGAGCTCGGCTAATGTGTTACCATCGGCTCCTGAATACAGCGAGACTCCATCGCTTTACCCAGACTTATCCAACGGTGAAGACTTCAGACTCAAGAAAATTTCTGACTTGCAAAAGGAGCTTGAGTCGGAGGCTAATCATTACAGACAAGTTGCCAAGAAATACAAGCGAACACACACCATTGTTCACGGAACCGCAGTAAGTTTTGGTTTCATTTCTACAGGCTTGTCTTCAGCCACAATCGTCACAGCCCTGACCGGAGCCGGGCTCATAGCCAGCCCTGTCATTGGGGGTGTTGCTGTTATTACAAGTTTTTCAGCGGCCGGCATCACTTTGTTTAGCAGGCGGCTTGAGAAAAAGATCAGGAAACACGAAAAAATACACACACTCGCCCTTGCAAAACGAAACTCTGTCTTTGAGCTGGTTTCAAAAGCTCTAACTGACAAGAGAATCAGTGATTCAGAGTTCAAAATAATCCTCCGTGAAGTTGAGAGCTATTATGAACTTAAGAACGAAATACGCTCTGGTGAAGCAAAGGCCGCCAACAAAGTAAACAAGCAAACTCAAACTCCAGATCTTGAAAAACTCAGAGGTGAGCTTCGCAAAGAAGTCAAAGAAGAATTTCCAAAAAAACTCAATCGTCTTACCGCTGTGTCCAAGTCAGATTTGAAAGACTAAACTCGGGTTTCTCTCTTTATCTAACAAAAGAACGCAATTGTGTGACAAAGCGTGACACATGACGTGACATTGTGCGTGACTGTCACGCGTGACATGGCGTGACACATAACGAAAAGGGACAAAACCCTAGTCAGGGGGTGCTCTGGCGGCTGTTTCGTTTTGCCTAGCCTAGGCTAGGACTTAACTCCTGACAAAGGAGTTGTCATTTCCCATTTAGCCTCTGGGAGCGAGGTCGAGTTCTCCTAGGAGATCTCTGTTCGAGCACCCCCTGTATCAGTTGGGCCGGGGCTGGTTCACCAGGGGGTCACTAACTGACTCAGCAACCCCACTACCCCTGGTCTGACATCGCATTAGCCGTAAGCAGGATTCAGTGGGGGCCAGCCACACCTCCCTGAGCTATACCGAATTACAGACTTAATACAATATATGGTGCGAAAAGGTCTTTTATATTCGAGCCAATTGCCGTGCTTTCACATGTGGTAACTCATAAAGAACTACGCATGCGCAAATATGGCCGAAAAGTTGTATTTTTCTAAATATGGCCTTTACATAATGATACCGGAAGTCACGAGATCACTAAATTGAAAAAACAATTATAATGTTTAAGCATGACTGACTTCACCGCACAGCTCAATGAACTTGACAAAGAACACAAATTTGCCATCCTTCGCTCGCTATACGGCGGCGATTATAGAAAAGAAATACACCGCTTGCGCCTGCCGGAAAAACTTTGTCATATCTACGAAGATATGGGGTTGGCAGAGATGGGGAAACAATATCTACAAGAACATTATAACGACTTGCAGCGTGAACGTTGGGCCCGAAGATTTCTGTCTTGTTATTCTTGCGGTGGCTCATTTTTGCGATCAATCGATTCTTGTGAACTTTATTGCAAAAAATGCGGTCGTGTGGAAGTGCTAGAGGATTATGCTCCGGCATATACAGATCAAAACATTTTTTACAAGCCAAGGCAAAGGCAGTCGGCGCGCTGTTATGCGTTTGGGTACGCTTTGAAACGGATTAGCAAGAGGCTAGAATTACTTCCTGTGGAATTGACTCTATATCAAATCAATAACACGAAACGTATCTTCAAACTTATAGAAGCTCGGCTTCCGAGAATCTCTTATACGTTTGTGATCTAAAAAATCCTGGACATTACAACACCGCTTGAAGCCCCGCAACGAGCGATTGTAAATTACCTGAGACAACAGATGTCAAACAATATGATTATTAAAAACGAACATTTATGGAACAATGCTTTCAAAGATCTGGAGTAAGCGCTTCCACTTTCTCAATAAGAAAGGCTTCCAACATGGCACTGTCATCGCCGATGTTGTCTTCAAAAGTTTCACCAGGTATGGTTTTGTCAAGGTGTTTTTGTTTTGATAAATTTTCATGTATTTTTCTGCGAAGCCTTGCCAAGTTCTCGTGAAATCGTTCGACCTTCGGTTGAATACTGTTCAAGAATCCCTCGTGCTTGACAATTTGAAGCTCTGTGACATTCAACAATTTCCATGCAAACAAAGCAACCGGCTTCGGCCCCTCATCTGGAGCAAGGAGAGCCTTTTTCATTCTGATGTAACGCAAAAACTCCTCGTTTTCATATTCCTTGCTGAACGACATTCTGACCGCACCGTAAGAACACCATAGGTCTTTCTCGGCTATTGAAACCATTATTTGCTCAAATGTTTGTGTTTGTTTAAGAGCGCCAATATCAATAAGTTCAGCTTGATTGCGTGTTAACTTTTGTTTTGAAAATAAATAACAAATGCCCCAGGCAAGAGCTGTTTGCCTTTTTGTCTGGTAAATATTTCCGCCGTTTAAAAGATTATTATGATTCAAACTTGGCTCTATCTGTTGTAGAGAGCACATTCTGAAGTAAGGATCAACGAAAAGGCCTTTGTTGATCATAGATCCGCTAAAACAAAGACCCATTTGTATCTGGGGTGTATAATAATTAGGCACTCGAGACATAGCTATTTTCCGCTTGAAAGGACATTTGAACTCCAAAAGAATTACATTGTGTTCTTTGTCTAGATAATAGCCGTCAGGACTGCATATAACCTTTCGATATAATGAGTGATCTGTTGCTAGATTAAGGGATAAAGAATAGGCAAAAACTCTAGCAGAGTGCTTCTGTTCAAAGCATTTTCGAGCAAGCGGCTCGAACAGATTGCCCCAGGTACAGGCCGTATTGCCATGCATGTCTGATGGCTGTATTTTCTTCAAGAGCAAGTTCTGTGGTGTTTCAAACGGTGAAACTCCGGTCAAGGCTGTAATTTCGGATGCCCCAAGAGTATTTTGTCGATAACTCACCCAGTCGGCGCTCTTTTGTTTTAGACCAGTGTTCCTCGATTTGAGAAAGTTCAAGAACACTTGTGTTGTCGTCATCATTGATATACAAAGGGAAAGTGTTTTTTTCAATTGGTAAAACCCGAGCATCTCTGTTCGAAACACTGCGAGTGATGTCTTTCCTTCGATGAAATCCGCAACAAAGCTTGCATTACGGATCCTGTGTAAAGGGTCAAGATCATTCAAGGTTATAGAGGATTTTTGTTCTTGCTCATCAAGCCATGCATTCAGCTCATGCTGGCTGATGTTTGAGTTTGCAAGGACATCTAGAATAACCACCGGGGGTGGTGGTAAAACCACAGGCGATGGTGGTGGTAAAACCACCTCATGTTCGTGAAGAACTCGAAGAGTTCTTCTAAAAGGCGGGCAACCATTTTTTAAGTGCTTATAAATCGTTGATTTAGACAATCTTCGATTGCAGCCGTGACAAAGCTCTTTCGGGCGTGGTTCTGTTCGCAGCTTCTTACAAGCGTATTTTTGATGCTCAACAAGCGAATGGCCTTGTGTGAAGTTTAAGCCGCAATGTCTGCATGGGTTGTATTCGAACGTCCCTTTGTTCTTTGCATATAAGTCATCGCCTTCTTTCAACTCAATCCCCCTCATTTTCAAAAACGCAACGGCAGTCATTGCTTCGTTGCCGAAGGGCATTATCGCCTTTATATGGGGTGTAAGGGTTTTTTCAATTGGTTATGTCTAGCTTGCCGTTGTGGAGCCTCTTACGGGGTTTGAGGGAGGGGGTATCCAGAGTAGTTGGTGGGGAGGCACGTCAAATACCGTTTTTCAGATCCCTAAATAAGCCGCCAAACGCCCGAGTTACCGGGCCCCCAGGGCGAATGCAATGAGACCTGGGGGCCCGGTAACTCGGGCGTTTGGCGGCTTATTTAGGGATCTGAAAAACGGTATTTGAGGGCCTCCCACCAACTACTGTTGTAGTAGCGAGCTTGCTGTTGCTGGCGTAAGCGGAGCTTGCTATGGGTTACATCTTCATTAGGTACGGACGGTTTGAGTAAGCTCAAGGACATCGGCAAAAGACTCCTGGTTCTTCTGCTGAGTAGTCGCTGGGCCGGACTAATTTGCATACTCGCTGGCGGTGTATTTCTATGGTCTAATAAGGCAAGAAATGTGTCTGATCCAGCCTTGTTACACTTCAGAAGAATTGTCTTGGCTTCTTTTACTGCACTTTTCGCTTTGCCATTCGATTGACCGTGATAGGGACTACTGGTACGGTGCTCGAAATCCCACTCTTTGGAGAACTTTAGGAAGTCACGCGAAACAAACTGCGGTCTGTTATCGGTGACGAGCTGCTCAGGAATACCATGTCTTGCGAAATGGGCTTTGAGCTTCTTGATCACGTAAACCGAATACGTACTTCTGAGATAGTCAAGCTCGAAGAAATCGCTAAAATAATCCACTGTCACGAGATAGTTCTTTCCACTTAGCTCAAACAGATCTGCTGCAACGAACTGCCATGGCCGACTAGGTGGTTTATGACTGACCAGTGTTTCCTTTGTTTGGCTTTGCTCGTACTCTCTACAAACTTCACATGTAGACACGTGGTTGCGGATTTCTTTCGTCATCCCCGGCCAATACAGACACTCGCGCGCTCGGTTAAGACAACCGTTGACTCCAAGGTGCAGGTTGTGAATTCTTCTGGGTAGTTCACCTCCGGCAGCCATGGGAACCACTACTCTTTCCCCTTTGAAGATAAGGCCATCCTGAACGGACATTTCGTCTCTCATATCGAAATATGGAGAGGCCAGGGGAGGCAGGGCGTCCTTGTCTTCAGGCCAACCCTGCTGAATTATGGTCTTGAGAACTTGAAGGGACTCGTCCTTCTCTGTTTCCCGCTGAATTTGCAGGAGCCTTGCTTCGGATATAGGCAAATAACTCATCATGTTAATGGTCTCTGTGGTTAGCAGGTGTCCATGAAATGGAACTTCCATACATCTGTTCATGGCTGAAATTGATATTCTTCATGACAACAAACACATCATGAAACGTCACATAGGTCTATTCGCGAAAAACCTGAAGGATGCTATTCACGGCCGATCAAGAAGCACGCGACACCCCCATATACCAACAAGAAGATTACCACCGCACCCTAATCAGTTTACAACGCCTGAAGTGCAGAGATACAGTACTTCTTACAGTAATGCAGTCAAGAATAACGCACCTCAAACTTATCAATTACCATATTGCTCTCAGCCGCCCCCTCAGTCAATACCAATAAATGAGCATCAACTACAGCAACAAATGACACAAACTGGACATAAAATGCATCACCAGACACCACTGACAAGACATCAAGTTTATCAACAAATACCTGGATCGCAAACAGAAACTGAACAACCAATCTCGACAAAAGGGGAAAGAGAAAGAACACATCACCAAACAAGCACTAACGCTAGCACAGATGTACAAATCCCAAAGGAAATACAACCTCGTTCCCAGGACCTTTACCCTGGCTTGGGGGCGGGGCGGGAAAAGGCCCTAGGATCGGCCACTGGATTCTTCATATTGATTGGTTGATTGTTTTAAATAATTAATGCAAAAACTGAGCCAATAAAGATAATTTATGCATTATGCAGCAATCAAAATGGCGGAAAGTATGTCCACTCCGACGAAGATTTCTCCTCGAAACCAGTTTGCAGACTCTGTGGCGATTCTCATGAGAGTCGTTATATGCTTCGAATATTTAGCAAAGCTGGTTCAACAAAAGATCTGTGTGCCAAAGTCTATAAAACCTGTGGCATAAAAATTTCGGAGGATGATATGAGGTCAAAGGTGTTATGTAGGGGTTGTGTTTCATTCGTAAACAAGATGGAACAGTTTATTCAGAGAGCCCAATCCATAGAGAATACGCCGTCCGATAAAAGCTCAGAATATGCTGTAATGCGTTCAGCTTTCACCTTCTTCGCTTCAACCGTCGAAGCGTTTATCATCGAATATGTCATCCGAAAGTTCTATGCACGTGGAGGAGCCGTCAAAGCCAATCACGCCAACAAGAAAGCAGCTTTTCTTTTCAACCCCACAAGCTGTGTCAGTTTTAATGCCTAGATCAGCAGAAGACAGCTGCTCAACCCCTTCTGTGGATCAGCCGAGGCGAAATACTTCGAGGTCTGCAGGACATTCGTTTTTCTCGACACTGCAAGATGCTACCGGCGCCCCCAAGCCAGGGTAAAGGTCCTGGGAAAGAGGTTGAAAGGAAATAATATCCTTTTTAAGATTTATAAAGTCATTCATCTAATGAATGAAAATTAAACTTTGTACCAGCATAATACATTAATAGTCAGCATAACTAAAATTTTATTATAGGTTTATATATATATATATATATATATATATATATATATATATATATATATATATATATATATATATATATACTCTAACACAAGAGAAAACACTTTTTTCTTAAAACACCTATATTTCGGCAGCGTACAGCTGCCTTCATCAGGGTGAATGGCTGACAAGGCGTTACACGCGATAAAAACCGTTACAACCGTTATATGTGCGCGCTAATCAAAAAAATTTTTTAAACTGCGCGCGCTACAACAGCTAAATACAAATATATATATATATATATATATATATATATATATATATATATATATATAATAAATAATAATATCAAACTTTTTAATACAATTCTAAATTCAGGTATAATGCCTAAAAACTGGTGTAATGGCCTTATAACACCAATATATAAATCAGGCGACAAAAGTGATCCAACCAATTACAGAGGAATTTGCGTTTCAAGTTGTTTGGGAAAACTTTTCTGCGCTATATTGAATCAAAGACGTCTTGAACATATTACAACTCAAAACATATTGCACCCATCTCAAATTGGTTTTCTACCAAAAAATCGCACCGCAGACCATGTCCTAACACTTAGAACATTAATAGATAAATATGTTCACTATCACGGAGAAAAAGTTTATGCGTTCGACTCAGTTTGGCATGAAGGTCTCTTATATAAATTACTTAAAATCAATGTAGGAGGACATTTCTACGATCTCATTAAAAGCTTATACTCAAATTCTAACTGCTCTCTGAAAATTGATCACAGTAAAACGCGACCCTTTCAATACTCGAGAGGTGTACGACAAGGGTGCATTTTAAGTCCGTTACTTTTTTACCTTTATCTAAACAATTTACCTTATTCGTTTGAAAACTCTTTATCTGATCCATTCATTTTACCGAATGGTACAAAAATCAATTCCCTCTTATATGCTGATGATTTAATTATTTTGTCGAGATCCAAAACAGGATTGCAAAATTGTTTACAAGTATTGTCTTCATATTGCAATTCTTGGATGTTAAGCATTTATTTAAAGAAAACAAAGGCTATGATATTCCAAAAACGCGCAAGAAAGTCCAATAATTGTACCTTTTACCTAAATAATGAAACTATTGAAACTGCTCAGAATTATACCTATTTAGGAACCCGAATATCATCAACAGGAAATTTCACATTGGCAACTGATCACTTGAAAGAAAAGGCCATGCATGCTCTTTACAGTATTGGAACACACACAGATTTTAGTAGATTAAAACCAAATCTTGCATCAAACATCTTTGACACAATGATTTCTCCAACCCTCACTTATAATAGTGAAGCTTGGGGCTTATATATATATATACCAAACAAGACTTTAAGACTTGGGATAGATCCTCAATAGAAAATTACAATTCTGCAAACGCTATTTAGAAATAAATAATAAGACCTCGAATTTAGCATGTAGAGCGGAACTAGGTCGATTCCCTCTCATTCTTACCATAAATCAGAAAATTTTAAATTCTATTCTATATCTTAAAAGCAAAAATGACGACTGTATAATGAGACAAATTTTCTTAATATCATTAGATCTCCATTCAATTAAAAAAAACTAATTTTTACTCTAATTTTTTTAAACATGGTTGAATACTATGATCTACAAAATTTTAATCTTGACACACTGGATGAAAATAAGATCATGCATTATATCACTCTTATGAAACAAAAGTATATTTCCTACTGGAAAAATGCTTTACAGAACTCAAGGAAATTAGAATGCGTGCTTTGTATTACTTGATAGCTTAATATTGTCAAATCAAAATGAAGTTTTGTAATTATTTAATATTCCTTTACTGTCTTTTGTTATTGTTAAAAGTATGCTTTTGCAATACTGTAACTCAATATAGTCATGCAAATAAAGCTATTATTTACTTTACTTTACTTTACATGCAATGCATTTTACGCCAAGGAGACCTAGCAACTCTTGATTGAGGCGCTTCTGAAATACTTCACTTGAAACACTGAGACCAAATGGCAAACGCAGCCATCGATATCGCCCATATGGCGTAGCGAACGTAGTGAGCACGCTCGACTCGTGATCTACGCTCCAGATGCCAAAAAGCAGAAGTCAAATCAACCTTTGTAAACACATGTGCATCTGTCAAGTCTGGTAACATATCGTCAATAACAGGAATTTGATAATGCTCCCTCTTCAAAACAGCATTAAGGGTCTCGGGTCGATACAAATACGTAGCTCACCGGACTTCTTTACAGCTACAACAATCTGACTGACCCACTCGGTCGGTTCGTCAACAGGCGTGATGACCTTGAGACGTTCCAGTCTTTGGAGTTCCTCTTTAAACTTCTCTCGAACAGACACAGGTACCTTTCTTGCTGGAAGAACAACGGGTTTGCAATCCGGGTCAATTTGGAGGTGCACTTTTCCTGGAAGTGTTCCAAGACCCTTGTCAAAAACATCTGCATATTTAACTGTAAGATCGTCACTGGCATCCTCCACAACTCTTATGAAGTTTTCCTTGTGAACGGTTAGCAGCTTCATTTTCTGCGTCGCATTTAAGCAAGCAGAGGTGTCAAATTATCTTTCACGACTAGAAATCTGACCTTGTACTTCTCCTCACTTTTGGGGTTCACGACTGGCAACGCACAGGTTCCAACTGGCTTGAGTTTGGCACCATTCCACATGACCAGCGTTTGCGAACACGGGGCGAGCTCTTGTCCTTCAGCATACTTGAGTGGTAAAATATTTGCACTTGCACCACAGTCAACTTGAAATTTAACAGGTTGCTGACTCACGTGCTTTTCCGCAAATATACCCCTTCCTTTAACGGCTTGTACTCTTACGATGCTAATCTCTTCGAACTCCTCTTCTCTCTCGATATTGTAAACGGTTGTTTTCTTTGTACACTTCTTAGCGAAATGATTCTTTTCCTTGCACCGTTTGCACGCTTTTCCCCATGCAGGGCATTTCTTTCTATCCAACTCATGGTCGTATCCACAGAACTTGCAAGAAATTTTCTTTGTTGATCGTCCGCCCGGAGTTTCAGCTCGAGACTTCTTACTTGCTTTAACCTGATGAATGGTATCCGTCGGCTCCGATAACGATTTCATCTGTAACTCCGCCAACTCCTCGCTTCGACACACGTCGATGCAACGATTCAAAGTAAGATCTCTCATTCTTAGCAACTTCTTAGTGGTCTGCTCGCTCTTTATTCCAAGCACAATACGGTCACGGATTAAGCTGTCCCGCAAACAATTACAAAAGTTACTCGTTTTCACCGAAGACTTCAATTCAGCAACGAAACAATCTACCGACTCAGTTGGAAGCTTATCCCACTTATTAAAACAATATCTCTCGTAAATCTCGTTAACTTCGCCGATACAATGCAATGCTTCTCCATCTTACTCATGACAACGCGCCAATCATTTTGGTTTTCTTCTTCAGTGTAAGTAAAGGTTTTGATGACCTTCAAGGCGTCGTCCCCGATCGTATGTTTAAACATCGCTAGTACCTTATCCCTTCCTCTGACTAATTAGCATTAAGGTATAGAACAAGTTCTCCCTGTCGAGGGTAGGACAAGGAACACGGATTACTAATTTAGTCAGCGAAAGGGTGGGGGGGGGAGGGCTGACTCCCTCCATGTACAATCTTTGCGAACTGACACCTTTCCATATATTATTCTACCTTATATAATGCCAATTACGTCATCGCGCGGGATAATGAATATTACATGAGTATGAATAGTACCTTATCCCTTCCTCTGACTAATTAGCATTAAGGTATAGGACAAGTTCTCCCTGTCTCGGGCCCCCATGGTGCCCCGTATCCAACCTGTGCGAACATCTCCCCATAGTCCCAACACTCCCAATCCTCAACTCACCTCCCAAACCTAATTCCCCTCTAGTCCCCAATCCAGATAAGTACATCTACTACTTTACCAAAAATACATGCTTTGATTAACATCCGTTTGACACTCGACAAAACGACGTCAACACCCGTCACCTCCTTTAGACCTGAGGCCGGGGTACCATCCTACCAAACCCATTGCATTGTCCTTGTCGCAGCCGATTGCTACGCTTTGAGAGGGGAAAACATTCCTCCACATCAACGATCTCCTTCATATGGAACAAAATAAAGAAACAGAAAGAAATAAAACGAGTGACCCCCCAATGGATAAAATGGGTGAAAACCCGGTCCCCCCACCCAGGCCTAGAGAAGATGACTGCCACTGCCCGAGAAATCGAAGCAACAAGGGATGCCATCGTTGACAATCGCTTGCGGAGCCATCTCTCAGGTCCCAGAAATAGACATAAAATCATGGACCCTATGAACGAACCCCATGGCACTTTTTAGACCTTCGCTTCCTACCTTTCTCGATCCGGTAGCACAGGGAATCCACAGTGATCCGCAAATTGTATTCGTATTTGTTCCCCCCAGAGACCTCATTCATATCAACACCTCATCGTAGGCGCCACATTTCAACCCTGAACACATGAGGGCAACCAGCTTTGTTCGTCGAAGGCCCACAAAGAAACCTTATGTTTAAAACCTGAGCTCACAGAGATACCGCATTATGTCATCATTGGTCTCCCAAAAACCCATCATTTTAGCAGTGAGCTCACAAACACTCAACTCACTTTGTCAGTAGACTCATCAAGGAAGCCTTAATCTCAACAGTGAGTTCCAAAGATACCCCACTACTTCATTGGGCTCACAAAGACGCCCGTTATCTCAAGAGTGATTTCACAAAGATACTCAACCTACTTTGTCATTGGGCTCATAAAGAAATCCTGTATCAACAGTGAGTCCACAAAGATACTCACCTTACTTCTTCATTAGGCTCACAAAGTGAGTTCACAAATATACTCCCCTCACTTACTTCTTCATCGGGCTCACAAAGAAACCCTTTATCTCAACAGTGAGTTCACAAAGATACTCACTTACCTTGTCGTTGGGCTCACAAAGACACCCTTTATCTCAACAGTGAGTTCACAAGGATACTCACTTACTTCTTCATTGGGCTCACAAAGAAACCCTTTATCTCAACAGTGAGTTCACAAAGATACTCACTTACTTTGTCGTTGGGCTCACAAAGACACCCTTTATGTCAACAGAGAATTCACAAAGATACTCACTTACCTTGCCGTTGGGTTCACAAAGACACTCTTTATCTCAACAGTCAGAACAGTGCGTTCACAAAGATACTCACTTACTTTGTCGTTGAGCTCACAAAAACACCCTTTATCTCAACGGTGAGTTCACAAAGATAGCCACTTAAGAGCCCGTGACTGTAAATATGGAGAACCACTGGACAGGCTCCCAAAATCGAAAATCCAGATAATTTGCCAAAAAGTTACTTTTGGGGAGCTATGTTCAAAAATATTATGGAAACTTTCTAGAAATTTATAGTTTTCGAGAAAAAGGGAAAAAACGAAAATACCGGATTTTGCCTAATTAAGTATGCAAAAATCACAGTTAAATTGACCCGGCGTATCCAATCGAACAAAATCGAACCAAAAATCAATCGAACCCAATCGAACACCAATCGTTCGATTGGGTTCGGTAATCGAACAAAATCGAACATCTGTTTTGCTGTGAGTTCGATTTTCGAACCAATCGAACACAATCGAACCAATCGAACACAATCGAACACATCAAACTCAATTGGATTCGATTTTGTTCGGAATCCATGTCTTGATAAGTAAATCACACAGGACTAATCATAATCAACTTTTATTGAATGGAATAAATAGAAAAACGTCCAAATATCGAACTGAATGTCAATGTTTAGTAATATATATTTTGTAGCAGAGAACAAAACGACGGTAAATGCTATTATGCAGACAATCGTCCTATCCCGGGGTATGGCGAATCGCCAAAAAAAGGATTAGGGGGACGGTGCACCGTACAATATGTCCGCAGTATAAACAGACAGGAGTTCGGTAATCGAACGTTCGATTGAGTTCGATTGATAGTTGTTCGATAATCGAACGTTCGATTGAGTTCGATGGTTGGTTGTTCGGTAATCGAACGTTCGATTGAGCTCGATTGTTCACTGTTCGGTAATCGAACGTTCGATTTTGTTCGATTGACCAAATTTTATTGTGAGTTCGATTTCGTTCGATTACCGAACCCAATCGAACGATTGGTGTTCGATTGGGTTCGATTACCGAACGTTCGATTGGATACGCCGGGAATTGAACAACTTGAGTACGCTTGTGCTGAAACAAGGTGCAACGCTAGAAAACGGGGATACGTTTTTTCTTTATTATAAATCATCTACTTTCTAGCCATTGTCCTTTATAAAGTTTTGCAGCGATTTAGAAAGTTTCACGGTTTCTTTAAAAAATACCATCTCATGCATTTTGTGAAAAGGCAAAAATTGAGCAACTTCAGTGGCATGAAATCCATCTTGGTATGTCCGATATCAAATCAAAATATATACAAGGATAAAGTTCGGTCCTTATACTGAATCAATATGAAATAAAAAATCTGGGCAATTCAGATTCGTGTTGACAAAACGAAAACTTCGCGACGCGCTGTGGTCAAATTTGCACAAATTAGCAAAATTGTAAATACTATAAAACTATACGTTCTGAGGAAATACGATAGACTGCCGAATCGACCCATGAAACAAATGCCTTATCTATTCTAAAATGGTTTATTTTTTTTTTATCTTAGCAGTTATCTATACCATTTTTCAGCTTTGAGATATCTCAAATATAGAGGAAATCGGTAAAATTGGCCGCTTATTATATAGTCGACTGTCTGATGAGTTGGGAGGCAAACGCCGTGAAGCGGAGTAGCTGTTAAGTCAACTACATTTTTTAATTGCAGTTTCTTCATAAAATGTTAATTCTCCTTTGGAAAAAAGAAACGATTTTTTCTGCAAATTTGTTAAACAATGTTTACTAAACTCTAAATGGAAGTCACTGGTGCACTTGACTGGCAAAGTCACGCAACATCGCGATCACGGTTTGTTCGAAAATGTGGAGATGTTCAAATGTTTTCATGTTAAGAACTGTGGATAATTTTTTCATAGCCTGATCACAAATAGAAACAATTAATCTTCAAATTATCTATGTTTATTACCTCTGAGTTGTAACTACATGATCAATTAACATGACACCGTCGCGTGACTACAAATTGATTTATTTCAAATGACTGTGACGCAGTTTATATTTATAACTATGGCGACCTTAGAAGCCCCAACAATAATATAAAATACATTTATTATGACCATTGTTAGTATCAGCATTTATTTATTTTTTATTTTATCATCTTCCCTGAAAGATATTTCGTCGAAATATCGACTGGAAAGCCAGCATAGTAAACAATAAACCAGCCTTTGAACAGACCGTGCCCGGAGACCAAGTCACGTATACAGAGAGAGATATTGCAAGTTGGGTGATAATATTTCCGCTAGCAAGGATTTGGTCAGGATTGTTAACAAAGATGTTATCAATCAACGTAGCAGAAGTTCTATGAACGCGCGTCGGTATGTCCACTGTTGGAATAAGATACTGACAACTTCGAAGAGAGAGCAAAAAATCCTGGCTTATTTGAGATGATTCACTTTTGAGTAGATCTACAGTCCGACCTCTATTAAGCGGCCACCCTCGGGACTTTGAAAAGTGGCCGCTTAATAGAGGTTGGCCGCTTGATAGAGGTACGATATAAATTGGATAGGAATGGCAGTAAACATGATTTTATTGACTCTATATAGCAAAATGCTTTTAAAAAGTGAACATATATTAAGATAAATCCAAAATTCATTGTAACAAAACATCAAGTGCATTTCCAGCCCATGCATAGTTCTAGCTCTAACACAGAGGGCACGTAGTTGAAATGTACAGTATTTCTTCGGGTTGATAATGTACAGAATAAATGCAAAACATTGTTGACAAGTTTCTTAGGCCTTTTTGCATCAACAGTTAGTATAGGTAAACGATTTTTCGTTTTGTCTCTTTCCTAGACACGTCAGTTACAAGGTACTCAAACGGCCTTCTCGCTACCAGTGTATATAGGAAACCTACTCATACTGATCAATACCTGGCCTATGATTCACACCATCCGCAGTCAGTTAAGCGTGGTATTGTGAAATGTCTGTATGACCGAGCCAAACACCTCATTACTAGACCATCAGTTATCTCCAACGAAAAGAAACATTTGTCGTCGGTTCTCGTTCTAACGGATATCCTTCCTCGTTTGTACAAAAAATCACAAAAACGAAAGGTCCAACAACAAAGAAGGAATCCACGCAGGATTTTAAATCTACTGCAGTATTGCCCTATATCAAAGGTGTATCAGAGGTTCTTCGCCGCTGCCTACAACAACAAGGCGTACGCACTGTTTTCAAATCTGACACAACTCTCAGGTCACACTTAGTACGACCTAAGGACGTCCTCGACTCTAATAAACAGGACGGTGTTGTCTACAAGATTCCTTGCGAATGCGGCAAAGTGTATATCGGAGAAACAGGGAGGTCTATGCATGAAAGGATAAAGGAACACGATAGAGACATACGGCTTGCTCGTACTCAAACCTCCGCGGTTTCAGAACACGCTAACAAGACCGGGCATTTTCCTATTTGGGACGAGGTTAAGTTTGTTGACCGTGACCCACACTGGTACACCCGTAGAGTTAAAGAGGCTATCCACATAAGACTTCATCCTAATAACATCAACAGAGATAGTGGAATTGAAATTCCCGAAGCGTGGATGCCTACAATCAAGAAGCATAACAGCCGACCGATATCAAATCGGACCGGAGAGGGAACAACATCTTTTCGGAATAATAATGAGGATCGAAATGCACCAATAGCAACAAGCCAACGTGCTACATAAGCGACACGTAACCAATCGACCTCATCGCCTGATGAAGACTAGCAGTAATAGCAGTCGAAACGTCGCGATCAACATCTTAAAGTGACTCCATCGTGAGACAAACGAAAAAATCGTTTACCTATCTTACACACCACGATGAACAACAAACACATTTTTAGTAACAACAGTTAGTATGTGAAAAAAATTAGCTCAAGATATTTCACGGACGATTTATTTAAAATAATCTGTCAATGCTGTTTGCCGTTTTGGGGCGCGGAGTTGTAATGACGAGATCACGTCATTTGCCTTTCCAACAGCTAGGGCAAGGTCTTGGTACCCATTAAACTATTGTGTAGGAGATTAACTTGTAGCCTGTTCCAGGCTCCGAGATAGTGGGGAACGCGCGAATTAAAAAAAAAGAGAAAAAAATCACGGGAGAACTGGGAGAGGGAGATCGGCGGAGCCTGTAAACATTTCTTTACCGACGCTCTTCCGCCCTCTTTTGGCAAGTTTTGCGATAATCCAATTTTCTGTCGTCAAAATGTCAATTAACAGAAATAGTTCTCGAATTTCTCGCGCGAGTATTTCGCGCAAAAGCACGTGCAAGAACGTGAGGAAATCCGCATGTATTACAAGACGCGTACGCTGACGAAAATACTGTCCTCGAATCTCGAAGTCCACCCTTCAAAGTGCTGCAGATGTTGTAGGAAAAACGTAGCATGTAGAGGAACCAAGGTGCCAAGGGTTTCTTTGTTCAGTGTAGTGAGAAATAAGGAATTGCTGGCGTTTACTCGAACCGAGATGCTGGAGATTCAAATATTTGAAACCGGATGCAACAACTGACGCCATACGTCTGACAATGGAGGTACATGTACTGCCTAGCTCCGAGAAACAAGTCAACTTAAACGCAGAATAAACTCTGAGGAACTAAAATCAAGTACAAGATGCCACTATTCCAACAAAGACCGTGACTATCGCATAAGAATTCAAGGATCTTGGACTCTTTTAGCCGTGACGAAGAAACACTATCTCGCAAGTTATGCTAACCGCAGACTTGCGCTCACATTAAAGACCATTAAATCACGGACTGAGAAATGAACTGATCCTAAGCATATTATTCTTAAGCTGGGCTAAAATGCTTTTAGCGACGAGCAGGATTTGTGTTAGGCCTGTCACCTTTTATAAAAACCAAGCTTTTTCAGTTGTTCGACTTGATCTCGCATCACTGAAACCAATGGAGAAACGACTATTATCGTCGATTTCTCTGCCAGAGCTGCTTTCGCCAGGCGTAGAAAGAGCTAAAATATCAAGCTTTTCCCGAAACCGGTTGGCAGAATCGCGAAGACATCTTTACCACGCGCCAAGTTTACAAGACATTCTTGTTTCCCTTTCCTGAGCGCTTCTATATTAGGAAAATCGCGCAGGCTTTCGTCCAAAATATTACATAACTTTGATTCCTCTTCATCACGCGCGAGGATCACATACGTCATCGTTACGTTTTACAAATATAATGTGCATAGCGAGGTGTTGACGTTACATGTCAAAACGGACCAATCAGAGGGTATACCAGGAGCTGGTATACCGGAAAGAGCTTTTTAAAGAAATGTTTACACCCTCTCCCCAATTCCCCCGCGATTTTTTTCCTTTTTTTTTTTACTTCGCGCGTTCCCCACTATCTCGGAGCCTGGTACAGGCTAATTAACTTGCAGTTCTTGTTTTCTTGTTGTTATCAGTTATCACCTTATATAATCTGTCACCATTTCGCTTGGAAAGATAATTTGCTGGCCGCTTAATGGAGGTAAAAAACCCTATAAATAATGCACTTGCGACAGCAAAAAGGTGGCCGCGGCCGCTTAAAAGAGGTGGCCGTTGAATAGAGGTATCAAATACAGTAGTTTACTGACAAATAAATCGGGACTTTGGAAAGTGGCCGCTTAA
Organism: Cladopsammia gracilis; assembly: GCA_022457155.1. Classification (NCBI taxonomy): domain Eukaryota; kingdom Metazoa; phylum Cnidaria; class Anthozoa; order Scleractinia; family Dendrophylliidae; genus Cladopsammia; species Cladopsammia gracilis. The sequence continues at coordinate 117,151 of JAJGOT010000822.1, read as the reverse complement.
TGGAGGGTGGCCGCTTAATAGGTGGCCGCTTAATAGAGGTCGGACTGTATATTAAAATCACCCATGATATAAACGTCCTTGTTATCTGACACCATTTGTTCTATTGTCTTATCTAGATACGTTAGGAAATAATCGGGCGAATTGTGTTGGCGATAAATTATTCCACAAACAATGTTTTTATGGTTGACAAAAGAGATTTCAACCCAGAGGGATTGGAATGCCTCATTTGAAGTTTTTTTCAAGAACTTTGTAATTAAGTGATTGATCAACAAAGAGGCCAACGCCTCCAGAAGCCAGTGGCGTTGGTACATGCTCAAAAATATAACCTGGAATGCTCGGATGGGCGTTACCCTCATTAGAATTTGTGATTTTTGTTTCCGAGATACCAATAACGTCAAAGTGGACTGGGACGAGATGGTCATGGCGTACAGACGTGGTTCTTTCTAGTGCGCCCTTTCGCCTCCTAAAGCCGACAAAAATGTAACAAAATAGATCATATGATGTTAAATAAGAATGCGCAATCGACGAAGAAATAGAAGTGAAGTAACTAGTGCGTCTTCCAGCGAAGAACACTCTCCTGCAGCGAAGAGATCTGCTTCAACAGAAAACAACGCCATGAGCTCTAACACCACAGCAATCATGGCGGCGGTGGAAGAAGAACCCAGCATAAGCCAAATCTGGCAAGTTCTAATTAAGATACAAGCTGACGTTATGAAGATTTTAAGTGACAATCAGGAACTAAGAAAAGACGTTGAAAGTTTGAAGACCTCGATGCAATTTCATGCTACAGAAGTAAATGTACTCAAGACGCAAAATGAGAAACTAGTTCAATCAAACTGTGCTTTACAAAGTGAACTAAATGACTTAGGAAAGAGAGTGCAGGCCCTCGAATATGAGCACGATGCTCTAGAGCAATATACGCGTAAATTTAACGTCGAAATTCACGGCGTTCCGGAATACGAAGGTGAAAACCTACAGGACATTGTTATGAAAATAGGCCTAAAGATGTCGGTAGATGTAACAACCCAAGATATCGACATTGTACATCGATTGTTCCGAAAGTCGCAAGCCATAAAACCCATAATAGTTCGTTTCACTTCATATAAGAAGAGACGAGAATTTTACAAAAGCAGATTCCATTTGAAAGAAACGAATATTACGGAGATCATTGAAATTGCACAAGGTTATGCGGATGGAAGGATCTTTGTCAACGAGAACCTTACATAGTATAGACAAGAAGTCCTGGCCAAGGCAAGGAAAATGAAGAAAGCGAACAAGATCTTCCGGGTGTGGACTGTAGATGGAAAAATTTTTGTCCGGAAAACCGAGGAATACAGACCAGTTAGAATCAGCGAAATCTGGGATTTGGATGAGCCAGCTACCTGATGTTTATACTATGACTGACTGCTTCATATCCTTTATTATAATTCAACACATTGATACACTGCCCAAATATGGTAAAAAAGTTATCGATAGATGTTATGTCTACAAGACGTATAACCAGCAATGGCGGTAAATTTCGCATTTTGAAGGAAAGTGAAAATGACTGCTGCCTGCAATTCCGTGTTTTTTCGCGAGAAAGTGCGTGAACTATTAGTTAAAAAAGGGAAAAGAAAGAAAAAAAGAGAAGAAAAGAAAAGAGAAAAATGCTGTTCACATGATTGGACAAAAAAGGCGCGAAATTTTCGCGTTGTCGCGGTCGCAGTGTTTCTTGGCGTAGCTGAATGAAAACTGGTTCAAAGTTTAACCACTCGACAAGAAGTGAATGAAGAGGCACAATTTTCGTGAAATTCCTTTGGTAATCACCTCTGGAATATGATATAGACTTGATGTTTCCTCAGAAAAGTTTCTGATCTCGTCATTACGGCTGTGAGAGCTAAAACACGAGCATTCCAAGTTTGTAAACAACATTGATCGACTCAGCTCGTACTTCGATGTTTTAAAATTTGGTGCTTATGGAACTGGGACGTCTAAAAAGCCAAATCAACTACAGGTACGATGTTTTAACCGTTTCTTGTATCCTTTAGCTGTGAATTTTTGTGAGCTTACTGTCCACGCTGCAGTTCTTTCCGACTCTTCGCCGCTATGTTTAGGTTCGTAGCCGCCGTTTGTTCAATTTGTTTTGATTCTGAATTGAAGTTTTTAAGATACGAAACACTTGTAACTAAGACATTCTATGCCATTTTACTGTGTTTTAATTCTTGTAGTCACTACTCTGTCCCGTTCTTTGGGTAGACGAACGCTCCGGCTTCGTAGAAACTGTAAACTGATTGTGTACGCTAAGTTAATTTTAGCTTGGCAAAAGTTTCGGCATTCACTGTTTGTTGTTTAAGAAATGGTGCGAGGTAAAATATTGTAGTTAGCCTTTTTACTTAATGAAAGGTTGTATATCTCAATGATTTTTTTCTCGAAACTGTGATTTGTTATCAATGTGTTGAATTATAAAACAGTTATAGTGTTCAAGCTTGCACAATATTGACAAAGGCACCACTTTCATTCATGAACTGTGTGATGTTGCAAGTTTCGCGCGGTAAAACATCTGTAAGATTTTTTTTTAAATAAAAGGCTTGTCGGCGATATTTTTTCTTCAAACTATGCTTTGTTATCAATGTGTTGAATTATAAAACTATTATAGCGCTCAAGCTTGCGTGATATCGCCTAATTTTAGCCGACTCGGCCTACGGCCTCGTCGGCTAAGTATTAGGCGATATCACGCGCGCTTTCGCGCTATAATAGTTAAATATCTCACCAGCTTTTGGTGCAAGCAAATACGAGCAGACCTAGATATATTGAATCTAACGGTTAATAGCTTATCAATATTTCCTTAAGATTAACAGGTATTCAAAAAGGGTTTGTACCAAATTCATCATTTAATCATTATCAGTTATTTATTAAATTCGATGATCGGTTTCAGGAGGCAATACACCATTATTATGCTTGTTCGATCGCTCGTCAAACCTATTTTGTTTACTTACTTTCTTTTTGTGTGTTTAGTAACTTTAGTTATTATTGGTACTTGTATCGTTGTCTTTTTCTCCTTTCGTTTTTTTTCTTTACTTTTTCCCTTCAGGTTTATCTGTATTATATATTTAGGTCGAGCAACATCAGCGAATCGCTTTTCGCTTTTAAATTGTTTATATCCTACATTTGTAATTTACATTTATTTATATTGTTTGTTAGTGGCTTTTGTTCTGCTAATTGATAGCTTCTGCGATCCCAAAGTTACTTCGCGTAAGTATGATGTCTTTTAAGCTGATTTCGCTTAATGTGAAGGGCATAAGCAATTTTAAAAAAAGAAGAACAATTTTTACCTGGTCTCGAAAGCGCAATGCAGACATAACCTTTCTACAAGAAACTCATTCTACTCTTGAAACAATTGTTCGATGGAAGAATGAATGGGGCGGAGAGCTTATCGCCTGTCACGGTGGCTCTAATTCACGTGGAGTGGCAATTTTGATGAAAAATGGTCTTGATTGTAAAATACATCATACAATCCTAGACCCCATGGGACGATATATAATTTTAAAAGCTGATATAAAAGATTCAAGGTATGTTTTAATAAATGTTTATGCTCCAAACAAAGACAAAGATCAAATAGAATTCGTAAAAAATCTACTTGTCATATTGAGAAAGGAAAATCTCGACACTGAGGAAAAGGTAATTATGGGAGGTGATTTTAACTGCCCTCTCAATCCAGCTTATGACAAAAAAGGAGGCAATCTAAATCAACGGAAATCGGTTGTGGAATGCATTGATTGTTTACAAAATGAGCTTGATTTAGTAGACATATGGAGAATTAAAAACCCAAACACAAAAAGTTATACGTGGAGCCAAAACTCGCCCAAAATCTTTTGCCGTTTAGACTATTGGTTAATTTCAAATAATTTAAATGACCTCGTTAAATCAACTGGATTATACTGTTGAAGAGAATATTCCAGGTATGATGATTTTTATTGATTTTGAAAAGGCTTTTGATAGTGTAGAATGGGATTTTCTTCATAAATGCCTTGAATCCTTTAATTTCGGTCCAGACTTTCTCAACTGGGTTAAATCTTTTTATAAAAACATACACAGCTGTACCATGAATAATGGAACTGCTTCAAATTATTTTGTGCTTGAACGAGGAGTCCGGCAAGGTGATCCACTCTCGCCTTATCTTTTTATAGCAGTTGTGGAAACTCTTGCAATTGCCATTCTTCAGAACAAAGACATAAAAGGAATTTCTATCGAGAAGGAGGAAACAAAGCTCTTGCAATACGCGGATGACACTACTGCAGTGCTCTCGGATATGGACTCGGCCAAAATTTTATTTGAATTGTTGGACGTTTTTAAGGACGTTTCTGGTCTTAAAATTAACTGCACAAAAATTGAGGCTATGTGGATCGGAGCATCCAAAGAAAACAAAACAAAACCGTTTGGAATTAAATGGCCAACCGAACCAATAAAAGCTCTTGGAGTATATTTTACCTATGACTTAAAACTGCTCAAAGAAAAGAATTTCATCGAACGATTGGATAGTATTAAAAAACTGATCAACATTTGGTCTTCAAGAGGTCTTTCAATCTTTGGTAAAGTGACAATAATAAAATCCTTTCTAATTCCAAAATTTGTTTATGTATGCTCACTTCGATTCTGCCTACACCCAACGAGATGGTAAAACAATTGAATCAATTGCTTTTCAAATTCTTGTGGAAAGGAACAGATAAAGTAACGCGTCTGTCAACAATAAATGATTATGGGGAAGGTGGATTAAAAATGATTGATTTAGAGAGCATGGTTAAAGCTCTAAGATTAGCATGGCTTAAACGAATATTTAACGCAAATGATGGAACATGGAAGCGGTACTTACAACACCAATTGAAAACATTTGGAGGACTGTTCTTCTTAAATTGTAACTATGATGTTAACGATTATACAATCACTTCCCAGTTTTATCGAGAGCTTCTTCTATGGTGGTCACAATTTCGTGAATCTTTCGCTACAGACTTGAATTGGACAAATATTATTTGGAATAATAAAGAAATTAGAATAGATAAAAAGCCTATCGATTACAAAAAATATTTTGACTCCGGAATTACTTACATCCACGATCTCCGGCTCGATTTGAATATTAATGAGTCCTTTAGTTACGTTTCAAATAAAGTTAAAAAAATTAGCTTTCTACAATGGGCAGGTCTTCGACACTCAATACCTGATTTTTTGAAAGGTGATCCTGATTATATCTATACACTAACGCCTTCTTCGCTTCAAATAAATAACAACATTTTTGATGTGAAGAAAAAGAAACCGAAAGATTATTACTCCTTACTTGTTATGAAGAAATCACAGCCTCCTAATATTGTGCATAAATGGAAAAGCGACTTTAATATCTCAGATGATCTATTGAGGGAATCTTTCATTTTACCTCACTCTGTCGCACTTGAATCCTATGTTAAGGCTTTTCAGTATAAAATCCTTAACAATATACTCTACACAAACACGAAATTGTGTAAAATTGGCTTTAGAGCTGACGACTTATGCACTTTCTGCGAAGCTGAACGAGAAACGCTATATCATCTGCTTTATCAATGCACTTATGCGAGACAGTTCTGGAATGATTTCGAATTGTACTGGTTCCGCTTGTCAAATCAGGTAGTTCACTTGACTTTGGAAAATGTTTTATTTGGAATGCTTTCAACACACTGCCCTTCACACATACTACTCAATTACTTTATTATTATCGGAAAACTGTTTTTGTGGGACTGCAGAAGAAAACAAATACACCCTAAAATACAAGGTTATCACAACAAGATAGCTATCAAATATGAAATTGAAAGAAAAAAAGAAATGGATATTCAAATGAAAAGGAATGGTTAATAGTTTAAAAATCTTAAGCCGATTTGCCTTCTATCCCGTTTGTCTTTTTTTTATGTTGCTTGGTTCATTTAGTTTAATTAGTTTAATTTCTTAAGCTGAAAATAGGGTAACTATGTAAGATTGTTAAATATATCGAATTGTTATCACTTTTAACCTATTTCGTGAATGTAAAAAAAAAAAAACTGATTGATTGATAAAAAAAAAAAAGTTCATCTAATAACAATTCTACATTTTCTAGATTGCGGTTAATGCTCACAATATTGTTATGAAAGATAGAAAAACTAGAATTAACCGTGTTTTCAGGAAATTTTTCCTTAAACAATTTAAAACTATGCGGGGAAAAGTATCGGCTTTGGATGCGTTGGTTAGGAAGGTTATACTCAATATTCAAATAAGCATCCAGATTAGAGTTTAGATTGAAAATATCTAAATCATATAAACTGTTTAATTTTTCTAAATTACGCCTTGGCCACCAATCAACAGAAATGGAATTATTAAACTGCCCATGATAGAGAGCCAGATTACCTCTAAGGTAAGGTAGTTCACGCAATAACAATTTACTGGCTCTCTCTTCCGTTTTATTTCTACGCAACTTCATTGTTACTTGTTTCCATTGAACGTATCATCTAAACAAGAGTACTTAGCTCAACTTTGTGATGCCACTCCTTGCAGGTCTTCTAAACTACTCAGTCTTACTGTGGTTAAGGAATCCGTCTTCCTCAGATAAACGAAACCGTTCTTCGCCCAACAATATTTGTAGCTATTACTATCCTTGAATTTTTTACTCTCAAATAGTAGCTCTTGCAGCCTTGGTGTAAGATGATCATAAAAGTTGATGTGGCTAACATCAACCGTGCCACTAAAGCCCAAATCTTCTGCATTTAGGTTAGACACTTCTCTCCTGGCTGCCATGAATTTCTCTCTGGCTAACCTACGAACGAATTTACAAATGATGGCGTTAGGTCTGTTGGAAGCCACGCGAGATGGTACTCGATGTGCAGTATCGATGTCACTCAATGATACTACCTCAACTCCCAAAGCAGTGAACAGCGCCATACAATGATCGGCTGTGTGCTGAGATGTTTCACGTTCGGCTTCAGTTGGTACACCAACGATTTTAATGTTAAATTGATAACTGTATGCTTCTGAGGCTTCGATAGATTTCCTAATATGATCGCACAAAACTGAAATTTCGTTAACTCTTGAGATGAGCTCCTGAATTTGCTTCTCAGCTTCAACTTTGAAGCGGATGAAGTCATCATATTGGCTTGACATAAATTCAACTGAATGCGCTTTTTCTGACGACAAAATTCCCGCTCAGCGTGTCGGCCATCTTGATTCTTTGCCAGGTCGTCGGAAACTTTCTGTAGTTCATTCTTTAATACTTCAATTTCATTACGCAAAGCTTGATTTTCCTTTCGTAGCTTATCGTTACCCGTCATACTGAATGATTTTCAGGATATGTAGGTTCAGGATAAGAGAAGAATTTGTAAATTAGGATCGGAGCACATAAGACACGTCAGAAGAGTACCCTCTCAAAAAAAGCACTTCTAGAGACGGACGTCCCGTGTATTATGCGAGTAGATATAAAATGATGATTCTACGCCAAAACTTAAAAACCCAAAGCCCCCCCCCCCCCCCCCTTAGTGAAATCTCGAGTAAACCCAAAAAGCAACTTCCCCTTCCGCTAAATTTACCGCTCAAAATCATAAAAAAATTAACTACCGCTAAAATTTAGCGTAAAATGTTATTTCAAATGAAAATCAAAATGAAATAACATCAGTTATCGTTAAAAAATTAGCGGTACCTAAAAGTGTCACATCGATGTCCCAGAAAACCACATAAATAACACAAAAAAGTGTCATTTATTATCCCCTGAAATTTAGCGCTAGTCTTTAATGCTGGCGCCTTGTTGCTAGCTTTGCGTTATTTGAATTCAGGGATAACCATTGGTTTCACTGAGTCAGTTATGGTTAGTTCTAATGGGTTCGCTTTCTATGAGTTTACTCCTGGATTCCTTATTGCGGGGGGCTTTGGGTTTTTAAGTTTTCGCGTAGAATTATTTTATATCTACTGCCGATAAGGGAAGGATGAAATGAAAAATTTTTTTTCAATAAATATTCATATGATCAAAGCAGGGAAAATTACCATAGAGTGAAATTCTCAGAAACAAAAAAAAAGGGGGTTCCCCGCGGAAGTCATTTAATAAAAAAAACAGCTTCTTGCATAAATTTACTTAGTAATTTGCTTGTGTTTTAGACCCTTGTTTGCGCGTACGCGTCCTTAGAAGAGTTACCACATGTGAAAGCGTGGCGGTTTTGATCTATATATAAGAGTTGTTCGCACTATATATTATATCGGTGGCGGGTAGGATATGAAATAGTTAGAAAAAGCGGGAGCTTTCTATTTCCTCCCTCCAATCACCCGGTATATATATCATAGCTAAAAACCCCCGCGGTTATGATATATATACTGTAGGCCTGAAAAAGGATGTCGGGTTGTTGAGTAGAGCTAAGCCGTGTTCGATGAGCGCTTCGAAAGAAGGTTGACAGATGTTGACGGGGAGTTCACGGCAGGAGTGCTGGTTCAGCCTCAAGTCCTAAGTGGCATAATATAAGAAAGTGATGGCGAGGAGGCGGTGGGCAAAGAGCCTCGAAGAGGCAAAAAAATGAACGCAAAAAAACTCTCAAGGGAACTGGGTAGGGGAGAAGTGGTGGAAGGAGAGTGTTCCCTTGAGAGGTTCTGTTGGCCAACAGTTTTTCTTTTTTTATTGATCTGCTATGTTGCGTGATTTGTAACAATGTCTGTCACTCGCGTGGGAAACTGTTAACAACGCAAAATAAATAAAAGTTATTTTATTTTTCCATTTAAAATGGAACATATGAAAGTAAAGGAACTAAGACAAATTGCCAGAGAAAGAAATATTCCTGGTCGTAGTCGCGCTAGAACAAAATCTGATTTATTACGTTTGATAAATGCGTCTTCCAATAATCTTGATTCGCCAACGCCGCTTATCGAAACACCATATCAACCTCAGACCACCGTGGCGGCCCGGCCTCCTCCGCGGAGTCCAATATTGGAAACAATCTCAAGCATGTTAAGGCATGGCTCGTCCCTTAGTGTAGACCCCCCGCGAAGTAAATTCTTTTTTCCTTTGGAAGTAATGTATTTTAGCCCCAAGAGTCACCAAAAGTAACAACAAACTGGATTTAGCGTCCTTAAATAACTTAAGGTTTGATTATTGTGGTCACGTGTCTGATGACGTCATAATTTGGACAAACAGGAAACTTCAAATGGGGTAAGGATGGTTAACTTTAGCCAAGAGAAAACCATAAGCAATTGTTTGCCTCAATGCAGAAATACTATCCCTGCCCGGAATGGACAATTTGTGTATTTTATTAACAAGATATTAAGAGACAAAATATGTCACGTGACCTGTTTTACGAAATAGCCCTTCAACTATAAATCATAGTCAACCATTCCGGCCAGATTCATATAGGGGAGAAGCAAACAATTATTATGAATATTTATAAAGTATTTTAGAGAGAAGTGTATGGTGCGATGTAGTGTTACGTGTCCGCCCAACCATCCGGGTGGTGGTTTCAATTTAAAGGCAAAAGAACAAAGGACGGGTGATGAACCAATGAGAATACACTGACGTCATGGTCAAACCAGTTCATTCTTGTTGGTCTAGAGGTATATTATTCAAAATGGCCACTCTCTAGAAAAACGAGTCAAACCGGGTTTTTTTTTCACCCCTATTGGTTTCGAATCAGGTTTTTCACCTTAGAAACCAGTTTTGTTTTCATCTATTTATACGTGACAAAAACATGATTTGTCATTGTAAAATACTTTTGGGGAGAACCGTATTAAGGATTCATCAATTGGTAGATCAACACTGTAAGTAGAAGAAAATGTATTGAATATTTATTAGATTGTATACGCGTATGACTTAAACCGGATAACCAGTATTACCAAGTTTGTACCTTTAAAACAAACGGGTTTTCCTGATAATTATAAAACGGGCGCAGGGACATGGGTTTTTGTAGTGCCTGATAAAGATGAACAGCATAATTGAACGGGAACTCCTTGAGTTGGAAATGGAATCATTAACGGCCCAAATGGGGAAGATTGCAAATAGAAGAGAAAGTGGTTACGTTACTGAATGATTTTTGGGATCAAGTGTGTGACGAGACTATACTTCGTAGAAGGATTGAATTTACATGTGAACACGATGGAATGGAATTTACAGTTGGAGAATTGAGAGTGCCATTATTTTATTTCCACGACGAAAAGAAATTCTGGTATCAATTGAACTGCCTTTTGAAGTCAAAGACACAAGCAGAATGTTGGCTGAAGGTTATCATTCAAGAATCATTCCTGAACGATTGGCGTTTAAAGCCATTTACCCCGAAGACATTCAAGGAATCCATGTCCATGTTGAAATGAGAAGCAAAGAGACAAGAATGAAATGAAAAACTGCCTTTATTATTTTCATTACATCATTAAAAAGAATTGTTAAAGAAAACTGTACATACATGGGAAAAAATCTAAAGCTTACATTACATCAATAAAAAGAATTGTTAAAGAAAACTGCACCTACATTGGAAAAAATCTAAAGCTTATTATTAAGAAAATGCAATGAGAAAAAATCGACTGTACATATTTACAAATTACATTGGAAAAATCTAAAACTTATTATTTACAAAATGCTATGGGAAAAAATCTAAAAAAAAAATCTGAAGCTTAGTATTTACATTTGAAAAAAAAGAAAAAGGAAAATAGGGTGTAAAATAAAAGAAAAACAAATTAGGTCTCCATCTCTTCTTCCTCCTCTTCCTCTGGTGTCGGTCTTGATATAAAATACTTATCTATGCGCTCTCTCTCTTTTCTACATTCCAAACATAAATCCCTTCTTAAACAACTACAACTTAAAAATTTTTTATAGGAACGGGCAAAATAAAACTTTTGAAAATCAGTTAACGGGCGAAAAAAATAATTACAAATACTACATTCTCTCGAAACATCCACTGTTGGGTGGTTTATGGGGCATTTCTGTGTAAGAGAAACATGTAAGAGAATATCAGTGAAATGATGCAAATATGAGAGAGAGAGAGTTCTAAATCTTAATCACTCTTTGTTTTCATGTGTCGGCATCGGTAAAGAAATGCCGATTCAGCGCATATAAAACAATTGATCATTGATTCTCTTTGTAAACATTGAATTTAGATTCTGCTTAGGCTGTCTATTTAGGAACTGAGAAAAAAAAATGTTTAAAAGTTACTTACCCTTTTCTGTTCCTCCATAAAACTGTGCAGTTCCGCACGTCTTTCAGCGCTCGGGAGAGGTATTGCTCTTCTGCAGTTAGGACAGTTGGCGGAACTTGCCACAAGTGATAATCGCCATTGTCGGAGGCACTTCTTGTGCGCCGTGTGTTCGCAGCACACCACTTGTGGCAAGTTCCAATCCTCCTCCAAACATATGAAACACGTTGTCAGGACCTTCGGAGACACACACACACAAAAAATTAATACTTTTAAACGTTTTGTTTTTTAACTTAAAGCAAATTCAGAGCGGTCGTACCGCATACTTTGAAGTACCGCATACTTTGAAGTACCGTATACTTAACGGTAAGTTAAGTTCAACTCGCGCGTTCAACGCACAGAATTTGATAAAGCAGCTGCCGTAACGGATCGTTGTGTTCAGAATGTTGTTAACGAAGAGCTAGTGGAGGAAGAAGACATCGCTTTACGCACCTCGACATTTCAGACAACACAGCGTAATCAAAAACGAGCTCTTCACGAACACCATATAGCCCGAAAGAAATGCCGCCTTTTCATGCGTGAAGACATTAAACAGACGTTTCTGAATATTTATGAACAAGAGGCATGGAAACGCATGAATGAATTAATCAGCGATAACAAGAACACGGCGACGACTGCAGTGAAAGCATTACGTTCCGTGGACAAAACAAATGTAATAAAATTATGGCGTGAACAATGCATGATGTTGACTCCAGTTGTCGAACAACACCATATGGTTCCGTTTCACGATCGTTGGTTACAACGTCAGTTTAAAGAAGAAGAAAATATCGAAGCCATGAAACGAAGATTGCTTTTACGAGCAGAAAAAGACGCGGAAACAGATCATTGGTTTACTGATCTAGTAAATGAACTGAATGTTTCTCCTGATTCTCCTCCTTCACCTGAATTTCACTTCGACAGAGTGACAGAAGCCTTAAATGAACTTGAAGCTAACAATCCTGAAATCTTTGAGGGTGTTATTTTTTCACCCGAAGAAGGAAAGCAAATGGAAGTTGAATACGAAGACCTGTCTATGACTGACGAGGAACTGATTCAGGCAATGGAAACGTGGGAGGAAACTGAAATGGAAACTGCATTGGACACTTGGGACTATGGTTACTTGTTAACCGATCAAGTAAGTGATGAGTAAATTAGATACCTCCGCCATTTTGATTTCGCATATCTACGTTAAAATACAAAATTTGACCTCATTAATTAGTCAAAGCCAAGGTGGCGCAGTGAGTAAGAGATTAGGCTATAGAATCGCAGGACGTGGGTTCGATTATCGTCGGGACGGACTTTTTTTTTTCCTTTTTTTTTTCCGAACTGAAAATTACTGTTTCTTTTTGGGTTTATTTGCGTTCGACAAAAGTCGTTACATTTAAATGACATTACTTTTTCCGCATATCTACGTTGAAATAATAAAATTTGACCTCATTAATCAGTCAAAGCCAAGGTGGCGCAGTGTGTAAGCGATCAGGCTATAGAGCCGAAGGAGGTGGGTTCGATTCTCGTCGGGACGGACTTCTTTTTTTCTTTTTTTTTTCGAACTGAAAACGATGGCGGTAATTTCACGGCTTGTAAGTTCACGGCCTCGTTTTCATGCTAAGCGTTACCGAGCCTGTAATCTGTAAGTTTCACAGCTTCGTTTCATGCTAAGCGTTACTGAACCTCTAATCTGTAAGTTTCACAGCCTCGTTTTCATACTAAGTGTTACTGAACCACTGTTCTGTTAGTAATGCGGCCTCGTTTTCATGCTTAACGTTTCTAAACCTCTAATCTGAAAGTCACTCGGTTACGTATTCATGCTAAAAGATTCAAGACTATCTTCTGCAAGTAAAACTTAGTCTCGTTTATATTCTTAACGTCAATGCATATATTGAGTCTGAAAGTAACTAATTTCCCAATTTTTTGTTTTCTAACAGAATTGCACTCTCTCCATAGATGACAGATGAGGAATGCTTATTGGCCGCAGAACAGGTTGGAAAAGGAAACAAATTATGGACATCTGAACAGCACTACACACTTCGTGAAGTGGCCACAAGACAGGCCAGAAAATTTAACACAACTGCAACAGACTATCTTCTCTCATTAAAGCACCAATCTGAAGGAATCCCTCTTATGGAGCAGCTAGGCAACATTTTTGATTCAATGGTCGATGAAATGACATCAGGTATGGCTGATAATGATCTTGTACGTTTCGTCCTTCAAAGTCAGTCACTACAGTACCCCATCTCTTTACCCTTTATGCCACGACATGAATTAAATGCCGAACGGATCATGAGCGAGGTGCAGCGAGTTTTGCAGTCAAACGAAAACGTCAATCTCAAGAATGGAATGAGTGTCCATCTGGTTCACGTTAAAATGCCGCGGGGTGGGGTTGCTACTCGCAAGAGAAAACACTTTGGTTTCAAATTGTCCAAATTTCTCAATGCTAAGCAATGTGTCCTTCGCATCCAGAACAAAGATTTCTTGTGCCTGGCTCGTGCCTTGGTCACAGACATAGCACGTCAAGAGAAAGATCCGGCATATAGTTCTATTCGCCATGGATGCAAACAACAACGACTTCTGGCACAACAGCTGCACCAGAAGGCTGGAGTTCCAGAGGGCTTCTGTGGACTCCCAGAGGTGGCCAAGTTCCAACAAGTAATTACAGACTATCAGATTGTTGTCCTCTCCGCTGAACATTTTAACGCCATTGTCTATGAAGGGCCCAAAAAAGACAAACAAATTTATTTATACCTTCACCAAAAGCACTACGACATCATCACATCCGTTTCCTCGTTTCTTGGTAGAAATTATTGGTGTCTAGAATGCAAGAAGGGGTACGATAAGAAAGAAGAACATCGTTGCAGTAAAGTATGCAAATGTTGTTTCACCGAGGGGTGTCAAGGGTATTTTCAGAAAGCACCGTGGAGAGAGTGTGGTACCTGTCACAGAATCTTTGCTGGTGACGACTGCTACGCTAACCACTGTCGACCCAACAAAGAAGGACAGTCGGTGTGCCAGAAATATTTCAAGTGTACAAAGTGTCACAAAGTCATGTCACATAAAAAAAGAAGCCCTGAAGCTCACACGTGCGGTGAAAAGATGTGCTGGAATTGTGAAGAATTCGTCGACCCCAACACACACCGTTGCTATATGAAACCCATCTCGTTTCAAGACAGTGACGAAGTACAGAGTCCGGAAGGCCAAGAAAAACAAGGAAAAAAGACGAAAAACAGACGAAAACGAAGACGTGTTGCAGAGGAGTTGATCGATGATGACGTGGAGGAAGGTGATGAACAAGAAGGGCAAGAATATTTATTCTTCGACATCGAGAGCAGGCAGGACGAAGGGCGACACATCGCAAATTTATTAATCGTGCAAGATGAAACGGGGTTTGAAATGGTGTTTAAGGGGGATGACTGTGTTGATCAGTTTGGTTCTTGGTTGCTGGATGGAACTCACGAAGGTGCTATCGTCATCGCTCACAACCTGAGGGGTTATGATGGGTTTCTCCTCTGTGAATGTTTCTACAAAGAGTGTCTATTACCAAGCCTGATCCTGAACGGAGCCAAGATCATGTCTATGGAACTCGAACAAGCTAACATCAAGTTCCGCGATTCTCTCAACTTTTTACCCATGCCACTCAAGAAGTTACCAAAAACATTTGGGTTGACAGAACTCAAAAAAGGTTACTTCTCCCATTTCTTTAATCGCAAAGAAAATCAAAACTACGTTGGTCCGCTCCCTGCTATTGAAAACTATGACCCAGACAGTATGAAAATCGAAGAAGATGATGAAAATGAACATGAGGAGTTTCTGGCTTGGTATATAGCATTAGAAGAGGCTGAATATGTGTTTGACTTCGCGAAAGAAATGGAAGAATATTGTCGTAGCGATGTGGACATTTTGCGAAGATGTTGCCTCAAGTTTAAACAACTCATGGAAGAAACCTGCAATCTCGACCCTTTCAAGTATTGTGTCACCATTGCCAGTGCATGCAACCGTGTGTTCCGTCAAGAATTTTTAGAAGAAAAAACCATTGGCCTCATTCCTCCTCAAGGGTATCAACCTGCTCGAAAGTTTTCAATCATGGGTCTTCAATGGTTAGCATGGGTACAATATGAGACGGGTGCCCGTATTCTACATGCGCTGAACGGGGGAGGGCAACGTATCGATGGGCATTATGTGGATGGATACGATCCAGTCACGAAAACCATCTATGAATTTATGGGGTGCATGTTCCATGGATGCAGTAAATGCTATTTGCCCGAGACGGTAAATCCAGTCAACGACACCACCATGGAAGATCTTCTAGAAGGAACCACTCGTAAAATGGAACGTTTCAGAAAACTTGGATACCAAGTGGAAGTCAAATGGGAATGTGGCTTCAAGCAGGAACTGGTCAGTAATCCCGAGATGAAAGCCTATATCCAAACCCTCCAGTTCGACAAGCCCTTAGAACCTCGTCATGCATTTTTCGGTGGACGGACCAATGCCGTATGTCTTTTCAAAGAAGTGACACAAGACGAAAAAATTCATTACGTGGACTTTACATCCCTGTACCCTTGGACGAATAAGTACTGTGAAGTGCCCATTGATCATCCCGAAATTCTTACAAGCGAAGCATTGACTAACCGTTCGCCCAGTGAATTCTTTGGTCTTATCAAGTGCATCATTTTACCACCCTCCTTCCTCTTTCATCCTGTTCTCCCGTACCGCGCTCAAGGCAAACTGATGTTCCCCTTATGTCGAACTTGTGCAGAAAATTTACAGCAAACACCTTGTGAACACAGTGACGAAGAACGCATGTTATCTGGTACCTGGTGTTCGATTGAAATTGACAAGGCATTGCAACTGGGGTATAGAATGATTCGAATGGTTGAGGTGTGGCATTTTCCCCAAAAATCATCCACTCTGTTCAGAGGGTACATCGATACCTTTCTAAAAATAAAACAAGAAGCAAGCGGATGGCCAGGTTGGTGTGACACAGAGGAGAAGAAACAAAATTACATCGGAGATTATCAAAGAAAAGAGGGGATCAGGCTGGAATATGACAACATTAAAAAGAACCCTGGGCTTCGTTCACTGGCAAAACTCATGTTGAATTCTTTTTGGGGAAAATTTGGGCAGCGTGACAATATGCCTCAAGTGGAGCTTGTAAAGGACCCAGAGCGTTACTTTAAACTTCTTACCTGTCAGTCTACTCAAGTGAAGAACATTCAGTTTGTCAACGATGAATGTTTGGAGGTTCATTACACGCAAGGCGAAGATTTTGTCTCCACATCGAACAAGACAAACGTGGTAATCGCTGCGTTCACGACAGCTCATGCCAGATTGAAACTGTACTCTATCCTTGAACCTCTACAAACAAGAGTGCTTTATTTTGACACCGATTCTGTCATATTTACAAGCCAGCCTGGTGAATGGATGCCCCCACTGGGTGATTATCTGGGAGAACTAACCAATGAACTTAAAGGTGATGACTATATTATCACCTTTGTCTCTGGGGGACCGAAAAATTATGCCTATCAAACCAAGAATGAAAAAACAGTCTGCAAAGTGCGAGGCTTTACTCTGAATTTTCGTGGTTCTCAAAAACTCAACTTCAACACCATGTGTGCCCAAGTGTGTAACCCAGATGGAGAGGAGATCGTCATCGAGAATCCACACTTCATCAAACGTGACGCTCAAACAAAAACAATTCACACTGTCAAGTTGGAAAAGAAATACAATCTCGTCTACGACAAGAGAGTGGTGCATGGTTTCACAACACTTCCTTACGGTTACCGCTGAACTGATAAAAAATGAAAACAAAAAAAAACAAAAACAAAAAACAAAAAAAATGGAGGTTAGGGATGGCTATAAGGGGAGGTTGGAGGCCATCTAAAGCTCAAACTGTATCGAGCTGTCAGCATGAACAGGTTGTATTTCTACCTGGTTCGTGCTTGTGCCCAACACTCTTTCTCGCAGTACGCATTCTGCACTATATCACATGACCATTGGCCAGATGTTCTCAAGCACCTTGAACCGATGAATTATGGCCGCTTGTTGGTTTTTTATGCTTACATGAATCAAAGTAACATCACACTGGCTGAACAATACGGATTTCATCAAACATTGCGTGTGACGTATTCAGCGCATTACCCTTCCACCTGGTGGATGTTTTGGCAGATTATAAAAGGCATCTGGACAAACGTTTCTCATCAGTTGTTTTGAGACCATGGGAGGTGTCACAAGTCGTTTTTGCGGAAGTTCATCGCCTACCTTGGCTTTAAGTGATATATGTCAGAGGATGCGTTGTTTAGTTGCATGTTGCGGCAGCGAAGTACACATCGATTTTAGAGATGCCCCAGAAGAGCAGGAAGCGGATAACCAAGAAGAAGAAGACCAACAATCAGAAGAACCGTCTATTAGAGAAACTCTATTATGAATTTAATCGTCCTTCAGCTTTAGGTGGCGCAGACAAGTTGTACCGTGCTGCTCGTCAATATGGAATAACCCGTTCGCAAGTACTTCATTGGTTGCAATTACAACCAGGCTACACCCCTCACAAGCCTGCAAGAAAACACTTTCGTCGCAATCGAGTTTTTGTCAATGGTCTTGACGAACAGTGGCAGGCTGATTTGGCAGATCTGTCAAGTTTAAGTCGATGGAATCGGGGATACAAATATTTATTGACTTGCATCGATGTCTTATCGAAATATGCATGGGTAGTGCCGTTGAAGACCAAAACGGGGACGGCTTTGGTGGCTGCATTCAAGAAAATATTTCGACAAGGACGTAAACCCGAGAGATTGCAAACAGATGCTGGTACCGAATTCCTGAACAAAACCTTTCAAACATTTCTCGGAAAAGAAGGGGTTCGTCATTTCGTGACATACAACGAGACGAAGGCTCAGATTGTAGAACGTTTCAACAGAACTCTGAAACAGTTGTTATGGAGGTTGTTTTCCACTTCCAGTTCCTACCATTATTTGGACAAATTGGACAGTTTGGTCAATGAAAATTATAATCAGAGTGTTCACCGTAGTATCAAGATGAAGCCTGCGGATGTAAACGTGTTCAACGCGCAAGATGTCTGGAGAACCTTATATGGTAATCAATCAGCCTCAAAAAAGTATAAATTCCAAGTGGGACATCAGGTCAAAATCAGTAAGCATAAACGCATCTTTGAGAAAGGTTACTTACCATCTTGGACAGAAGAAACATTTACAATTGCAAAGAGACTTCCTCGAGATCCGCCTGTGTATCGTTTAAAGGAAGCAGACGGTGATTGGATCCAAGGCACTTTTTACGAACAAGAGTTACAGAAAGTGATCGAGAAGCCTGATCATTTGTTTCGCATTGAAAAAATTTTAAAGTATCGCGGAAAAGGTGTCCACAAAGAGGCTTTGGTCCATTGGAAAGGTTGGCCCAAGAAATACGACAGTTGGATTCCCTATAAACAGCTGGTGTCCCTGCAACAAGCATGATTCAAGATGATGATTTTTACGTTATGCTTCCGAGTAATGCAAACACGAACTTGTTCCCTACCAATTCAGAATCATACTACCGTGTTGCACTACCTCGACAAATTCATTTGAAAGACGAGGAAGACTGGGAGATTGGACTCCATCACGTCATCTATCCATTCTTATGGTTCGAAGTTCCCCACGAATGCAATCATCCCCACGTCATGTTCCGACGTTTTGGTACGAAAAAGGTACACGCTATGACTTTACCCGTGGGAAGATATCGAACAGCTTTAGATGTTGTAGAAGGATTATTACAGTGCATGAACAATCCAAGCAATCCCTGGTACTTTAACCTTACTGTAGATGACGAGTGGAACATTACTCTCACGTCACGTGATGTTTGGATGATAGTTACAGTACCAATTGCTCAAGCCTTAGGATGGATAACCAATGACAAGACAATTCGAAGCTATGGTCTGTATGGATTAAAGATTCAAGACAGTTTGAAATCAACCCCTGATTACGGGTACGAATGGTGTACAATGTCGCTACATTCATCTATAACCTTTCCTGGCACCTTCGTAATCCCTTTAACCGTTTCTCTCTGTCGCTGCAAACACAGAGTCGTGCAAGTGCAAACCAACCTGACAGAACCACATCAAGTGGGTGAAAAACGTCTTCATCTGCTACACGAAATGGTACCACATGGCATGTTTCGAGAGACCTTAATGGAGGAACCAGAACATATTCATTATCTTCCACTACGAACCAAAATATTCCAAACCATTGACATCTATTTAACAAGTGGTTGTGGACAACTACTTTCATTTCAAGGTGGCATCGTAAACGTGACACTTCACTTCAGACGACGAACAAGATGAGTAATAGTTTCTACATTATCGTAACAAGCGATGCAAGTACAGCTCAATACCCTGACAACAAGACTGCTAGTTTCAAAATGCAACTACCAAGTCAAGTGCATTTGAGTGAGGATTGGGAAGTTGCAATGACAAATGTCATTTATCCCCATACTTGGCAAAATGTTCGTCACAACCAAGTATCTTATCTTCTAAGCTGTCATCATGATTTCTCGTGGACGTTACCAATTTATCTGCCCAGTGGTACTTATCACACTGTGGACGATTTAGTTAGAGGTATGGTGACAGGACTGCACAGTGCATTTCCCGATATTTTTCTTAAAAGTGGAGAAACGGTAAAACGTATCGGAGGAAGTGAGTGTTTCTACATTCGTACAAAAGCACAGTGTTACTACGAGTTCAATTTACCTCCTGGTTTTCAAGTGACGTTACCCAAGAACCTGGCTCGAGCTTTAGGGTATTTGAACCATCGAGATCTCGTACCAGCCCTTTATCGGACCAAAAGTCCTACATCTGTTCAACTGAATAAGAACCAGAGTGTGACCCTTACAGCTACAACCACCACGGTACGACGAAACGATCAACTGGTATGGGGAATGTTAAGCAAACATTCGTTTCAAACCATGTACATCTACTCTGACCTAATAGAGTCCTTAGTGGTAGGGGATGTACAAGCCAATCTGCTGCGTATGATAGTACCTCGCGGTCAACCTGGTGAGATGGTGGCAGAGGAAATAAAGATACCTACCTACCATCGGTTACGTACATCCATATTCTCTTCGGTGGAGATTAATATAAGAGGTGACACTGGGCAATTAATATCATTTGCGTCTGGTGCTGTACGAGTAACATTACACTTTCGACGCCGTGCAATTCTATAAAATGATTTTGCCTATGAACCATCAATTTTACCCTTACCAACGACAAGTCATACCTTTCGGACAACGAGGTAAAGGCGATATTAGTATCTTTGGTGGAAAACATCCTTATGGTCAAGGAGGCAATGGAATAGGGGGAATGTTTCGTTCTCTCTTTCGAACAGCTACACCCTACCTGAAGACAACCGTAAAGAAAGTTGGGAAACGTTTGCTCAATACGGGATTGGACACAGGGATGCAAATTGTTCAAGACGTTATGAATGGTCAGCCTTTAAAGAAAGCTGCCAAATCCAGAGCAAAAACTGCTGGTAAAAGCTTTCTGACGGGTGCTTTACAAGACATTACGCAACGAGGACGTGGAGGAAGAGTACTTAAACGCAAGCGGAAAGCTACTCCAATCAGTTCAAGACAAACCAAGAAACCGAGAACATCAACGTCAAGGTTCAAAACTATTTTTGACTGAATATGACCTCAGCACATCCTCGCTCTGCTCCAGGTGAAAACTCCAGTTTGCAGTTGTTCCAAGTACCAGTAACAGACGTCTCCATTGTTAAAAGTAAATGGGTGGATTATGAACCAATTCAAAGCGGGACCAATCCTATTGAATTTGTTATCAAGCCTCTATCAGATTACATCGATATCAACAAGACTGAACTGCGGTTAGTGGTGAAAATTACAAAACGAAATGGAGGAGAGACAGGAGCTGGGAAGAAGTATACGTTGATCAACAACGCTCTTCATTCTATCATCAAACAGTTCACTATCAAGATCAATGAAACCCTTGTCACAGAACAATCAGACACACAAGCCTACAATGCTTATATCAAGACCTTGCTTAACTTTACTGATCAGGCCAAGAAATCGTACTTGACAAAAGCGTTGTACTACAAAGACACTGCTGGGCACATGGATGAGGTGGAAAATTCAGCTGATCGAAATTTGGGTCTAAAAAAGAGAGGTTCTTTTACCACTGGAGATGCTGAAGTTGGAATGGTTGGTGTACCCCTGTGTGATGTATTTAACATTGATAAGTTACTGTTGGATGGATTGGAAATCAAAATCAAGATAGATCTAAACAGCAATGAATTTGTTCTGATGGGTGGTGAAGATGCCAACGATTGCAAGTTACAAATTGTGTCAAGCACGCTCCGTGTACGTACCGTTCATGTGGCAGACAGCACTAAATTGGATCACGTAAACACCATGACGGGTCAGAAAGCGCTTCCTGCAATCTATACACTAACAAGAACCCCTACGCATGCTAGGATCATCCCCAGAGGTGTGTTGAACCACACAGAGACCGATCTATTCAATGGTCTCATCCCCCAATGCATCATATTTGGAATGGTGCGGAACGATGCTTACAATGGAAACTTGGGGAGGAACCCATTCAACTTCCAGCTGTTTGCTCTGAATGCTGTTCGTCTAACAGTCAATGGAGAAGAAATGCCTTACTCAGGCATCGACTTGATAGGTGGCAAGAAACTCGATGGCTACAACACACTTTTCTCAGGCAGTGGTGATATGAACTGTGGTCACGGAATAGACATTGACAGAGAAGAATGGGAGCAGGGGTATGGTTTATTTCGCTTGGACACAACACCAGCAGGAAGTGGTCATCCAGATCATTTGATTCCTCATCGCAGCGGAAATGTCAACTTGTATTTAAAATTTGGTACTGAGACCCCTGCAGTTCTCAATTTAATTGTGTACGCAGAATTCCAGAATCATTTGGAGATTGATCGTAACAGACGCGTGGTTTATGACCTGTCTCAAGGCGCTTAAAAGATGCACACCACCTACGAATTATGGCAAGCTGCTTTACAAGATCATGTGCTGGCACCTATCATGAGAGGCGTATATCCCAGTGACAGAGTACCCATCATCAACACCTTTCCATCCTGCCTGATTGTGAATACAGACCCTCATGATCTACCTGGAACACATTGGGTTGCAATGTACTTTGTGTCGCCTTATGAAAGTGAATTCTTCGACAGTTATGGTTTCCCTCCTGAGACGTATGACATGAATGGATATTTGTTACAGGATGATACATATTACAACGACAAACCGCTCCAGGGACTAAGATCAGACACATGTGGAGACTATTGTTTGTTTTACTTATTTCATCGAGCACGCAATGTAAATTTGAATGCCATACAAGCTAAATTTAGAAGGTACGATTCACAGTGGAATGATGCACATGTAGCAAAGTTTGTACACACGTTTGTTAAAGCCATAAGCAATGTTAGGAATAATAATGAACAACAAGTTTGTAAAACATTTCACTGTTGGCGTAAGCAATCAATAAAATATTCTTGAAGTTAACAAAAACAATGTGTGTATCTTCGATATTTATTTAAAAGGAGTGTGACTTAAAACAACCCACCATACTGTATCCGCTTTTCGTTGCGACAACATGTCTCAGTTTAAATGTCCAAGCAGTATTATGATAGCGGGTCCTAGTCAGTGTGGCAAGACAACGTTTACAAGACAACTACTTCAACAAGCGGATTCTTTATTTGAGCGACCCATTCGTAAAATCGTATATTGTTATGGACAGTGGCAAGACTGTTTTAAGGATATGACAGCGCAAGTGACATTTGTAGAGGGTATTCCTGAGGATATTCCAAGTTTATTTCCATCCAATTGTCGTCCAGGAATACTCGTGTTGGATGACTTAATGAGAAATTGTAGCGATGACGAACGCATTCTGGATCTGTTTACCAAAGTGTCTCATCATTGTGATGTCACCTGTATTTATCTGACCCAAAACCTCTTTCCACCAGGAAAGTTTTCCCGGAGTATCTCTTTGAATGCTCATTACATTATCGCTTTCAATAACCCTCGCGATACACTAGGTTTTCGAACATTGGCCCAGCAAGCATTTGCAGGAAATGTACCTTACGTGTGGGAAAGTTTTCAAGATGCCACTTCACAACCCTTTGGATACCTGGTGTTGGATTTACACCCTCGTACACCCAACATTCAACGACTGCGGACAAGAATGTTACCTGCAGCACATTCCTACCCTGTGATTTACGTAAACAAGAAACTCTATAAAACAGATGAACCAGTACCAGTTTATTTCAGTTAACATCATGCCTGCCTGCAAGCCGCATCAGCGAACGAACCGTATGAAAAAGAATCAACGTGGTGGTAAAATGGTCTTGCGTTCTGGCACTACTACGACTCGCATAAAACGAAAGCGCCCAGGAATGTCTAAACAGTCTAAAGTTGGCCAACATTTACCCTTTCTATGTACGTGTTTTAAGAGCAACGGAAAACAACGCAAAGATATGATATCCCATGCGAACAAGGGTCAAATGGAAGCTATTGGCGAGATTGCTCTAAATCTCCTTAAAGGAAACATTGTGGTACCGAGGTCATCATTTACACGATTGAAGCCGCACAAGTCAAAGCTCCTGTATTTGACCCGCAAGACACCAAGCCTTAAAAGGAAAAAGGAAGTGCTCAATCAGAAAGGAGGATTTCTACCAGCCCTAGCTGCATTGATTGCGCCTCTTGCTGTGGATTTATTGGGTAAAGTTTTAAAATGAAACATGCACAAAAGATGTTGATGGTGCCCGAACACTTATTGCAAAGTATGGAAACAGAACATCGATTGACTGCTCCCGCTCAGCTCCCGACTCTGACGCGCTTAGATCAAGATATGAAACAAATCATGGATTCGTCTTTACCAGAAGATCAAAAAATCCTCATGTTGGATCAACTTCTACAGAGGTATCAAGGGTTGACAAAACAGATGAAGAATGAAACCACCGTAAAACCCACAGTGGTACTTCCTACACCAGAACCATCGCCGGCACCGACCACTTCGCCTAAATCTGAAGCAAAAACGACCAAAACAGTTAGAAAATTGCCTGTTACCCCTGTGTCTACGAAAGAATCGAAACTGCCTAGACGAAAAGAAACACCGTCTTCCGTTTTACCTGACGAATCAGCACTTTCTTTGTTTTTGGAAACACCACCTGATTCCATGCGCAAAACTGTGAGAAAACGCAAGGCGAGAACACCTGTGGTGGCCAGGTTACGAAGCAATAAGCAACGGGAACCTTACTAAACCGGACGAACCAGTTTTTCAAGGTGAATTGAAATATAAGGGACAGACACTTGTGTTGTCAGAACATTTTTTTTATTGGATTGGCTTTACATCATGACTCCTGATATCATTAAGCACCATGTGTTAGAAGTGAATGATGAAAAAACAAAGACGCCTATTGGATATGTCTCGCTTTCATGGTGTATGACGATATACAGAAGAGAGACCCCAGTTCTGTACAAGACAATAAACAGCTGACGACATGTTTGGATCATGCGTTTACGGTTTTGGATCAGTATCGCCCAAAGGCATATTGGGTATGGCACGATTTATTGGACATTCTGGATTTGCTAGCACCTTATGAACAAGACTGGATTGATAATCCACAACAAGAAAGAGAACGCATTGAAAGCGCCATTTTGAATCCCGATCAGTTTTGTAAAACCTGTTGGTACTGGTTAGACATATTAATAAATAGCATTGTTGAGGTGGACCAGTCCTAACCAGTTCGTACTTGTTAAACAGGTTTATTGTTTGCTCAAAAAAACTGGTTTTTAAAAACTGTATAAAGTTTCTGCGACAGTGTTCATCACACATCAGTTTCAAGATGAGTTACTCAAAGTGTGGACTCTGCCTACAAGACCTTGAGGTGATCAAGCCCGCATCGGGTATTCCCTACATTCGCTGTTTGAATTGGAGAGAGTGCCCCTTCTTCTGCCGTGAAGACAATGTCTATGGCTATCAACAATGTATCAAGGATCGTGTGATACCTGCATATAAAGTATGCGAAAGTGGAAAACAGCTCTGTTGCAAACACATGGAAGTGTCAACCTTGAGGGTATCTGGATCAGAAAAGAACCCTTTCAGGCCATATTTCATGTGCAGACAAAAGGAAAAGTGTCAGTTCTTTCAATGGGCCGATGAATTGCCTGCAGATGTCTTTGGTCCTCCAACGAACAAACCAAGAGAAACTGAAGCGAATGTCGTGGTGATTAAAAATCAAGACAAGATCAAACGACCTACACTTCAGCGACAATTTAGCAGAATAGATAAATCAAAGTGGCAAAGAGATCTTGGACAATTAATTGCAGATGGCGTGTAAAATAAACATAAAAATCACACTCTTTGTAACAAAGTAGAACTGATTGTAATTATTGTTTTTGTTTACTTAATAAAATAATTTTGACAACATCAAATATTGAGTCGTATTCATTTTCTGGGTGTCATTTTGAATACTTAA
Source organism: Cladopsammia gracilis (assembly GCA_022457155.1). Classification (NCBI taxonomy): domain Eukaryota; kingdom Metazoa; phylum Cnidaria; class Anthozoa; order Scleractinia; family Dendrophylliidae; genus Cladopsammia; species Cladopsammia gracilis. The sequence continues at coordinate 91,491 of JAJGOT010000822.1, read as the reverse complement.
TAAGGGTGAACAAAACCGGTTTGACTCGTTTTTCTAGAGAGTGGCCATTTTGAATAATATACCTCTAGACCAACAAGAATGAACTGGTTTGACCATGACGTCAGTGTATTCTCATTGGTTCATCACCCGTCCTTTGTTCTTTTGCCTTTAAATTGAAACCACCACCCGGATGGTTGGGCGGACACGTAACACTACATCGCACCATACACTTCTCTCTAAAATACTTTATAAATATTCAATAAAATCTCAGAATACAACTCTCCCAATACATGCATCCTTAATGACTCTACCTATACGACCTGCATCTCATTAAACCCCTCCTGTACCTATACGGCATGCATCTCATTATCTCCTGACCGAAAACCGGTTTGACAGAGCCAACCTCATTAACTCAGGGCTGCTGCATATATGAATAAAATTCGCCCAGTCATCTGGGATAGACTACTGCTGCTAAGATTGAGCCTGTTCAGGTGAATCACTTTAAAGTTATGATCGTTTTCAGGTTTTATGCAAATTAGGATCTGAACCATGCCTTAACATGCTTGAGATTCAAAATACTTTCCTTTCATGGTGGAATTGGTTAAAAGCCGCACCTCAAACTATTGCAAAAAAAGCTTCAAATATGATAAGTGATTTTCAACGCCGAGTTACCAGTTTATATCAGCCGCGAATTAACGTCCAAGACGGCCGTTCTGCCTTGGAAAAGTTTGCTCGTCAGTTTATATTTGAAGGCGTGAAAGGACTGTCTCCAAGAGATTATTTCCAGCAAGTTTCTGATCAACTTATAAATATTCTCAAGGCTAATCGAGACACTAAAATTAAATTGATTCTATCCTGTCGAATGAAACGACAGAATTTATAAACTGGCGAAATAATTGAAATCGATTCCCCATTTCATTCGGAAATAGAAATGAATCTCGCAGCGACTGATCTCGTTGCCCTTTTAAATCAAATGATAGCCGTCATCCTTGAACGCATTGCCACGTTTCAAATGAGGGGTTCGAATTCGCAGTTTGATTTTGTAAATCATTTGGAATTGCATTTAGTTGAATTCAAACCTCTTAGTGGAAGTACTTACATTCCCCTTCCTCCATTCCTTGCCAAGAAGAAAGCGCTCACCAACATGCGGAATCTTGATCAACAATGTTTTAAATGGGCCGTCACTCGCGCTCTCCATCCATGCGAAATTCACCCTGAAAGAATCACATCTCGGCTCAGAGCTCAAGCTGAACAACTCAACTGGTCTGGGATTGAATTTCCAACATCTTTGAAAGAAATAGATCATTTTGAAAGACTGAATCCAAACATTGCCGTGAATGTTCTCGGCTATGAATCAGTGGTTCATCCCTTGCGGATTTCAAAACATAAATACAGACGTCATGTGACTTTGCTGTTGTTTGAGAAAGACGGGATTCAACATTATGCCGTTGTCAACAGTCTGAGCCGTCTCTTATCTGCCCAAGTTAATCATCACGCTAATCGCAAACATTTTTGCCTTCATTGTCTCAACCACTTCTATGATAAAAGATCTCTTGCGAAACATGAAGGATTATGTTGCAGCAATGAAGCGATAAAGATAGAAATGCCTAAAAAGGGCGAGATTTTGAAATTTAAACATCACAATAGGAGCATCAAAGTCCATTTTGTAATTTATGCTGATTTTGAAGCGTGCAATGAACCGATCAGTGGTTGTTCCCCAGGAAACAACCTTAGCTTCACAAATACGTTTCAGCGTCACAGGCCTTGTGGCTTTTGTTCCAAAGTCGTTCCCTTTGAGGAGAAATATTTGAATATGCGTCGAATTCTTTTCCGGGCAGAAAAACAGGATGATGATATTGCGCAGATATTTGTCGATAAGCTTGTTGACGCCGTCAAATTCATTCACAAGAAATTCGACCGGCGAAAGAAGATGATCTTCACCGCGGAGGATAAGAAAGAATATGATAAAGCCACAGTTTGTTGGATATGCAAAGGAGAATTTGATGATTTTGAGCCCGACAAGGTGCGGGATCATTGTCACTTCACTGGCAGATATCGTGGCGCAGCGCATAAGATTTGCAATCTACAATACAGAATACCAAAGTTTACTCCTATCATTTTCCATAACCTTGCGGGATATGATGCTCATCTCTTTGTTAAAAACCTTGGCAGAACACCTGGGGATATTAAATGCATCCCAAACAATGAGGAACAATATATATCCTTCTCAAAGACGATCCAGATTGGAGAATACACAAACAAAGATGGTTTAAAAGTCCCCATCAATCATGAATTAAGATTCATCGATTCAATGAAATTCATGGCTTCTTCTCTTGAGAATCTAGCAAATAATTTAAAAAAATCCGGCCTTGATAAAGTGAAACAAACAAACAAAGAATTTCGAGACAAAGCTGAGCTTCTTTCCAGAAAAGGAGTCTATCCCTATGATTATATGGATTCTATCGAAAGATTCAAAGAAACACAACTGCCGCCTAAAGACGCATTCTATTCTCTGATTAATGAATCAGGCATCTCCGATGAAGACTATCAACATGCCCAAAATGTTTAGGATGAAATGGGGATAAACAACTTAGGAGAATATCATGATTTATATTTGAAAACGGATGTAATGCTCCTTGCGGATGTCTTCGAAGAATTCCGTAATGTCTGTATGGAGAATTATCAACTAGATCCAGCGTGGTATTATACTGCCCCTGGCCTTTCTGTTGATGCCGGCCTCAAGAAATCAGGGGCACAGCTTACATTGCTGAATGATCCAGATATGCTCCTGTTCTTCGAAAAGGGAATCCGTGGCGGTATATCAATGATCTCAAATCGTCACGGCAAAGCTAACAATCATTATATGGGCGATAAATATGACTCAACGAAACCATCGAAATACATTCTCTATCTCGATGCCAACTCCCTATATTCCTGGGCGATGACTCAACCACTTCCAACGGGAAACTTTCGCTGGATGAAAGGCTTCAGAAGATGGGATCGAATCCCCTGTGTCCTTGAGGTTGATTTGGAATATCCCAAAGAACTTCATGATGCACATAATGACTATCCCTTTGCCCCCGAGAGAGTGATCTGCGAGAACAATGTTGAGAAATTAATCCCCAATCTGCGAGATAAGAAACATTATATTATCCATCACAGAGCACTCAAACAAGGTCTGAAGCATGGATTAAAATTAACTAAGATTCACAGGGGAATATCATTCACTGAAGAACCATGGCTGAGATCATATATTCAACTCAACATCCAGCTCCGCCAAGCCGGGAAGAATGACTTCGAGAAAGACTTTTTCAAACTGATGAATAACGCAATATTCGGCAAAACAATGGAAAATATCCGCAAGAGAGTTGATATTAGACTTGTCAATGAAAGAAAAACTGCGGAAAAGCTTGCGGCTAAACCAACATATCAACACCATAAATCTTTGACAAGAATTTTATCGCTGTTCATATGAAGCGGAAGAAAATGTTATTCAATAAAGCAATTCCCTGCGGAATGTCAATTCTTGAAATATCCAAGGAACTTATGTTCAGATTTCACTATGAATATATGAAACCCAAATACGGAGACCAAGCCAAGCTGTTGTTCACAGATACTGATTCGTTGTGTTATGAAATATAAACTGAAGACGTCTATCAGGATTTGAAACCAGATGTGAAGGAGATGTTTGACACATCTAACTATCCCCCGGATCATCCCTTGGGAATGCCAATCATGAACATGAAAGTGAACGGCCTCATGAAAGATGAAGCAGGAGGAAAGATAATAGAAGAGTTTGTTGGGCTGCGAGCAAAGCTCTATTCATATAAGTTGTGTGGCTCTGGAGGAGACACCGGCGCTGCTTGCAGCGGCGTCAAAAAATGCAAGGGAGTGAGAAAACAAACAATAAAGAAACATATCATCCATGAGGACTTCAAAGAATGTCTTCTCAGCGGGCAAAGCCAAATGAGAACTATGAATCGCATCCGCAGCCATCAACATGAGATGTTCTCAGAAACAGTCAATAAAACAGCCTTATCCGCTGATGATGACAAGCGTTTCATTCTGCCGGATAAGATTCACACCCTTGCTTGGGGACATTGGAGGATTACCAACCAAAATTAAGCTATTAAATCATTCATTTAATAGCTTCAATAATCATCTTTCTGGAGAATCTTGATATCCCAAATTTCTTCATCATCCTTTTCATTATAAATCTCCAATGTTTTCAATCGATTTTCAACTATCCAGTTCAATTTTTCCTTATCAAATGATTCGGTATAATTACCAAATCTTTGAATGAAGTCTTTCATATTGACAATTAAAGCTATTTCTCCATTTGATTTATTTATGAATATGACTTTTGTATCAACAAACAGGGAAGGATTCTCATCATGCTTTAACTCATGATAACCCTTTTCAAACTCCTTTATTTGTTCTGGAGTTGTTCTGGATTTGGGGTTTGGTTTTAGTTGTGATCTCCGTCTCTGGGGAAAAACATATCTGCCACTTCTGAGTTTTTTTGACATTGTTCTAATTTTGCCCTTGTAACTCTGAGGGATTCTTCAACAGCGAGTGAAACTTTATCACGTATTTCAATTTTAAACTGTTTCCCATCACTTCCGCGCCTGAATTTGAGTTTTCCCGTTTGCAAAGCATGGGGAATAGTCTTTTTATCGACTTTCAAAGCGCGAGAAGCAGCAGATACTGATGGAAATACTTGTTCAAAATCATCTGAAGTTATTTTAACCACCATTTTCAATGCTGCCAAAAATAGGGATATTTTTTTATTTTACGGGTAAAAAGACCGTTATTCAATAATATATCAATATATTCAGTATTCTCAGGAGAAGATAAATGAAAATATATTGACCTTGTTCTCAGAATAGAAATAGATTATTTAGATATAGTATTCCATAATGGTCTTTTTACCCGTGAAATGGGGTTATCATCAGCATCATTTTACGGGTAAAAAGACCATTATTCAATAATATATCAATATATTCAGTATTCTCAGGAAAGGGATATAGGGATATAGGGATATAGAGATCTATTATCTTCAGACTTTATTTTCTTATATTCTTCATTTACCCTCTTTTTACCCGTAAAATAAGACTTAATCCCAGGGTAAAAAGACCATTATTCAATAATATATCAAAATAAAGTTTGAAAAGGATACATGGGATATAGGATGAAAGATCTATTATCTTTTCCAGAATACTTTATTTTCTTATATTCTTCATCTACCCTCTTTTTACCCGTAAGGAAGATTCTATCATATTTCGGAGACTCTTATATCAATCTTTCCTGAGAAATAGAAAGATGAGAACATTTCAAAAAAATATTATTTTTTTCTCTATTTAAAATGATAACCAAGTTTAATTATGATATCCAGCAGATCCAGCTCTCAGAACCAGAAACAAAGAAATCAGGGCAGTTTTCATTCACCGTCCTCCCAATTCAATATGAGGACAAGCCATTTGATATATTTCTCGAAGGCCGAATGAAAATATGGGAACACAAGACTGAAGACAAATCAAATTATTCCCTGGGGTTCACTCTCGATGAAAAATCTCAGCAAATGTTCGAAGAAATGCAAACCAAGATCCAGGAACTAACCAAGGCCAAACAACAAGCACTCAAGAAAGTGAATCCAAAACTCAGAATGACACGAAAAAGCTTTATGCTAAACTCTATGTGAACAAAGATGGCCGAATCAATTGCCAATTTTCCAAAGAAATAGCCGAAAAAAACAAAAACCAAAATCAATCAACATGACTTTATAGGTATCCCTCTAGACGGTCTGCTTGTAGTTAGATTGCGCCAAGTATTTCTAGGTAATATCTCCTCTATCTCTGTTGTAGCTAAAGAAGTTCTTGTGAAAGAAATAGTTCAGCCTCAGAGTTATTTCGATGAGTATAAGGATGAGGGTCTTGTAGTTGACGACACTAATGATCTTTCTTGCTGTGGAAATTAAAATTATATTTTATATTTCTAATATAAAATATGAATAGCGCATACTATGATAAAAAGTTCCAGAATATCACTCTTGGCGAACCAGAAACAAAGAAACTCGGTGATCTCACTTTCATCGTTCTTCCCGTCCTGAGTGAAGAAGGGTGTCCCTTTAATCTTGAATTTCATGGCTCAATGAAAATCGAGGCTGACAAAGCTATAGGCAAAAGCACCAAAATATTTCATGACTGTCAATCTTCGCGGTGGTTACCTTGAAGAGTGTGAGGCAATTGAGAGAAAGATTCGAAATCTTAATCTTCCGGAAGTCGACCCATTTGAAGAGATGGATGTTGGAGGTTTGTTTGACCCTGGTGAGGCGGCTGTTGCTCCACAAGCAGAGAAACAAATCGGACCTCCGCAAATCGGTCCGCAAATCAGCCAACCTGGAGTCAGCCAACCTGGCCCGTCAACGAGTTCACTCCCGCCATATGGTGATGATCAACCACCAGATTATTCACAGTTATATCCTGATTTATTCCCTGGATATGCTCTGGAAACAGAAGACGAAGGAGACGAAGGAGACGAAGAAGACGAAGAAGACGAAGACGAAGAAGAAGAAGAAGAAGAAAAGAAAAAGAGAACTTTTTATGGTAGGAAGAATCTCTTACTGCATCAGCAAAATTTACCAACTTATCAAGAAATGGATGAAAAATTAAATGCCCCAGGTTTATCTGTAAGACAGAAAAAAGGAATTATTAACAAATACAGCGGATGGGCAAACCATAGAAAAAATCAACTGAAAGGGCACAAGGCAAATATCACAAAAGACTTCAATCGAGGTAAAATAAGTGAAGGGGTTAGACCTATTGCATAAAAAGATAGATGGATATTTTCAAGTTATAAATGATTTCCTCTATCATTATAATAAGAAAAAAAGAAACATTGACAGGCTCGGGAATCAGTAGAGCTGGAGTCAGTAGAGCTGGAGTCAAGGCCCGAAAAAGGGGTGGGGCGGTTCGCTTTTTCTCCAATCCAGAAGAACTTCTCCAGAAACTTGAAGTCATCGTTGGCTCCATCCTTGCTGGGAATACAAATCTTGACATAAGAAATACTGGAGTTGCAATTCTCGATATTCTTCTGAAAGAAGCATTGATAAATAAAGTCCAGCATGAGAAGATTTATAAAAACTATTTCAAACTATAAAATGCAGACTGAAAATTTGATTGAAAGAGAGATTGTTTTATCATCCTACGCTGTTAAGAACAGTCGCAACAAACCAGAAAATTTCACAACGAGATTCAATAAACCAATTGTTTTGGACCGAAATGCACAATATGTTGTTGGACTTAACAGAATTATCAATATGAGTTTTACGTGGTTTAACATCAATGCTGGATACAATAATCAGCTGATTAGATACAGCTCTGATAATGGAAATACATTTCATGATATCGCTTTCCCAGCTGGGGTTTGGACATATGAAGAGATTAATGCTTTTATTCAAAAAGCAACAGTTGTTGAAGAATCTGGGAAAGAAGACGTTTTACCAATCAACCTGGTTTTTAATTCCACAACCTTCAGGGTAACAATAACAATGGCAGGCCTACTCTGGGACCTTAAGTCGCCTTAAGTCGCCTTAAGTCGCCTAAAGTCGCCTTAAGTTGCCTAAAGTCGCCTTAAGTAGCCTTAAGTCGCCTTAAGTCGCCCTTAGTCGCTTATGGTCGCCTGAAGTCATTAAGCTTAAAAAAGGCCTGTACACCTTAAAATTGCCTTAAGAGGTTTCACTTTTACTATTTCATGAATATATAATAATTTTATTGCCCCAAATCTCTTTTTTAGTTTCCATATATGATTATATGCTGCAAGGCCATGACCCCATGCAGTAAAACACCATGCCCTAGTTGCTTCAATTATATTTGTTGAACCCTATAAAGGATGGACCATTTTAATTTTTGGGGGGAGGAGGAGGGGAGGGAGGGGTGGGGTTGGCAAATACCAAAAAAAAATTCACGCACAGATAAACTATGGAAAAGTACGGAAAAATCACGAAAAACAAAACATTCTTGCACAGCCAGAGATGCCAACCTCTGGAAATTAAAAATAGGGAGTTTTTTCTAGACGTGAGGGGGGTCCCGAAATTATTTTTTGGCTTTACCCCCTAAAGGTGCTATTTTCTGCATTCTGGAGACCTGAAAAGCATTTGTGAAGTTAAGATATGATGAAAGACTGCATTTTTGGGGGGGATTTTGCGATAATTTGGGTTAAAATCTTAGCCTATTGTAGAGAAAAGATCCAAAGTCGCTTTTATCCGGGAGATGTGGTGACCCATGCAGGAGACCAAGAGATTTGTTCCGTATCCGGGTGAGTTGGCATAAGTGCACAGCCTGGGAAAAAAATTCATGCTAAAACAAAATACCCAACCCCCTCCCCCCACCCCTAAAAATACAATGGTCCATCCCCAAGGAGGGTACACCCATTTATCTTCAAAACATTGACAGCTATTTAATATTTAATCCATAGGTTTACTCATATTTCATCGACAAAGTGTTGCTGAATGGTTGAAGTTGTCGCTTATATTATAATCAACATTTAATATGAGCAAAAAAGAAACACTGCTGATCAGCAGTCAATACTGATATAATGGTGTAGGCATTCCTTCACCTGCAGGGCATTATAACAACAGTGAGAGCTGTTTTGGATCACTAAGATCAGAATAATTTGAAAAGTATTTTGGAGTTAAGCCCAATTATTGCTTATCACTTTTACTTTGAGCAAGTAAGCTTGAAAAGATCATAAGCTTATCCAAAGGCAATGTAACTGTATACAAATGTAAGCCTAGCTTACTTAAGTTAACTTTTAAGCTTACTTACCCAACGTGAAAGAGCAATCAAAAATGGGCCATTTCTCCCGCATACAACTTCTAAGCTGCGTTCTAGCCATCCAACAGTATTCTATTTACAACCAATCGTAACTGAACGTTTGAAAACTTGAAGCTTAGTGTTCTAGTACAACTTGTACATGTCATCTTCTTGACAGTTTGATGAGGCAAAGAATTTAAATCAACCTGTACGCTCAAGATTGCAAAATTTGCGTTGATTATGTTACTATGATGGTTCTCTGTCACAAAGGTCAAAAGGATTTCTTGTTATGAACCATTAAGCATGAATGTGCAAAGGATTTGCAGCTGTTTTCAGCAGGAACTTTGCCTCACTCGAGTAAACATGGCCACCATGCTTCATATGTTTTGACCACGTGACTTCTTTGAACCATGGATGCCCACGCGCGCGCCCGCGCGCGCACTCGCGATTCGGCAAACATAAACAAAGCTGAAGAGTTGCTGTTGTTGAAATTGAAACGTTCCCACTTTACAGTACAGCTACAGGCTGGCTAAGCTACCACTCACGTGCTTTTCCTTCGTGGCGTGGACCCGGCGTAGTCAATCGAACGTTCGGTAATCGAACTCACCGAAAAATTTTGCCAATTGAACGCAATCGAACGTTCCGTAATCGAACGATTCAACAATCGAACATAATCGAACTCAATCAATCGAACATAATCGAACACTTCAACAATCGGAAATAAACTTGTTTCATCTGGTCTGAAACAAAGCGTTGCGGTCAAATAAGTTATTTATTGGCTTCTATTTCAAACACGAGTACAATAGGCAAGATGTCGGACAGGGCAAAAGAGGTCTTCCATTCTGGAAGCAGTGGTAAAGGGCTAGGTCACGAGTGTTGCGTGCGTCCCGAGATCCAGCTGCAGTGGTCGTTTTTTAGTTATCATCCGAAACTTTAGCGACGACGGTATGAATATTTTAATGAATATCCCCGTTCGGTGTTATTCCGAGCGATATAAAGTACTGAGCTGTTGATGTTATATTGTGAATTAATCAATTTCGAATCACCGTAACAATAAAGATTTTAGTTAACTGAAATGTGTTAATATCTCTCACAATTGCTCCTCTAGTAAAAAATCAGTGAAAGAGTGAAATCCTTCCAATTCTACTGAGACTGAATGCTTATCAATTTTTGATTACCGTTTTGTTTTTCCACCGAACAAAATCGAACCAATCGCGTCGATTGAGTTCGATTGGGTTCGGTAATCGAACTTAATCGAACTCACCGAAAAGTTCCAGTTCGATTATGTTAGCCTGTTCCAGGCTTCGAGATAGTGGGGAACGCGCGAAGTAAAAAAAAAAAAAGAGGGACAAATCGCGGGGGAATTGGGAGAGGGAGGTCGGCGGAGCCTGTAAACATTTCTTTACCGCCGCTCTTCCGCCCTCTTTTGGCGAGTTTTGCGATAATCCAATTTTCTGTCGTCAAAATGTCAAAATGTCGATTGACAGAAATAGTTCTCGGATTTCTCGCGCGAGTATTTCACGCCAAAACACGTGTAAGAACGCGAGGAAATCCGCATGTATTGCAAGACGCGAACGCCGACGAAAATACTGTCCTCGAATCTCGAAGTCCACCCTTCAAAGTGCTGCAGATTTTGTAGGAAAAACGTAGCATGTAGGGGAACCAAGGTGCCAAGAGTGTCTTTGTTCAGTGTAGTGAGAAATAAGGAATTGCTAGCGTTTTCTGGAACCGAGATGCTGGAAATTCAAATATTTCAAACCGGATGAAATGACGCCATACGTCTGACAATGAAGGCACTGCCTAGCTCCGAGAAACGCGTCAACTTAAACGCAGAATAAACGCTGAGGAACTAAAAACAATTGCAAGATGCCGCTATTCCAATATAGACCGTGACTATCGCATAAGACTTGGATCTTACACTCTTTTAGTCGTGATGAAGAAACACTATCTCGCAAGTTATGCTAACCGCAGACGTGCACTCACATTAAATCGCGGACTGAGAAATGAACTGATCCTAAGCATATCTTTATTTTGATCCAAAAGGAAAATATCTCAGGCACGTACTTGGTATAGACTTATTCTAAAGCTGGGCTAAAATGCTTTTAGCGACGAGCAGGATTTGTCTTAGGCCTGTTACCTTTTATAAAAACCAAGCTTTTTCAGTTGTTCGACTTGATCTCGCATCACTGAAACCAATGGAGAAACGACTATTATCGTCGATTTCTCTGCCAGAGCTGCTTTCGCCAGGCGTAGAAAGAGCTGAAATATCAAGCTTTTCCCGAAACCGGTCAGCAGAATCGCGAAGACATCATTACCACGTGCCATGTTCACAACGCATTCTTGTTGCCCTTTCCTGAGCGCTTCTATATTAGGAAAATCGCGCAGGCATTCGTCCAAAATATTACATAACTTTGATTCCTCTTCATCACGCGCGAGGATCACGTACGCCATCGTTACGATTGACAAGAATAATGTGCATAACGAGGTGTTGACATTACCTGTCAGAACGGACCAATCAGAGGGTATACCAGGAGCTGGTGTACCGAAAAGAGCTTTTTAAAGAAATGTTTACAGGCTCCGCCGACCGCCCTCTCACCAGTTCCCCCGCGATTTTTTCCTTCTTTTTTTTTACTTCGCGCGTTCCCCACTATCTCGGAGCCTGGAACAGGCTAGATTATGTTCGCTTGCCGAACCAATCGAACTCCAATCGAACGATTGGGTTCGATTGGTTTTTGGTTCGGATTCGTTCGATTGACTACGCCGGGCGTAGATTGTCAAGCTGGCCTGGAATTTTTGAAATCGACACCAGTGCGAGATATAGTCGCTCTTGTAGCCATTGACTGGCTTCCTGCTTGTATTGCGGAAAGAAAACTAATTTCAACAACTCAATTCGAGGTAAGGTAAAAGTAAATTTCTGAAATTTATTGGTTAAGCGAGCGCGGGAGCTACAGTAGTCGCGCGCGAGAGGAAAAGAAACGCGCGAAGCATGGAAACCATCTACGATTGGAAAGGAATTCTGGGAGAATCAAAATGGCGGACACCAATAAATATTGTCAACTTTGTCATTTGCTGTGCATCCGTTTGTGATCCATTATTTTCTGGAAATTTTTGACGTAATAATTAACTTCTACACCGGTAAATCTGTCAACAGCCTCAACAGTAACACAATTTAGTTTTGTTTTGACAGTTTAAATGCTGCCAGGTGGAAAAGTGTGAGAGCATTTCGGGCCTTGTCAACAGAACTAATCAACCCTGCAGAAAGTCTCCTACGAGGGTTCGGTTCCCTGTCAGCGGAACATCCAAGTTTTCAGAGCCGGACAAGTAGTTGGAGAAAATGGGAAAGATGCGCTATTGAGAAGGACCCTCGCTTACGGTACCAAATATGAAATTGGAGTATTCTGTTGGAATAAGGCAGGAGAACAACAAATAGCGTTCCGCCCAGATTCTAAAAATAGAATTGGCGCGCAGCATCATGGGATTGAAATGCGTACAAACATTCAAGAACTATGCAGGTAGCTACGAAAAAAGCAGGTGCTACGAAGCACTGTTCTTGGGTACAACTCGACAATTATCCACAACGTACAGGAAACGCAAAAACTGGTGTTTCCGAAGCAGCCATTTTCAAATATTTGTCCGCATTTCGATCCCACAATGCAATGCTGCCAAATATGACGTCACCTGGGCGGAACGCTATTGGCTGGGCGCCCGACCAAACAGTTTTGGATGTTGTTTGCCAAGCTTTGGGTTTACCTCGGTGTAAGAACCTGTGACTTTTTCCTTTGTTTTTTACCTTTGTAGTATTGCATTCCCAGTTGACTCTATTGTTTTATGCCTTTTGTTTTCTTTGTTTTATGTCACTCGTGAGTTTCACAGGTTCTTACACCGAGGATGAGCCCAAGCTTTCGAGCCAAAATTAACTGTGCAACTGCCACAACAATGGCAGATAAATTTATGTAATATGTGAAATCGAGAAGTGATTTTTAAGTAACTTATTCGATGTCTTTGTTGTATAAATAAGTCAAGCAAAATGTATGTTAGTTTGATTCAGATCAGGTATCCATTTTTAAGTGAAAAGTTGGATTTTTTCCCAAGTACTTAGAACAAACTTCCTCAGATTTTGTTTGGCAGTGTATGTGATCTTTATATTTTTGTTTGATTATTGTTTTTATATTGCAATATCTTAAAAACTTTTAAGCAGCTAACTGAATTTTTTCTCATTCTAGATAAGCAATATTGTTCCTGCTTCTTGTTTGGCTAATTAATGTTCATAATACAATTTAGCATTCATGTTATTTATGTAATGTAGTTGTTGTTGTTGTTATTGTAATAATGTGAATCTCAGTATAGCTAAAAGGGGCTTTAAAATCTGGAAACTGGAGACTTATGGTCACTTAGGTCTATCTGAGACCAAGTGAACTGATCGTGATAATTTTGTGTATTGAAAGACGAGACAAACTATCATGAATGCCAGTATTCAAGTCAGGACTCAAGCTATAGCCCTAACCCTAACTCTACGTCAAACCCTAACTGGAGTCCTTGGTCACATCCTGACTTAAGTCCTGACAGTCGATCGGACCTGGCTTGAATCCTGTCTCATATTTCTCTCCAGAGACCAGTGACTTGGTATTTAGGTATAGTGATGAAGAGACTGTCAATAACTTTTTGTTTCATCACTTTTTAGAAACACTTCTATGTTGCCTGAAGTTGCCTTCAGTCACCTTAAGTCGCTTTAAGTTGCCTTAAATCGCCTTAAGTCGCCTAAAGTCGCCTTAAATTGCCTTAAGTCGCCTAAAGTCGCCTTAAGTTGCCTTAAGTCGCCAATATTTTAGACTAATTTTTCCTTAAGTCGCCTTAAATCGCCTTAAATCGCTTAAAGTCGCTTAAAGTTACGGCGACTTAAGGCCCCAGAGTAGGCCTAATGGCAGAAAATTATCAACTGGATTTCACCCAAAGTAATTTCTATGATCTTCTTGGCTTTGACAAAACGATTCTAAAGGATGAAGTTAATGTTGGCCCCAGAGTTCCAAATTTTAACCAAGATACTGATATGTTGAACATTCATTGCGATCTGACAAGTGATTCGCTTGTGGATGGACAAGATACTGATATCATTTGTTCCTTTTCAACATCTGTTCTGAGGCCATCATGGAGTTTTACTCTTGGACCCATGAGAGTAATGTTCAGTCCTGTGAATAAAAACACAAAAAGCTCCATTCGGATTTATATCACCGATGGAAAACGCAGATTAATCAATCTGAATGGGGCTGATACAGCATTCTCGTTAATATTGAAAAAGGTAATAAAATGAAAAGTTATGAATTTACTCGTTATTATAACCCCAAATTATGGCGGTTTGTTTTCCGGCACAAAGGATCCGGTGTCATTGTTGATAATATTTTTAAACCAATGAGAGCAGTGGCGTCGACCATTTTCAAAAAATTCGCGAAACCCGTTGCGAAAAAAGCATTGGAATCAGGAATTTCTCACGCTGGAGATAAAATAGGCAAAAAAATGGTAGAAAATTCTGGTGATTTGATAATGAAAAAACTAGGAAATATGAGAAAGGGAAAACAGGCGCGAACACCTCAATCTCAATCTCAACCAACGCGGTCAAGATCACGATCAAGTAACGGAGAAAGTGCTGATGAAATATTGAACAGATTAATATCTGGGCAAGGAAATCGAATTCGAAAAAGAAAATAATATAATATAAAATGGCTTTTCGATCGAGTGAATATTTACAAAGAAATGAATTAGTACGCTTCCAGCTGGATGATGTAATCAGAGCACCAGCTAATAATCTACACCAAGAGAAAGGTGGTTATAAATTCACAATTAATGATAGATCGGCATTTTACGATTGGTATAATGCTTATTTTGAAGTGCAATTTCAACTCCAGAAAGTAGCAGACGGCGCTGGGTATGCAGCAGCCGATAGAATAACCGTTATAAACGGTGCTCATTCCCTGATTAAACACCTGACGATTAAATCTGAAGGAAAGATTGTTTATGATACTGATAATCTGCATAAAGTCTGTTTCGCTAAAAATTTGTTAGAATACTCCGATGACTTCAGCAGATCAGTAGCCAAGAACAGTTTCTGGTATTTGGATACTAATGCAACAACAGCTGATGCTAATAGAGGATTTGAAGCTCGCAGGATGCAATCTCAAGCAGTGCAAAACAATGGAAACGGTGGTGCAAAGAACATTAATACGATTATTCCCCTGAATCGTTTTTCCTTTTTCGAAGAGTTGGAAGATAAGATGCTTGTACCCATGCAGCTTCAATTTGAGATAACACTTAATGATGATGGGGAATTAATTCATATGGCTAATGGCGTTGATGCTGGAAGAGTTGTTGTAAATAGGTTATTGCTTTGGGTTCCCAGACTGACACCCAAAGATTCTCTTTATGACAAATTTGTCAGTTCATTCCTGAAAGAAACGCAATGGAAATATTTAAGGGAAATGTATCAACAATCAGCTCTTACGCAGTCATCAGGATTCTTCCAGATATCTGCAAGTATTGACAATGTGAGGCATATTTCCATTTATTTGAAAAGAACAGCCCCACCCAATGGTGACCCTGCAGAAGATAACCCTTATCTTGTGGATACTTTCAAGCTGAATGAGGCAGATAACGGCTCATCTTTGTTGAACTGTCGATTAGAGTATGGCAATGGTGTTTTCTACCCGGAAACAGAGTATGACAGTGAATCAAAAGTAAGAATATTCCAAGATGTTATGTCTTATGCAATGAGGAAAAATGACTTCAACACTGGAACACAGCTGAATCTGGCTAATTTCAAGTCTATTTATTCGCTAATTTATTTCGATCTGACTTATCAAACTGAAAAACCGACAAGAGATCCCAAGCAGTTGATATTCAGATATCGATTGAACGCAGATGCAGCCGCCAACTTTAATGTACATGCGATCGTTCTCTATGAAGAAGAAGTTAAAATCAATAAAATTGGGAATGAATTAGTCATCGTGTAAACGCGTAATCGCGTAATATAAAAAAAACATGTTATCATTTAAAATGACAACATATCATCCATATAAAGTAAATTTATCTGAAGGGCAAAAAGGAAAGCTTGCAAGAGCATATAAAACAAACAGCCCTATCACGCTTAGATTAAATTCAAATCAAACAAGAGGAAACGATGAATTACTGCTGTCCGCCAATCAAATTAAAAGAATCAAAAAAGCGGCATCCCTTGGAAACGGAGTTGAGATTAAAATATCTAAAACACAAATAAGAAAAGTGATGAGGCAAGGTGGCAGTTTATTTTCCGCTGTTATTCCCTTAGTGAAAACATTAGGGCCCACCCTGGCTAAGACACTTGGATTATCAGCGCTTGCTGGTTTAGCGAGTGAAGGAGCAAGTCAAGTCGCTAAAAAGATAAGCGGGAGCGGGCAAACCGGTGGTTTTCTCATCCCGCAAGATAAAATTCAGAAACTGATTGACTATAAACATTTACTGACAAATAAACAGAAACAAGAAATTCTGAATGCCCTTCAATCAGGAGGCAGATTAGTGATAAATCCAACACCAAAACAATCAGGTGGAGCATTGGGTACTATATTAGCAAGTATTGGTATTCCGCTGGCTCTTGACATGGTTAAAAACATGTTTGGAAAGGGGCGCGGCCGCGGGGCACCACGCATGGGTCGGCCAAAAGGAAAGGGCGCGCCAAGATTGGGGGCCCCTTGGGAACCACCACCCCCATTTATTGGTAACTGGGGACGAAACACTGTTGGAATGGGCAGAAAAAAAATCAAAAAAAGGAGCGAAGCGACCGCGTCAGCGAGGAAAGGGACTTCTGTTAGGACCAAACAGTCCATTCAACAGCATACCACTAGTAGGGGCAATATTATGAAGCCGGAATTCATGAACAAACCGCTGAACAATATTGATCTGTTGAACTGGATTACATATCTTAGAATTCCAAATTTCAAAGGGATATATGCAAGGGATGAATTTATGCCTAGAAAACATAGTCCATGCATCTTGAATCTTGATTCGCTTAAAAATGCAGGGACCCATTGGGTTTGTTGCGTTCCCTCACATGATAGGAAATTTATATGGTATTTCGATAGTTTTGGGATGGGGTATCCCCAAGAATTTACAAGTGATGGGAAATACATAGTTTACAACACAACTCAGTATCAAAACATAAACAGTGTCCTTTGCGGGTATTATTGCCTGTTTTTTCTACATCAATGGGCAATGAAGAAAGATTATTATGATATTTTGAAGCCTTTGAGTTTAACGGATACCATGTTCAATAAGAAATTCATAAAAGAATATTTCGATTAAAAATGGAAACATATTGCATTAAAGAGAAACGAAAAACTGGCTGCGTGGAGCCAACCGGTTATATGACTGCCAAAAATGGGAGACAGATGTGGTTTTGCCATTGCGCATCATGTGGAATAAAAAAGACAAGATTTGTTAAGGCGGGAAACTAATTCAGCCCGCTTCGGGGGCGGGCTACAGCGGAGCTGGTTTTTTCGATATAGCTGATAGCCATTCACTCGGCGAAATGGCTTTAAAAGGTGGGGTTAAAGGGCTATATAATCTTGGCTGTATTGGATTAAGTAAAGCGGTTAAATCAGATTTTGCCAAACAAAAGATTAAAAATACTGTGAGCAAATATCTTGATCAAGGTTTGGATGCATTCACCAAAGACCTTTCAAAGAAATTAGATCCCTTATCCGGTCGTGGAACCGCTGGACGCGGGGTTGACGTTCATAAATTAATTGGGAAACTGCCAAGACCAAAGAAAGGTTTCACCCTCCCAGGGCATAACTATACAGGCCCTTATAACCCACTAGATAAACAAGTTAGATTCGATGAAAACACTGGAGAAATCCTCGAAATTTATCAGCAACCCACGGGAAAAACCGATGCAGTTGTTATGCAGCATAATGTGGATTATTCAGTTTGCGCAAAGAAAGCCGACCCGCGTCAATGTAAAAACAAAGCCGACAGGAAAATGGTTGCCGCGTTGGACTCGATTCCATAGAATGACAGACAGTGGGGTCATGCTTTAGCTAGAAATGTTATCAATATAAAACAAAAACTTGGTTTAGAAGCACCAAAATCAAAAAACGGCAGAAGGTTTCGAGTATAGATTGGGCCCGAAACCTAAGCGATGAATTACATAAACCAATCATACGGCGCTTTCCAAAGCGAAGAGTCATTGCCTATGGAGTTGACAACATCTGGGCGGCAGATTTAGTCGAGATGGGGAAATATTCTAAGTGGAACAAAGGAATCAAATATCTCCTGATGGTGATCGATGTCTTCTCAAAATATGGTTGGATTCGACCCTTGAAAGATAAAAAAGGACAATCAGTTGCTGATGCTTTTAAAGATATATTTAGCGCGAAACGAAAACCGAAAATGTTATGGACTGATAAGGGAAGTGAGTTTGTCAACAGAACAATGAAGGATCTGCTTGATAAGAATGGGATAACTTTATATACAACGGAAAATGAAGAAAAATCATCTGTTGCCGAACGTTGGAACAAGACGATGAAGGAAAAACTCTTTAAGATGTTTAGCGCTAACAATAATACAGTGTATTTCGATAAACTTGACAAGTTAGTGAATCAATATAATCATAGTTTTCATTCGAGCATTCGAATATCTCCCGCAGAGGCGAGCAAACAGAAAAATGAGAAAAAGGTTTTCGCTAATTTATACGGAGATTTAATTTATGCTAAACGCAACCCAGCAAAATTCAAGGTCGGCGACAGAGTTAGAATATCAAAATAAAAGCGAAAGATATTCGACAAAAGTTTCACGCCGAACTGGACAGAAGAGATATTTGTGATTGACGAAATATTGAACACAAACCCCGTGACATACAGGTTAGTCGATCTGTTGGGAGAAAAAATAACTGGATCGTTTTATGAAGCAGAATTGCAACGCACATCTCAAGATGTTTTCCGCATTGAAAAGGTTATTCGCCGTGACCAGAAGAAAAAGAAAGCGTTCGTTAAATGGAAAGGCTATTCTGACAAATTCAATTCATGGATACCGCTGAGTGATGTGGAAAAACTATCTTAGCCTTTCCTTATCGACAGTAGATATAAAATGATGATTCTACGCGAAAACTTAAAAACCCAAAGCCCCCGCAATAAGAAATCCAGGAGTAAACTCATAGAAAGCGCGCGCGAACCCATTAGAACTAACCATAGCCGACTCAGTGAAACTAATGGTTATCGTTAAATTCAAATAAGCTGAGGCTAGCAACAAGGCGCCGGCGTTAAAGACTAGCGCTAAATTTCAGGGGATAATAAATAACACTTTTTTGTGTTATTTATGTGGTTTTCTGGGACATTGATGTGACACTTTTAGGTACCGCTAATTTTTAAATCCTGGATCCGCCCCTGCAGTGATTGAATTAGAAGGGTTTTCTTCTCTCAGAAAGTTGTTCAGAGTAACTGCGTTTGTCCTAAGATTTCTAAGAAACGCTTGAAGCTCACGCAGTGAAAGAAAGACTGATGTATTATCGGCGGTTGAATTCAACGAAGCCAAGGTTCTATGGTTTAAAAACACTTAGAGAGAAGATTTCCAAGAGAAACTGACATACCTGAAAGGTTTAAAATTTTTACCAAAGAAGAACAAGCTAAACAATGTCTCCTTCTCTTGACGATGAGGCAGAACTTAACAAAGTCGGTGGAATAATTCATAAGTCAAGTCACAGGCTTACCATACTCTGTTTGTGTGGCGTACTGTGCATCTGTAATGGCCGTTTCGGTTTATAAAAAGTAGCGGCTGCTATTTTGAAAATACCGCTTCTACGAGCCACTAATCGCCAAAATAAAAACAGAAAAACAAAGTTAAACAACATGGCAGTGATTTTGAGAGTTTTCATTTCACTGTTCATTAGTTTTAAAGAGTCCTTAATTTCGCCTTTAGTGAAGCTAGTTTTAATTCTGTTCTTAACAACGTGCCCATAATTACATACTCCCCTTAGCAAATCATGACGCGGACAACAAATTCTGGAGTATTGTGCCGTAGTTGGTCGTTACACTTTATTTCACACGTATGCCGTAAAAAAAATGACAACTCAGCTAAATATCTTACAGAAAATAAATAAATGAAACAAAAGAACTGGAGAATTGAGAGCGCATCACAAAAGATACTCGGAGGCCAGGAAAAACCTCCTCAAAAAACCCGAAACTCAACGGGAAAAAATTGTAGGAAACCTGGGTAGGAACCAAGCTCAAGACTCCGGCGACCCTTCATACGGGGCCACTGATAATTTAAATTTAAGGTGATTCCTCAGAAATAAAAGTTGTCGAACGATTTTTTTTAAATTTTCCCTAACAGCTCCCTACCATAAGTTGTTTCGAAAAATTCAATAAAAAAGATAGGTCACCATGCTCGGTAAAGAGATATGATGGACCAATGTTGCCCCGTTTATGCCTATAGCAATACCGATCACGCACGTCATTATTTGATCGGTTCATGTTTCTTTTCCCGGTAACCCGTGAAAGCAAAGTTTACAATTCTTCAAAAAAACTTGATAGGTTAAAGTCTCCACCATATGGGAACACTTTAAAATAAAATTTATGAAAAAGTCACACAACTTCAAATGACACGGACTCAAAACGTTCCTCGCGTCCATGTTTTCAAGGTCAACAATTTGCTCCCACGAGTAACTGATTTGAGAACGTTTTTAGCGATATCTTTTTTTCCTGTCGAGGAATTTTTTTGTAACTTTGTTAACTTAAAAAGCATTAATTTAACATCAAAATGATGCAATAAAAAATATAGGTCACCATGCTCGTTAGAGAGAAAAAGACAGTCGTATTTTCTAACGAGCTTGCGGGCCTTTGATAAAAAACATTCCATCCTCCGAAATGTGCGCGCGCTCATTTTGCTCAACCGCGCACCCTCATTGCTTATAAATTATGGTAATTCTCCTTTTGAAAAATACTCGTAAGAAAATTAAATTTCCAGCTGCGTGTTTTAAAAACCGTTCACTAAAAAGAGTGTTGTTATCAACTGGCTGCCATGAAAGGACTATTACGTGTGTTATGCGCAGTACAGGATGCGCAGTGCAATGCTGAGGAATCACCTTAACCATTATATTGCAGGAAAAAAACTGATGGATAATGTTCAAATAAAGTTCAGCGGTGGAACCGACTAATGAAAACAAACAAGTAAAATTTGACTAGGGCAAATTGTCAGTGCAACGACCGAGAACTGACTCGCATACTAAAGAACCAACTATTGATACACATACTTCCACAGGCATAGTAAATACACGTGCATGCTAATAACTTACATCGGCATAAAACATGCCTAAATTCAACAGATAACAAAAATCGTAATTAACAGCTCTAACAATAGCGAACAGAAATCAATTCTCTTCTAATGCGATGCAACCGAAGAGAATTCTCAATAACCGATACAGCCATTGCAGATGCACAGTACACCACACAGAGGATGGTAAGCCTGTGATCAAATCTTCCCGAAGAAATGGAGAATCCCGTTATCCTTCCTCACCAAAACGGATTTGTAGACTTGAGAAGCAATTACATGCCGGAAGTAATTAGACACTCGCAGCTCTACGGCAAGCTTTCTGGATCATACAAGGAAGACTTGCAGTGAAGAAAGTTATCAACACGTGTCGCGTCTGCTTGGTGTTTCAAAACCAACACCCTCGTGCAAAAGATGGCACCACTCCCAGAGGAACGAACAGTACCATCTCCGCCGTTCACACATGTTGGAATTGATTTTCTGGGATCCTTGTATATTAACAACGCTTTACATGAAGCTCAAAAAGTCTTATGTCTGCTTGTTTACGTGTTGTACCACACGAGCAGTGCACCTCGAGCTCACACGTCAAATGACTAACAAAAGTTTCCCTTTGGCTTTGACAAGGATAATGTCTAGAAGAGGCAAAATTGATGTGATTTGGTCGTAAAATTACAAATCCTTAAGATAGCGGAGAGGGAATTTCAACAATGCTGGCAAAGGTGTCTCAAGTGATACAACGCAGGAAAGGGTGGAGGGTAGCGCAATTCATTGGAAGTTTATTTGCCCTCGTGCGCCCCACTGGGGGGATTTTATGAGAGGTTGGTTAAGTCAGTCAAGACCCCCCTTAAAAAGACTCTTGGAAAGGAAAAAGAAATGCGGACAACCCTCACAGCAGTTGAAGCACAAATAAAAATTGCACTCACGCCAGCCAAAACGCAGCTCTTTAGATCCTCTAATTTCATTGGACCTGGTATCACGCAGCTCTATTGTTTTCAGGGTTAGGGTCCGTTGTTTGTTCAATTGTTTTCTCAGCCAATCAGAGAAGACCTTGTAATAGCTGCGTACTGCCCCGAAATTAACACAAGCCGACCCCTTCAGACAATGACCTTAGCAAATGTTGGCTGACAGCTTTTGTAAACGATGGACACAAGAATATGTAACTCAGCTCATGGATTACAAGAAATGGGCGCGACCTACATCAGAAAAAAAAGTCGGAGAAGTGGTTCTGGTGAGCGATGACCGCCTTCCAAGGCAACGCTGGAAACTTGGACGGATCACAGAAACATTCAAGGACGAGATGGTCTTGTACGATCTGCTCCAAGGAGAGAACCGTCGTCCTATTACTGTACTTCACATGTTGGAAGCAGCCGAATCTTTGGAAATTGACAACGTCAGAGAACTTTGCATGCGAACTTTTTGGCCGTATTTGAATGCCCATTTTTCTGGGTGGGAATGTTTCGAAACGAACAATGTGTGAAATGTTGTCAAATGTACGCGTGTCACGAGACACCTATAAATCAAAATTGTAATTAGAAATAAAGACATAGTTCTCAACATGCGAAAGGTGAACAGTCCTTCCAAACGTAGAAAACAAATCCATGCATGCGAGCCGTTTTTAACTCGTTTGTTTTTCATTTACAGGTAATTTATACTCTTGTAAATTACTTCTAATAAAAATCTGTAAAACTGAAAAAAATAAATAAAATGTATATAAAAAAAAATTCCTTGCTGTGTTGAAATTCACCAAAAGTTACTTTCTCAGAAGAGCATCCGTCAGCTACCAAAAAAATAATACTTTTGAATTCTACAGTATTTGACTATTTCATGTCTGAAAAGTTTGGACGGGTTGGCCATCGATCGAGCAGTGACTTCAAACTTTTCGACACGCAGCTCACAAGAGATTCGTGCGCCTGGGTGATTTGATCGGCATCTGTCAGGTGAATTGGACTGACTAGCCCCTTTTTACCGCTTCACTTGCAAGAATTCGTGTATAAGATCTTTGTATCCAGACGTTGTAGTATTATATATAAGATTTCTTTGGTCAAACACCATTTTACCAACTTTTTCACACGCGAGATTAGCACCGCGATGGTCGCCATTTCTTTAATTTGTTGACTCCACTCGCTTTGACGCACTGATTCATGAAAGCGAATCTTCCACAAGTCAACCCGCTCACCGTTAAATGTTTCTGCAAGGTCCGCATAGTTTCTAAAAATAACATTTTTGCAATTAAGACATCTCAAGGTCATGACTGGGAGACTCCCTCTCTGTCGAATTATTTTTTCTTGGTTGGCATTTGCAACATCGAGACCAGGGAGGTGGGGGAAAGCCGCCAGCCAGTTTGTTTTGGGTTGTTGACATTTCAAGTTCGTGCCATTTTGTGCCCAGATCTCACGCGGTAGTCCTTCCATTTCAAAATGGCTGACCATGAATTTGATGTTAAACAGTGTTTAAACCTACCTGCGAGCAGGTCAAACTTTTTCGTTTTATTTCCGATTTCGTCACATCCTGTATTATTTAATTCTTCTATATTGCGAAATTCTCCTTGTATACAACATCGTATAACATTGTTTATTTAGTAACATCTTGTACCTGAAGGCTGGTCTGGCCAGCTGAAATATTGTACTCAACAAAATATACGCTGTTTTCAGCTTTGCTTTAACGTTTTATAAAAAAAAAAACCGTTATTGTTTTTATTTTAAATTTCTGACAGGATTTCAAGGGAATGCAATGTAAATGTGTGTAAATAGTAACCGCTGCAAAAAAATAAATTAATGAAAAAGCAAAGTATCTTTAATAACAAAAATTTTAACAGATTCGTGGATTCTAGCCTGATTCTCAGACGGTCCTAGGTCTCTCGCACTCACTCCTTCCCCTCCTCATCTGATGTTCTTTGTTTGAGGTCTTTTTCTTGACGTCATCTTACCGTTGAATATTTCCACCAATCAGAGTACGTTCAGTCCCATTCTTGAAATTCCCGATGGAGCAACAAAGGACTAACAACCACACCTGATTGGTGGAAATATTCAACGGTCAGATGACGTCAAGAACAAGCCCTCAAACAAAGGACATCAGACGAAGACAGGAGGGAGTGACTGCGAGCGACCTTGATTGGAGCGTATGAGAATCAGGCTAGAATTGCAAAATCATTGACGCGCTATATGCTAGTTACTACATAGCATACACCCCCGTAGATAGTCGTCACTGTCTACAAGCGGTGGCGAGATCGTTTCTACGGATATAATATCACGTTTGAAGAGATGTAAAGAATCCCTCTGGTTTTAATGTCAAGGTTTCTCCACAGTTTAAAACTCCACGTGTTCAAAATTTACAAAAGGTAAAAAGTTAACCACTACAAATGCTATAAACAATATTTAAGAATTAAATAGATAAAAGTTTGCTCTTAATTCTTAAATACAATGTTTAAAAGTTAAAAAGAATGTTCTTAATTTCGTCCGGTAGATTGTTTCAGTCGTTTATCACATGACATATGAAACGTTGTTGGCCTCAGGAGTAGCGGGATTGGGGTTTGTAGATATTCTCTTTGTAGATGAAGGTCTTGAAAATGCATAACATTGAAATTCGAAAGGTCTGATACGATTATTCGGGTGACTTCTTTAGCGAGAGTTGCAGCAAAATTCTTCAGCTAATATTTTACGCTGCACAAACTTGTGACATAAGGCATTATTTAAAATCTTGTAAGTCGCTTTGGACCCCTCCCTGTCTTTCCAGGCAAACAACATCTTTAATGCCTTTTTAGCAAGCTCTTCATTGTCCTTGTGAAAGCCTTTTATTTCACTATCTTGAAATTTAAGCCGTCGCGCGACTTCCTCCCAACGATCACCGAGCCTGCGCGCCAATTCCTCCAACTTGTTCCATGTGGGCGAACCTTCCTTCGGGACTAAAAAGACAAAAACAATTACGTTACATGAACGATAATAATTTAGAAGAACAGACAACAGCCCGCGAAAAGCCCATGCACAGAAAGCTACGCAGAACGTTTTTCCGCTGATGCATCAAACATAGTGTGATTGGTCAACAGACGTCAACGTGAGGCGAACTTTTGCATCCGTAACTATCGACACGACTGAAACGAGTATGTCTTAGTCATTCTTTGCAATGAGTTAAATTTAAACGCTGAAGGATTTATCTTAGCCACGGTTAAGCACGGTTTCATTCACCCTTCAGTAACAAACAACTCACTTTAAACGTTTGAGCAATGGGCTATAACATTTAATTTATTAAATTGTATCTCACCATTACATCATTTAGGGATCACGTGAGATTGCGCAATTTGCTAGCTCAGCTCAATGCGTTCTTGCTCAGCGAAGCAACAACACGTTTCTTGAAGTGTAGTCAAGAAATTTAGAATTCTAACACGGAAATACGAAATCGTGTTCTCCATCGCAAAGGATATATTGAAACCACATAAGTGGTTTAATTATATCTCTCAGTTAGTACGCGCGCTATGATTGGTCAATTTTCCGGTCCGTATTTTACAGTACGGCCCGCAAAATTTGAGAGTCCCAGCATCGGCCTAGCAAACGTTTAGAAAATGTTTTCTACATTAAAAATTATCCAGAGGAAACGTTTGGAGCTAAATGGGTTAACACGTCAGGTTAGAAAAACTCTCTTCAATGAAATTAAGCTTCAACTTTAGCTAAAAATTGATTAGCCGCGAATCAAAAAGCATTGACAATTTTCTCGAGTAAGCTTACGGCCTGGCGTACGCTACTGGTGTATACAAGCGTAACACCGTGCTTATGCACTAATTCACGCTCCCGTGAAAGGCACGGATTTTGTGCAAAAGCACAGGGAAAAAACATAGAGGCACAAGTTAGGCACAGGTTTGGCACGTTTTACAGAAGGCTTAGGCACAGTTTAGGCTAGCCTACATCTCCAAACGGCCGGGAAAGCGGCAGTGCGGGAAGAATACAAGTAAACAGGATAATTGATCTCCCGCCGTCGCTTTCGCTTGGAAAAAAAGGTTTCGTTGCATGAGAACAATCTTGCAATTAATCGTCACAACAATGTGTGACCAAAAAGCGCTGTGACACGAGCGCGATGAAAATAATAGTATTTCCCAAGAATATATACATAACGAGCCTTTCAGAGGCACAATTTAGGCACAACTTAAGCTCAATTTACGCACGAAAAAAAAGCTAGTCATGCACACTTTATGCACAACTTGTTCGTGCCAAGGCACACTGTAGAATCCGTAATTTGTTTTTGTAGGTACGTAATATTGGGTACCTTGCTGCAAATCGCTATAAATTTGTTATTTTTCGATCGATTTTTTTTTTTTCGATGATTTTTTTTTTGTAACGTGCCGAAATTACCGAACAGATCACCCACAAAACGACAGACGTTCTACACACGAGTTTATTACTTCTTCGACAACCGATCCCTTTTGTCTGGGATTCAATTACAATGACGTGATAGTTACGCAACGACAACACAGTCACAAATAATGTCACGCATTCATTTCGCTACACTATCCCCCCCTTACAAAAGGAACAAAACCCACAAAAGTTTACTAGAGTCTTTAAAATGTCACTAATCTGCTAATCAGGTATTAAAGTAAAACAAAGTCTTAGTCCATGTGATAATCAGCTGACCAGACTGGTCTTCTCAGTGCTCGACGTGGTCTTCCTTGTACTGCCTTCTTGGCCGGAGGCACAGAGTTGGAGTCCTGCTGCTCGGTTGAATCGCCATGAGTAGAAACCGTATCCTTGGTGGATCGTACCTCTCCTTTGCCAGCCTTACTTTCTGTTAACCAGTTGACGAAACTATGGCCTTGGTACTGCTTTAGTCGATCAACGTGGACGACTTTCGGTCGCGACCTGGGCCCTTTCTGGATGCGGTAGATCAGGTCATCAAGGCGAGACGTTATCAGGTATGGTCCTTCCCATGGCCTCTGGAACTTAGGGGTTCTTCCTTTCTTGCGCGAAGGGTTATGTAGCCAAACGGGGTCCCCAGGCTTAAAGCCACGCTGCTGTGCTCTATGATCGTAGTTCCGTTTTTGCCGCTCACTCCCTAACTTTAGATTTTCACGGGCAAATGCATGGATTCGATCCAGTCGGGCCTGTAGGTGGTGGACATATTCGGTCTTGTCCGCATTAGCACTTCCTTGATCAGGACGTCCAAACTCAAGGTCAATTGGTAGGTCGATCTGCCGCCCAAACATTAGCTCGCATGGGGTAAAGGAAGTGGTTTCGTGAACAGCGGAGCGATAAGCCATCATGAGGATTGGCAAATGGCTATCCCAATCTCGCTGATTCTCCGCTACAAACTTGGACAACATGCCTTCTATGGTCCGGTTAAATCTTTCAATCATTCTGTCGGACTGTGGGTGGAGGGGTGTGGTTCTAGTTTTATCCATCCCCAGCGTCTGGCACATTTCTTGAAACACCTTTGACTCGAAATTTCTTCCCTGGTCGGAATGTATCTGCCTCGGGATGCCAAAACGTGCTACGAACTCTTCAACTAGAACTCGCGCTACGGTTGTAGCTTCTTGATTAGGAATCGCATAGGCTTCCGTCCACTTCGAAAAGTAATCCCCAACGACAAGGATGTACTTATTGCCACGATCTGACACGGGCAGTGGTCCCAAGACGTCCAGTGCCACTCTCTCCAGGGGGGAACCCACGTTGTAAGTTCGCAAGGGCGCTCGGGGCTGGCGGGTTGGCCTTTCCCTGGAGGCACAGAGGTCGCATTCCCGACACCAGTCCTTAACGTCTTTCGTGCTTCCGGGCCAAAAGAACCTTTCTTTAACTCTTCCCAGCGTCTTCTTGATACCCAAGTGCCCTGCCGTTTCCTTGGTGTGGAGGTCGTAAAGGACATCCTTTCTGAGACCGGACGGTATTACAAGCTGCCAACGGACCTCGTCTCCGGCTTCAGATTCCCATCGTCGATAAAGGACACCGTCTCGTAGTGACAGACGTTCCCATTGACTCCAGAAAGCCTTGATTGATTTGTTTTCGATCGACACCTTTTCCCATGAAGGACGAGAACTGCAAGATTCCTTCCACGTGATTATTTTCCTTAAGTCTGCGTCGGCCAACTGACTGGTCCGAAAATCACTCCTGTTACCCATAGCAACACAGGCCTGCTTGGAGCTGTCGCTTCCGGTGAGGTTCTCTTCGGTCCTGGGCTCAGATTTTGGATCGGGCTGAGCAGTCCTACCATTGCCCCCCATGGGCTTCTCTGGACCTTGAAGTGCGCAACAGGGTATGACGTCTAAGCTTGTATTAGAATCCTCTTCTAATGTGCGTTCCCTCTTTTGTTCGAGACGATCGCAGTACCGGCAGTCACCGCATGGCCTTCTTGAAAGGGCGTCAGCATTCCCATGGTGTACACCAGAACGGTGTTCGATCTTAAAGTCGTAAGTCCCCAGAAGTTCTAACCACCTGGCGAGTTGGCCCTCTGGGTTTTTGAATTTAAGCAACCATTTTAAAGCACGATGATCTGTACGGACGAGGAACTGCCTTCCACACAAGTAGTGGTGGTAAGTCTTTACTGCCACAATAACCGCCAAGAGCTCTTTGCGGGTCACGCAGTAGTTCCTCTCACTCTTGCTCAGTGACTTGCTATGGAACGCAATCACCTTCTCTTCCCCCTCCTGGATTTGGGACAGTACTACACCAAGACCAGTGTTGCTTGCATCGGTGTCCAGGATAAACGAGCCATCAACTGTTGGGAAGGCCAGAATGGGGGCTGTCATTAACAAGGATTTTAGCCGACAAAACGCGTCTTCGCACTCGCTGGTCCATCGAAACTCTCTCTGTTCTTCGGTAAGCTTGTAAAGGGGCCTGGCAATATCAGCGAAACCACGAACGAAGCGCCTGTAGTACGAGCAAAGGCCCAGGAAGCTTTTGACGTCTTTGGCTGTTCGTGGGAGAGGCCAATTACGTACCGCATCGATCTTCTTGGGGTCGGTAGACACCCCTTGGTCGCTCACTACGTGGCCAAGGAAGGGAACAGATCGCTGAAGAAGAACGCACTTCTTTGGGCTTAATTTAAGACCTGCATCACGTAATCGCTGTAATACCGTGCGGAGCCTCTGAATGGCCTCTCGAAACTGACGACCATGGACTATGATGTCGTCCAAGTAGAGAAGGCAGACCTCCCAAGGGAGACCGGACAACACTTTTTCCATAAGACGCTCGAATGTTGCCGGGGCATTGCAGAGTCCAAAACTCATAACCGTAAACTGGTATAGACCGTTTCCAGTCGTGAAGGCAGTCTTCAGCTTGTCATGCTCGTCCATCGCAACCTGCCAGTAACCACTACACAGGTCTAGGGTAGAAAACCATTTGCAGCTGGCTAGCGCATCCAAGCAGTCGTCGATCCTTGGCAGAGGGTAACTGTCCTTGATTGTCACTTCATTCAGCTTCCGATAATCAACGCAGAAACGGGTGGTCCCGTCTTTCTTTCTGACCAAGACTATAGGAGACACCCAGGGACTTGACGACGGCTCAATCACTCCCTTCTGAAGCATTTCCTGGATTAGAGTGTCGGCTTCAGCTCTCTTATGTAACGGAAGGCGTCTTGCCGGCTGACGGATGGGCTGCGAGGATCCAGTGTTGATCTTGTGTGTTACCAAGCTAGTATGGCCAAGGTCATCAGAGGAGACAGCAAATACGTCGGCAAACTCAGTCAACAGCTGGGCAATTTGAGAGCGCTCCTCGGGGTCCAGTTGATGTGTGCTGCGCTCGAACAGGTCTAGCAGGTGCTCAGGGACACTATCGGGCTCTATTGCAGATGTCACTTCACCACCCTCCTCCTTTACTTGGCAGAGAGCCACGCTGGTGTGGTTGCCGTCAGGTTGGTCTACAAGTTCGACAGGTTCACATATCGCCGCCACGGTGTCCTTGTACAAGGTGCAAGGAGAATCCGTCGGGTTTAGCACTCGCAATGGGACAACGCCTGAAGCTGTATCTACCAGGCTTCTAGCCAGCATCAGTTGGTTGACTTCCATCAGTCTTGCCGTGGGTTCAAGTAGTCCTAGAACAGGGGCACACGGACCAACTATTTTGCCAGCTATTAGTGCCTCGCTTCTAGGGGGTACGACTTCTGTACGGTCAACGGAAACTCGAAAACAGCTGGGGGTAAGCGGTTTACTTTGCTTAGCTTCCGTGGCATTCCCAAACTGTAACTCGTAGAGGCCACCCTTAAGTACCAGTTGGCAGTCATATTGACGGATGAAATCCAAACCAAGGATCCCCTCGGGTTCAATGTCCGCGACCCACAATGGATGGTCGAGTTCCCGGTCGCCTATTTTGAGTGTCATTCTCCCACGTCCCAGGAATGACGAAGTACGTCCGTCGGCCAATTTCATGGTGTCATGAACGTTTTCGAGTTTTCCAGGGGTTGATGCTGATGCGCGAGAGATGATCTCCCACTTTGTAGACTTAAGGATGGTGATGTTGGCACCTGTGTCCACCAAGAACTTGACAGGTATGTCATGCACAAACCCCGTGACATACAGGCCATCTGTGTTAGCACCCACTGAATCTGTTTTCACGAAAGGTAAGGCGGGCCTTAGTGGTGATTGTTCTGTCGGGTTCCGGCCCTTGAACTCGACAGCGTCTCGTTTCCCGGACGCTCCTGAGATTGTTGGAAAGTTGACCTCCCCGAGGGCATAGGCAATCGATCTCCAGGCCGTTTAGGGCAGTACCGTTGAATGTGCCCCTTATCGCCACAGGCCCAACACTCTGGGGACGTCCAGGTCCTCTGCCAACTCCGTTGCGAGTTGTCTGATCCACCTCTTGGTTGCTGGACCAGCCTTTGCACCATGGTTTTAAGCTCATTAACCTCTTGCCGGAGTGCTGAGTCTACTGGCTGAGGATTCTGCGAAGTTACCGC
Source organism: Cladopsammia gracilis (assembly GCA_022457155.1). Lineage (NCBI taxonomy): Eukaryota > Metazoa > Cnidaria > Anthozoa > Scleractinia > Dendrophylliidae > Cladopsammia > Cladopsammia gracilis. The sequence continues at coordinate 60,544 of JAJGOT010000822.1, read as the reverse complement.
CTGCACTATCTTTGTTGCACCTCCGCGTTGTTTTTCAGCCGAGAAGAACGCCTCAACAGCAGCATCCAATGCCTCCGTGAGAGTGCCTGGTTTGGCTTGATGAACCTTCCAACGTAGCTCGGGGTCACCCATTGCCTCGATGAACTGGTCTTTGGCGATTGACTCTCTGATGGAAATTGGGGCATCGGGGTAGGCTTGCCTTGTAAGGCGCCGGATTGCTTGGGCCAGTTCTGGAAGGGTTTCGGCAGGTTGCCTAGAGCGGCTTCGTAGAGAAACCCGAAACATCTCTGTTCTGTTGGATGTCCCAAACCTACTATCGAGCGCCGCCACAAGGTCTGAATAGCTGGTACGCTGGGTCTTGTCGAGATCACCAAGTACTGCCTGAGCTGGGCCGCTGAGGCTGACCGCCAGGTAGGCGGCTTTGGTCCGCCTATCCCATCCGTTCATGTCGGAAACCAGCTCAAACTGGGCTTTATAATCCTCCCATGAAGATGAACCATTGTAAGCCGAGGGACGGACACGTGGCTTTTCTTGTTGCTGAGAAGGCTGGCGATATTGACTAGCTGAAAGAGGTGCCGGTAGAGCGCGAAAATCTTCATCCTTGGGCTCTGCAAACAAATCGGGAACACTCGGCGAGGTCGCACAACGACTGGTGCTTACTGGAACGTGACAGTCACGCTGCTTAGATTCAAGGGCATCGAGGCGTTCGCTCAGTACACTAAGCCGATTCTCTACAACACTATTTTGTCTGTCCATCCCTACACTTAGCGCCGATATCGCTTTTAGGACTTGATCCACAGTTGAGTCGCTGGTTTGTCCTGCTGGAGTGCTGGTCGCAACTGGTTCCGGTGATTTCGCCAGTACTGTATCACTGGCCGTGGGACGCATTTCCTCCGCATACAGGTCGATGAGCGGCCCAAAATTCACTTCGCCATCGTCATATTTCTCCATTCCTCTGTCTCTAGGTGATTTTAACCGCTGCCACCAATGTAACGTGCCGAAATTACCGAACAGATCACCCACAAAACGACAGACGTTCTACACACGAGTTTATTACTTCTTCGACAACCGATCCCTTTTGTCTGGGATTCAATTACAATGACGTGATAGTTACGCAACGACAACACAGTCACAAATAATGTCACGCATTCATTTCGCTACAGTACGTAATATTGGGTACCTTGCTGCAAATCGCTATAAATTTGTTATTTTTCGATCGTTTATAGTCATTCTTAAAATACATAATGCTCAGTAGCTATTAACTTTAATTGCAAAAGAAAAAATACCTACACTTCAAAACGGAGAAAATATGAATTGTGCCAGGTTAGATTGTAAATGTTACGCGTACTGTCCAAAATGGCCTCATTTTTGGTGACTTTTGTAAAATTTTCTTTTATTCAACCCTAAATGCAAAGGAAGACATTAATGAACTTTAGTTTTTTACTAAATCTCAACTTAATCTGAATTTTCATAATTTCAGAAGAGCTAAATTAAGTGTGAATTTTAGCCGTGTACACCAGTAGCGTGCGCCAGGCCTTATTGTTTTGGTATTTAGCTTTTAAGGTGATGTTACACGGGACGATTCGCAACGACGATTTTTAACGCAACAAAATTAACGACATGCATCTGGTTCTGCTTGAGAATTGCTTATTAGTTTTTATTCTTGACACAGTAAGTAACTTTAATTAGTCTAGAGTGACCTCTGGGTTGAACTTCAGACAACTTCCCACTCTCCTAGGGATGAGCCAATGGATATTGCAAAATATATTATAGAGCTAGGAGACAATAAATTGCTTTGATGGATCTTCCATCAACAACAGTTACAGCTAGTTATAGTTAATGGATATTTTTATAAGATTATAATGTTACCAGGAACTTGTTTTTTTGTAGGCTTCTTTTTTGCAGAAGGAGCTGTGCAATGAAAAGAAAAGCTAATTAGTGATTTGTAAGCCAATGAATACTACAAAATACATTATAGAGAAAACACAATAAATTGCTTTGAGGGATCTTCCATTATCAACAGTTTCAGTTAGTTACAATGGATAGTAAAATGAGCATATTTAAGAGCCAGACGTTCTTCGCAACCAACATTAATATACATAGAAGGCCTTCTCTGCAAAAAAGCATTGCTTTTGGTTGTTTACAGAGTTTTATATTTTTAGTGCAAATTGCTCGATAATTGCTTGTTAGTTTTTATTCTTGATACAGTAACTAATTAATCTAGAGTGACCTCTGGGTTGAACTTCAGACAACTTCCCACTCTCCAAGGGATGAGCCAATGGATATTGCGAAATATATTTTAGAGCTACGACACAGTAAATTGCTTCGACGGATCTTCCATCAACAACAGTTACAGCTAGTTACAGCTAATCACAACGGATAGTAAAATGAGCATATTTAAGACATGATTGCTTTTGCAGCCTATTGCGTGCTAGGTTGGCCACACCTTGCCAAAATTAGCCTCTATTTTATTCTAAAATATCACTATTAGATTATTGTTACCAGGAACTTTACGATCTTTTTTCCTTTTTGGGGAAGTGATACTAGCACTTATTTCCCTTTTTTTCTTTTTTGCAACTATACCTGTGCAACGAAAAGAGAAATAAATTTATTAGTGATTTGCAAGGCAATGGATATTTATATACAGAAAGATATAACCACTAATAAATCCATAAATGATGACGGCCTCCCAGACCAATTGGGCTAGTACGTGACTCTAAAATGAATCTTACGCCACAGGGTTGACAAGGTTGCTTTTATCTTGTGACAGACTGCAAAAGTGCGAGTCCACTGAAAAAAGCGGGGATAATTGAAGCGGTGGAAAAGAACTGGAGCAAGTCTGAATATAGAGAGTAATTCTGGGGAGAAACAAGGGTACGCGAGGATCGAGCAAGGATTGGCGCTAATTGCGCCTCCCCCACGTGCTTAAGAGGGTAAAAAAACTTGACTGTTTTCTAGTCTAATTTTGTGACCCTGCACAAGTAGATTTGGAGCGAATAAATAAAGGTGGCTTTATTCATGAGTTGCATTGAATGAAAGAAATGAAGAAATCAGAAAACATTTCATTACTGCAGAAACTTGCAAGCGACAACTTTTATATACGGACGCTTCTCGTTTTTGTCTTTTCTCCGCCGCCCCACGACTATTAACCTACATGTAGCCTATGCCTCTTAACTTACCCCACCTTTGTTACATAGAAAGCAGTTAAGCCGTGGTGTACTTTAATAACTTAAATACATTAATCCATTCAGTGTCATTAAGTAGTTATTTTTTTACCTTTGAAAACTTTGTAATTTAATCCCTGGCTGTGAATGTGATGTAATGTGAATTTTTTCTCTCTCAAATACTTCTAAAATTCTTCAAAAAAATTCACACAACATCAACTTACAAACCAGTTGAGGAATTTTTGGATTGCTTGAAACGTTAACGAGATAATCGTATAAAACCGATCTACGACAGCGCAAAAATAGTATTTAACCAGAGTGTCCCTTACAGTGCGGCCACTTGAACCGGGCCACTTGGAATAATAGGGATTGTCGGCTACGGTTGACTACGACAGTCGGATGCGTATTTGGTAGACTGGGTCGAGTGCGGTAAAAGGGCGCTAAAATTTGACGCTTGTTGTCATTCAGGCGGTGTTGGACACGGTCCACGTGACTTCATTCGTCCAATCACGCGTCACTTTAGTGATACTAATGGCGGCCTTCTTCACTCTTTCGTGTTGAGGTCTCCTCTCTGTTCTTGGATTGATTTCTCGTTTCATCGAACGTTTTAGTTTATCGTTTTCGGAGGGCCGAAAGAGAAATACCGTGGCAAGCTATAACCCAACTTGTAGCTTCAGGTGAGCATATTTTGTATCAAATTTGTTCAATGAAAACCATGTTGTCTTCAAAATCTTTGTTTACCACTAATGTGTGACACGGGTATTTAGTTTGCCCTTTCTTTGCATCGTTCGGTCAGTATTTGGATTTATTTTTGCACAGAATTAAAGTTTAATAGTTAAAATTTGAGAAAAGGTCGGGGGGCCCACTGGGGCCCCGCCGTTTTAGTGGTGAAAAATCGACTTGAAGTTGTCGCTTTTTTCGCGTTTGTCACGTATTATCTTGTAAGATTTCGCGGGAGGTGATGGCGTGATTGATGCACGCAAACTTGCTTTATCGGGATAAGAACAAACTTTTTGGAACTCAGAATACTATTTTTTAATGATTCCTTTTATCTAAAATACATATATTTTTTCTTCTAGGTATTTCAGGTTCTAAACGGCCCGAAGGCTCTTCACCCCATGTACAAATATATTGTTTTGATTACTGAGTCAGCTTCCATGGAATGTTCCTGCTTTCTTTTCCTGCATAGCTTTATTCAGGGAAAAAAAATATATAATAAATTTTTAAGTTGTGATCTCTCTGAATCTCTTACAGGAGTCATGATCTGGAGATGTTGCATGATTTTGTTCAGTATTTTAGTAATTTGCTGAGGGAGTTTTGGTAATGGTCTGGGGATGCCTGTTGACATTTTTATGGTTAGATTACATCCCGGTATGTTAGGAAGGAGCGTGATTCTAACATAGCGTTCAAGCATTTTTGCCATTTCAAGTGCTTTTAAAACTGGAAATTCATATCCAGGGCCTCAAAATAAAATGTTTTGTTGGATTTTCTTTCAAACATTAGCACAAAATCATACAGTAGGCCCCTTTTTGCACTGAGCCCTTCAAGTATTCCCTGACTCCTTAATCATGAGGTCTATTTCAAATTTGCAGTTTGGAAAAGAACTTGTAATACATTTCTCATAAGGTCCTGAAAATATTCTGTGCCAAATTTTGTTTTATGTAAAAAATATTTCTTATGTTCACAATACTGATAAAATTCCAGAAGCTAAAGTTTTTTTGGTTTGTAAAAACCTGCTTTACATCAATAATAATTGAAACTTTGAAAAATTTGAATTATTGGGCCCAAATTGTTTTCAGGAATATATATTTCAAGAAATGTAACAACTACTATAAGCAGTGTATACTGGAGAGACTCAATCATATAGACTACAAAGTAGGGAGTCTCTTATTTCTCTCAGGGATTATTTGGTGGGATAGTCAAGCAAGGGAAACATGCAAGCCAGTGTGCAAGAACATTGGCTACCTGAAACAATTTTCCGGCATAGACACTTGCATGTTTACCTCACTTGACTATCCACAAATAGGAAATAGGAGATTACTTGCAATATAAGACTGGAAAGTAGCACTTTTAAAAAGTGTTGAATTTAAGTAACATACTGAACATAATTTACTTAATTATTGAATATAGGAGGACTTGAACAATAAAAGAATGATGGTATCTGAGTCACTTGCTTTGTACATTGGAATCCAGGAAACTTTCATTTCAGCTTCCTTGAAAATTTTAATTGACATTTTTTGTAGTTGAATTATTTAGTTGGCAAGTTTTTTCAGTTCCATTTTCACTGTACATGCATGAAGATCTTTGCCAGGAAAGAAGAGGGTGAATGCTGGTATTGAGTCATTATTGGTGTCTGCCACAATGGAAGATACCGGGAAATATGTGATGTCATGTTCTATTTGCTCATTTTGTGTTGCAAATGAAAGGTGCAACCAAGTAAAAGTCTTGATTGTTTTGTTCTCTCTCTCTATCCCAAGATGCACCTATGCAGGAGGCTGGTCAGTTTCATAATAAAGAAATAAAAGTTAATTTATGAAATGTACAACCGATTGGCCAAAAAATACATTATTTTATAGAAAAATAGTATACAATAATGCTGATACAAACAATTAAATTTGTTGTAGCAGCAACATACAGTTCCCTAAACATTAAAGTAAAGTCTTTCCAGCTTTTCAAAAATGCCAACCATACAGTAATTTTGCAAGATGGACTTTCAGTGGTGCATTAGTAGAGCATTTAATTTCCAAATTTTTTTAGAAATTACCAGTGGCAGTAAGGTATTCATTACACTCTGCCCTAAAGAATAAACTTCTGCAAAACCAACAGTTCATTTTTCTTGCCTTGGCGCTTCTGAAACATCCCCGTGTAAACAAGAGCAAACGATTCTTCAGATTCACGCCAGTTTTTAAATTCCTCGCACGAATTCACTAAACAAAGACGAGAAATACGTGACGGTTGTAAACTTCGGCAAAAGATCGACTGACGGACGGTAATGTCGCCTTTATCGTTACGATTAACCTGCGATTAGGCGGATCAAGCGATCTTTCTTTTTAGAGCGCGAGTGCGCCGGCGATCGCACGTTGCGATCGGGACTTTCATCACTAAATTCGGTCCTTTATAGCTGTTCTAAGCATCCAAAATGCACATTTACAATAGCCAGTAGGTTAGAGAAAGATATAAAACGAAGAAGCGCAGTAATTTCTCCAAGAAAGCGAAGAAATCTACCTCTAATCGTCTTTGAATCACGGAGAGCAGAGATGTTGACTGGTTGGCGTTAAGATGCAAATAACTTAAAGATTAAATTTCTCCCAGCATGCAGCGCGAAGCGTGTCCAACACCGCCTGGTTGTCATTTAAGTTTTCACAAGTGACAGAAGACGGTCGGTTCACCATTTCCTTGCTTGAATTCTGTAAAATTAAGTTCAAAAGTTAAAAGAGCAAGACTGAAACAACATTTAGAGAAGATGTCTTTCGAAGATGTCAGAAACGCGCTGGTAATGGCTTACGCTGACGATTTGCTTGACGATGGAGAATTTTTGTTCCTGTACGATTATTACGAGCCCGTTAATCGTTCATATCCGTACTGGGATTTTGATCCCTTTTGTTTGGATTCATTTGATTCTTGTGAGTGTGAAGCCCACTTTAGAGTGGCCGAAGACAATCTCACAATTCTGCTGAATGGTTTTAAGATTCCAGCAACATTCAGGTGCCCACAGGGCGGAATGGAAGGACTTTGCCTACTGCTTAAAAGATTAGCCTACCCATGTCGATATTTCGATTTAATTTCGACTTTTGCTCGTCCAATTCCAGAGTTAATCTTTAATCTTTAATCACAGTTCGTAACCATACATAACTGATACAAATGAACTAATACTAACGTATAATCGAACAAAAATACAAAAATGGTTAACAGGACGGTAGTAGGGGGAAACCAAATTCCCATACTAAGACAGTTGTGCATGATCACGAACACAGTACTTGACTGGTTCTATGGAGTACATGGTTTTCGTTTAACCTCTTGGAATCAGCCATTTCTCTCCCCAGCTAACCTTCAAGAATACGCGAACGCGATAACTAGGCAAGGAAGTCCCCTCACTAATTGTTTTGGTTTCGTTGATGGAACGGTTCGCCCTATACGCCGCCCTGGAGAAAAACAGCGCATAGTGTACAATGGGAACAAGCGTGTACACGCGCTAAAATTTCAATCTGTGGCACTGCCCAATGGGCTGATAGGAAATCTTTATGGTCCGGTGGAGGGTCGACGTCACGATGCAGGAATGCTTAAAGATTCTGGCCTGCTAACTACCTTATTCGTACTAATTTTCGCGAGGCTTTAATTTCGCGATTTTCGCGATTTCTAAAAAATCGCGAAATTAAAGACTCGCTAAAATTAGGATACGCGAAAATTAAACACGCGAAATTTAATACACTTCTATAATTGCGTTAATCAATGATTAACGGCGTTTATAGCTACATGGTAATTGTCATCAGTCTATTTATCTTCTACTTCAGCACTTTCTTCATCCGAATCACTCATTTCATTCTTCTTCTTGTACATGTAGCTCTTTTAAAACATCTTTCGTGCAGTCATCAAAATGTCCATTTAGGTCAGGCTTTTTATAATTAGCCAACACAAGCTCTTAGCTCCGTCTGAGGACCCATTTAAAGATATAGACAGTGCATCACAGTAATAATATAGACATTGCACAAGGCTGTATCGGAAGACATACATAAATTGTATTTCATTATTATTCATCTATAGTTTTGTTCTGTTTCAAGGGTGTTAAGCATTTATAATCATTACAGAACTGTATGGCATAGGTATTTAAAATCATATTTTTATAATTGACTATTACTAAGTACAATATTGCATTAGCATTTGATTGATTTGCAGTATTTGCTTGATTAGTCTGCGGATTATAAACGCTATTTCTATTACCTAATTGCAAATCATGATTGCAAATCAATCGTCGTTTAAGTGATCATTCAATAAAAAACGGTTTTCTAAATCTGTCTTTTGTCAATTTTCGCGAAATTAAATGCCCTAAATTTATCATTTTTTGCAAAATCGCGAAAATTAATGCTCGCGAAATATTCGTGTTCCAAATTCGCGAAATTAAGTGCCCGCGAAAATTAGTACGAATAAGGTAGCCTTGAAAGAGTAGCTTACAACCCAAGAAGGGACGTCCTGTGTCTCTATGGAGACCCCGCCTACCCTCTTCGTCCTCATTTAATGGCCCCATACCGAATAGGGGAGGTCCTAGTATTTACAGCAAACATGCAAGCATTTAACGAAGCAATGAGTTCTGTTAGGGTGTCGGTTGAATGGCTTTTTGGAGATGTCTTGAACGACTTCAAGTTTCTAGATTTCAAGAACAACTTAAAGCTAGGATTAAGTGCAGTTGGAAAGCATTATATAGTTGCTGCACTTTTAAGAACACTCTTACCTGTCTATATGGTAACAATACTTCAACATTTTTTCAACTTGATCCCCCAACCGTTCAAGACTATCTGGTCTAATAGTTTATAATATAGTACACAAACTGAGCTGATGTGTAATAGCTAGGGAAAGATTTTAAAACATCCCCCATTTAATTCAGAATCAAAACTTATTTGACATTTTACTTTCCCTCGTGTGCACATGTTTTCACTTATCATATTTTCAGGGTTGTTGATTTTACCAAGTACAAATTAACAAAAAGTAAGATAAACAGAACACCTTAGAAACTGAAGTTGGAGTTAAGATTTCTTCTGGATTCTAATTTCATTATCATTGTTTGTTGTAAAATTAAATGCATTAATTATGCTTTGAGGTAAGACAATAGAATGATAGAATGCAATGGTATCCCTTTATGACAAGTGTAACAATTTTATTATGAACTGCCCACAGTCAAACTCAATTCAAACTACAAGTTCTAACAACATCTACAAGTTCAAGCTTGTGACCACCATGGTAAACATAATCAACGCTTGCATTAAAAGAAAACAAGAACACAAAACAAGTCATCATTTGTTTTTAACTAAAATCCATTTAAAAAAGCAGCCAAAGTTAAGCAATGGCATGCATTAATATATATAGATAGCCCAAGCCTAACAGCGTCGCACTTTGAACAAGCTTAACTAAGGTGAAACTTAACTAAGGTAAAACTTAACTAAGGTGAAAGGTTGGAAGCACAAGAATTAAGATTGACGAACGGGCTATTTTCAATTTTAGCAATTCTCAAAAACAGTATTACGCGACCGTCTGCACAGTACATTTTTATAGACCGTACAAAAGTTCACAAAAACAACTTTTCTGTCTAGAATAACTAGTACCACTAGTTTCCGAATAAAATACAGTTTATGTTTGTCAAAAATTGCCCGAGAAACTGATTTGAAAATCAAAAATTGCAAAAATACACAAACATATTTGCATAAGGCGATGCGAGCGAAGATAGAACTGTACTATAAAATCAAAGTCTTGTTTTGTTTACATAAAATCGCCTTTCAATCTATGTAATGAATGAACAAACACATAAAAATGGACAACACAATCTTCTTTCGAAAAAATTTATTCAAATCTCATAGGTTCTATGAGTATGGAGCTGCGCAGCCAGGCCTTCGGCCTGGCAGTGCTCCGCTAAAAGTTGCACACAACAAATGAGTGTATGATAATGGTACAACAAACCATGAAATACAGTAAGTTATAAAGTATTTCAAAAGACAATGAATCTTTTCAAACAATTGGTGTCCTTAACAACAAACCAATTGCTTAGCTCAATCGCCAAGCAGTCAATATTTTAGCCTTTTGACATTTTTTGCAATAAAGCAACAATTAAATTCTGAGTTTGTTGAAACTGCTGCTGCTGCTGCAGATTAAACTGCTGTTGTTGTTGCAGAGCTTGTTGCTGTTGGTGCTGCTGCTGCTTCTGAAGCATTTGGGCTTCAAATTGCTCTTGACGCTTCTGTTGTAAGGCCAATTCTTGCTGGCGAAGGGCTGCTTCTTCCTTTTTCACATCCGCCTCAGCCTGACATTTGGCTTCAAAATACTGCAGACCATCATTGCCACGCCTCCTTTTCCTCTTTCTTGGTTTCTCACTCTCACTATCTTCTTCGTCTGAATCAGCACACTTTGACTTTGCCCATGTATTCAAAGCTGCATCTCTTATGGCCATAGCCAAGTATTAAGGCCTGATTTTGGTAAAAGAAGGATAAACCTACAATCTTTCATCAAATTAGGTAAATGAAGCTAGAACAAGACGCTGGGGGAGCGTATGCTTGGGCCATGTTGTTGTATTAAGCATATTGAGATATATGTCTGAGGAATCTGCATGCACCTTAGTTACTGTTTGATCATAGGAAGTATTGGGATAGTGTGAACAGTCTAACAAAGAAGCGCTTTAACCTTCGAAAAGAAGTAGACGCCGCGCGAAATAGCGTGCCCACTGTGTTAAAGACTAGAGCAAAAAAAAAAAAACAAAGCGATACCTATTTTGCACTTGCCATTGGGAAAATGGCTGCATATCAGAGACTCCCGATCGTTGTTATTAGTTTTAACTAATCTTGTGGCTGGTTCAATTTATCTCTGTAACTGGTCTGTGTTCCCGACACTTTTGAGGTGAATGCAAATGTAGCCGTCAGTGACCTTTCGAAGCCATGAATCTTCGGTTTATCTATACCTGCCAACTTTTTCCGAGTGATAGGCGGGAGCAGTTTTTGGTGGACGTCCCAGGATTTCCGAAGGCGGCCCGACCAAACCCGATCTATCCCGAAGATGTCCGAAGTTGTATTTTCATGAACGTAGCTATATTTTTAATTGGATCTTGCGATCTGTTAAGGCTGATAGCTCAAATCTGCAAATCAGGCGTGAGGAATGGCTCCATAGGCGTGATCGAAGTTTTGCACTCGCAGACGGGAGAGTTGGCAGATGTAGTTTATTTTGCCTGGTCCAGACCCAGGATCAAACGACTTTTCGAGTTAAAGTTTTGCTGGATGTGGTATTCCCGCCGTTATTACTCATGCGCGTAGCGGCATGAGTTATAAAATGGCCTCACGATTTTGTGTCACGATTTTGCATGCAAATTTATGTACACATATTTTACATTGTGCTCTTCCGGTTCATAGCTTGCCATTTACACTTCCTGTTTAGTGACTTCCGGTTACTTTCACTTCCGGTAAAACAGCGTTACTGAAGCGTCACGACAGCGTCTCCTACAACCCTACTTACACAACTAATGTTCGCGTTAGGTATATATAACACGTAGAAGAATCACTGGCTTCATTGTGGTACAGCCTTCATTTACAAAACATTCAATAGTAAACAACGTGGTTTGCAGGAACGATGACTGAATGAAAGGATAAACTCTTCTCCATGTCGGACATCTTATCATGCGCATGAGTATAGGCTGCTTGCAGCCTCTTGTTATGATAAATTTTGAATTAAACTTATAAATTTATTCAAAGTTAACGACAGAGGTGATAATTTACTCACTCACTCAGGAGGAGATAAACAAATTTAGCCTTTGGAATATATTTTTTCGTGTTCCTCAGTTGAGGCAAAATGTTTCAATTTGCACAATGTAGAAAGTAATTTAAAACCTTTCCAGTAATGCATAACGCAGTTATTTCTTATTCCTTCGTATCCGAAACAGAGAAGAAAATTAACTGGAAGAAGTGATCGCTTTAAGGCTATTTTTGGCAGCGAAACATTCACTAGCGCAAGCGAGACTCACAGGAAACGTATCGCAAGACGTGTGCATTGTTTGCATTTTTCTATTGGCGGTGAATTTTTGCACCCGAAATTCCAGTTGGCGGTTCTGTTCCTTCAGCTTCACGGAATAAAATTCATGAAAGGCAACAACCGTAGGAAGCAAATTAATTGGGATTTCTACCACACTTATATTTCTTCCTGCCCTGTCCAGTGTTCACTTTTTATTAAACTAGCGCTATGTCTTAGTCTAAATCTTCTTCATGTTCGGTTAAACATGTTTTAGCGGGTTTCCGTCCTGAAGGTGTCGTGGCATTCGTGCAGAGTGTAAAACACTTCTGCAGTGTCTTCTTGAGTTTCTTTACGCATATTAAGTATGCAACCGTTAGATGCAACTGAGAAAACGAAACTCACACTTTGTCACGTTCGCCTCGCATCGACGAACAACAGGTGAGAAATGGGCAATCCCATTCCGGTCCCCAGAGTTGCGCACGAGAGTGTTAGATCCCGATTGCGAATTTGTGCACTGCGAAACTGCATTCCTATACTTGGCCGCTGCGCCCAAGTAACAGGTTGTAGACTTTAAGCTCTCGAAACTGTGTTTTTCCCGCATTTCTAGTGTGGGGAACGATATCATTAAGATCGACCGAAATAAGCAGCAATTTTATATCAAAGAACGGAAGGTTGTGAACTTTTGCGATCGAAAATCTGAGTTTTAAATCTCGCACGCGTTCCAGATGAAGTTGTTGTTTCAGTACCGTATAGCAATGGTTCCATTAGTTGGAAAATTACATTCATAAACTGCAGTCGTCTGTAAACATTAGCCCACTGTCTTGTAATTTTAAATTATTAAAAGAAAAAAATTATCTGCGCGCGAAATTTCAGCACAGGTAGCGCTCGATGATCGCGCTTGCAAACAACACCGGAGATTTCGGTGTGACTTCCGCTTGGAAGTAAATGGAAACGCTGTATGGGCATAGCGGAAGATATGGGGGGATTTTAAGGCTATTCGCAGTCCTTCAAGAAAAACATGTGTGCAATCGGCTACGGACTGGAGGAGTCCGCCAACCAACGGGTTGATCCGCGAAATTTTACCGCTGCACTACACACCGTGTGCTAAAGTGAAAGCGAAAGACCAGTAATTCTAGTCACATTTGTTCGTCATCATTCGCCGTTCTTTTTAGTTTGCATTCGTGTCCGCGCGCAGACCGCTAAATCTAAAGACGAAATACTGGGGCGATTTTAGAGACAATCGTCTCGCTCGGGCGGTTATATAAATCAGAGCTAGTGCCGGTATTTACTTCGCCCGCACGCCATGCGCTAAATTATCGGGAAAATCGGACTACGGTTTAAATCAGAGATTACGCTCTTGCAGCGTTATCATTTCTCGGTTTTCTAAGCGGCCATCCTAAACGTACGCATCCTGTAAAAAAAAAAAAGAAAAAACCTGGAAACTTGTGTATTTTTCTTCTTTGTGGAACCTTATGCGTAAATGTGTGATTTTTTGAGACGAAAGAGAAGACAATAGCACTATTCGGCTATCGTTTGCCGGTTTATCCCGCCTACTGCATGATATTGAGCAAAGCCATGCGTTCATGGAAACCAATTAATGAAGCTCTTTCGGAGCGTCTTTGAATAACAGTGGCCTGTATCATTCTGCGCGATGAGTTTCTCTAATGTAATTATCTAGTTCTAAATCAGGGTTTTCATGCACGTGTGGGTCGGGCTTTTCCTGGTTTAAGAATGTGTTAAATTGTAAATGAACTTAAATTGCATTTTCGCTTAATTGTGTTTTTACATGACCCGCTGGTTCGGGAAATTGGTTGACCACTTAATTGCTACGTTATCGAATTTAAATAAATTATTACTGTTACTATACGAAAGTTGCTTGAAAGTTAATTAGGAGGAATTCTGAGTAATGGAGGGGAATAAGGTATGGTGTGGGAAGTTTGTGATGTTTGCGTGTCGCCATTTTTTGTTCGAATTTTTTTTATTTCCGTAGTTTATGTCCTAATGGTGGGGGCAGGAGCGGATTCTTCCCATAACTTAGTCTTACGCGGTGAGGTAATGAGTATGCAGTGAGGATATGGTACTATTCTGGCTGTCAGCGTTTCCTTCCATACCTCTTTTACGATGTGCGAACTCAAATACGTGTTGAAAGCTTGAAGTTCGTTCTTGCTCTAGCTCAGGTTGTTCTATCTTCATAAAGATGTTCCTTATAAGACCAAGTGAAAGCTTTTCCATTGCGACAACAAGGCCTGGCTGTACTCCCCACTAGGAAGGCCCAAAGGGTAGCGAAGGAAGACGTTCTTTGAATATAGAGATGGTTCACCTCCGACCGCATGTAATTAAGAATATTAGCAGCTACCGTCAGATGCATCATTTCTTGAACTAAAATCGTTTTAATGACTGCTTGAATTTCGAGGTTGTAGCTTTGCTTGATGGAGGCCAAAGCAGTGTGATATATAGGAATAGTTGAACTAATTCCAGAGCAGTCTGTAAGTCCTTTCGGAGGTTTTCGACAGAATAATAGTTCTTTGGCTCACCGATAGGGAGCTCGTCGTTGGAAAGCCATTTCAAAATGACTTCATATTTGGACTTCGATAGGTCACGGGAAACAGGCATATAATTTGGATGCGATAAAGGTAGTCATTTTGATAATCCTCCTTTTGTCTACAACGTCGTAATTTCCAAGATCTACGAAGTTTTCAGTCATGACTGGATATAAATTTGCATATTACTAAAAGATGGGGGTATATATCATCCAACCATGTTGGTTCTAAACCCTTAGTCTTGTATTGATCGAATACAAGAATAACAAACATCGAGTTTTCTAGCAAGTTAGTGTCAGTTTCGCATAAGTTCGAGCAGCTTTTGTTTTGACTTTCGACAGAGTACATAAATGGATAAACCTGACCATCAATAAAGCTTCTGTTATTTTTGGGATCTTTTGCTTCGATAAAAAGTGTTGCAATTCCATTTGTGATTACATCAGATGGTACATGCAAAGCAGGTTGGCCAACCGTTGGTCCCCCAATAGAATCACTGAAATATTTGGGACAATTACATGGTTCGATTTTAACGAAGGCACCAGGAAAAGGTTTCCCAAACTTTGTAGCAAAAATTTGAAGAGAGTGATTGGATGAAAAAGTATATTGATTTGAACACAAAATTGAGAGCGGAAGCAAAGAGCGAATCCGAGAAAGAATTTTTCAAACTTATGAATAATTCAGACTTTGGAAAAACGATGGAAAACATTCGTAACAGGGTGGATATAAGTCTGGTCAATTCGGAAAAGAAAGCAAAGAAGTTAGCAGCAAAACCCAACTTCAAGCACTGCACCATCTTCTCAGAACATTTGTGCGCGATCGACATGAAAAAGAAAAATCTTGTTTTTGATAAGCCGGTATATCTTGGAATGTGTATCCTCGATCTGAGTAAGACTTTGATGTACGATTTTCATTATAACTACATCAAACCAAAGTACGGTGAAGAAGCAAAGCTACTATTTACCGATACGGATAGCTTAGCATATGAGATTGAAACAAAAGACTTTTACAAAGATATAAGTGATGATGTAGTTGCCAAGTTTGATACGAGCAATTTTTCGAAAGATCATCCATCAGGTATACAGGTAGGAGTAAATAGGTAAGTGGTGGGAATGTTCAAGGATGAAGCTGGTGGTAAAACTATAGAAGAATTCGTAGGACTGAGGTCGAAGCTTTACAGTTATAAGATGCATGAGGGAGAGGAGGAGAAGAAGTGCAAAGGAGTAAAAAAGTCAGTAATAAAGAAAAGCATAAAATTCGATGATTATAAGAAATGTTTATTTAGCGGTGGAAAACAATACCGAAAGATGATTGTCATAAGGAACCGTAAACATGAGATATTTACAGAAGAGGTGAATAAGATCGCTCTTTCAGCAGATGATGATAAGAGAATAATATTACCCGATAGAATACACACACTTGCACATGGTCATTATTAGTTATAATTAATCGTTTTCAAGTCGACTCGAAACTATAAATTTATAGATGAACCACACAACTCACAAGTCGTGAGTTGTGAACCATTTTCTCGATAAAGTAATGTGATTAATGAAAATGCGTTAGAACCCGCGAGTCGCGAACTGTTAACCATTCTCTCGATAAATTAATGTGAATGATCGATAATTTAATGAAAATGCGTCAGAACAGTTCGCGAACTGTTTACGCGTGCACACGTGTGTCGTGTGTGCACGAACCATCTTCTCGATAAATTAATGTGAATGATCGTTAATTTAATGAAAATGCGCCAGAACCCGTCAATATACACTACTATTGTAGTTTTTTTTCAAATCTGATAGCTTTTCGCTCTGTTCAATCGCATGCTTGTTCAGTTTGTTTTTCAATTCTGAATTGAAGTCTTTTCAAACACGATTCTCTGCCATTTTACTGCTGTATTTCATGTTGTTTGTCGTTTTATAATCGGTTTAATTTCCGTAGAAAACCTCGGTTTTTGTAATTTTAGCGTAACGTGGTCACGAGCAAACTTGCAAACATCCCGCCGCCAAGATAAAAAACTAACATAAATAAGCTAAGTTTTTTGACATTTTCATACAGTCAATGGCAATAAATTAACACTTGAGGTTTGATTTGTGTAGACTTTTGTTTCCACCCGGATATTTACGATGTTGTTCTCCGTTTAAAACGCGTTGAAAAGGAGTGAGCAAATGAGTGAGCGAGAAAAATTATGCTCAATGGCATTAACACGCGCTATTTCTATGATAAAAATTTGTCTATACGCACGGGCGTGCGTATGGTGAGTTATAGATGCACGCTCGCGCTATTGAGTTAGATTGGGCGAATTTCCTAGCTATGTTATAAAATATATTTTCCCAATTACCTTCGCTTATTGGCAAAGTGTTGTCCCATTTCGTCGGACCTGTATGACTGCGAGGACTGCCATTTTTATTAATGAATAGCCAATAGAAGTCTTTTACTTTTATTTTGTCAAAGTTTAGTTCAATAGTCTCATTTTGCGAGAATTTAAGAGAGTTTCTCATATATGAATCTTTTGAGATGTCTTGCTCACAGAGTCTCGCTTTTGTCAGCAAATGTTTCGGTATGGCACTGATAACTTGGTAAAGTTGAAGAAAATTTGAATGGCAACGGTATTTTTTACTAAAATCTTGGAATGATAAGAAATTACCATTTTCATCTAGGAGAACCCTAATTGTGAGAATGCCTTCTTTTAACCATTCACTATAGTAAAAAGACTTTCCTGCGATAAGAATTTATTTGTTGTTATACAGGATTAAGTCATTCAGTTGATCACCACTAGTGTAGAGACATTTTAGTTCGTTAAAGAAATTAAGAATTTCGCTATAAAAAACTGGGAGTTTGGGTAAGTATCTTGGATCATAATTGCATTTTAAAAGGAAATTCAGACCCCCACACATTTTGAAAAAATGGTCTGGAACTGTTCTCCAATTTCGGATTCCTTTGGATAGTAATCTAGGAAATGAATCCAAGCTAATCTTAAAGCTTTAATCATCACTTCGACATTTACCATACGAATTCCGCCTGTGCTTAAATCTTGATAGAGACTTTCTCTTTTTATTTTGTCATTCTTATTTTTCCAGAGGAAACTAAATAGTTTCTTTTTAATCATAGGCGCAATCTCCTTTGGAACATTAAGATTAGATATTGAGTAAATTAATTGCGATAGTCCCAGAGACTTAATGATCAAAACTCTCCCGAATAAAGTCAGATCTCTTGCCCTCCACATATCTAGCTTTGTTTGCAGTTTCCTCAATTTTAACATGAAGTTATATTCATCATTTTTTTTCTCATCATACGAAACATAGATACCTAACACTTTGACCGGGGAACGTAACCATTTCAAATTTAAGGGAGTGGTCTTATTTGTTTCCCATTTTCCCAGCCAAATAGCTTTGGTTTTTTTAACATTAAGATGTAACCCCGAAATGTCACTAAAATTTTTTACAGTTATCAGAGCGTTCTCTGTCGAGATCATATCAGCACAAAAAAAGATTCGTGTCATCTGCAAATTGGCTTATTTTAATCTCGTTTCCAAATACAGTGATTCCCTTTATGTCTCTATTCTGGCGGATTTTATTGGCTAATATCTCAGTCGACATAACAAAAAGATATGGCGAAAGCGGGCAGCCTTGTCTCACACCTTTTGAAGGCTTGAACCACTTTGTTGCAAAGCCATTATTCACTACCGCACTCTCGATATCGGAGTAAAACAAAGTCACTCACTTTTTGAGACTATCTTCGAAATTAAACGTGTCTAATGGTCTCAGTATAGTGACCACTCTAGGGAATCAAACGCTTTCTTGAAATCAAGTGAGATTAAGATTCCCCCCTTTTTTCTGTTTTGGTATGTTCCATTACGTCGTTAATAAGTCTAATATTTTCTCCAATATATCTACCTTTTATAAAACCTGTTTGGTCTGTATGGACTAAATCTGGAAGAACTGCTTCTATTCGTTTGGCGATGGCTTTGGACGCTATTTTGTAATCAGTATTGAGCAGAGTAATTGGTCTCCATTTAGAGAGCTCCAATAAGGACCCATCTTCTTTTGGCAGAAGTGTAATTATTCCTCTCCGTTGGGAGATAGAAAGCTCGCCTAAAGCAAAAGCGTCATTTAAACTTTCGATGAGATCATTTCCCAGTAGCTCGAAGAAGAATTGATAAAATTCGACCGTAAAGCCATCACTGGTGATTTTTCATTTTGAAAGGTTTCAAGTGATTTTTTGCACTCTTCAGTAATTCAGTTAATATGATTCTATGTAGTGACTCGTGCTGATAAGTACGGTTCGCAGATGATTTTAGATGTAAATCGAAGAAGGGAACTTATCGGAGGGGGACATTGGGGGGTAGCCCATACCGCAATACCGCAGCACAAAATCAAAAATACCGCAATACCGCAAAGAAAATCGACAAAATACCGATACCGCAGGTATGGATATCAGGCAGGTACAAATATTTTTGGAGGGATGTAGGATAAGCGATCTAGTTACGGTCAGTTGCGCGTTTTACGTAGTCGTAGTAAGACCTACCTTGTAGAAGGAACTAAAGCTTTCGCAGCAAATGACTACGTGACACTCTCGTAACAGTTCCAGGTTGTATACCGAAAATGTTAATTGCTCTCTAGAAGTGATATCCCTTTGTCCTCTTAACACTCCGAATGTGTGGTTCCAGAAAATATCCATACCCCCTCCACGGATGGTCTTTCAGTTTAGACCCCCTCCCCCCCCCCCCCAACTCCACTAGAATTTCCGTTCCAGCGGGGTTCTTTGACGACCCCCCACCTCCCAGGATCCAGGGAGGAATTTCCGACTTTTCTTTTTACCCTTTTCAAATTCACAACTGTGTGCATGTCATGCTTAAAAAAAAAACGTTCACTTGGTTTACACACAACATTTGTGACCTCTCACACGAAAACGATACTGACGGCGCGGCTATTTGTTCGAGCCGTTCAAGCCGTTCACTTGCCGTTCATCAGCCGTTCATGAATGGCAGGAGGCCGTTCGAACGGCTGTGATTTCGTGATAAGCCGTTCAAAAAATTTATTCAGCCGTTCGAACGGCTGTTGCCAGCCGTTCAAAAAAAAAAATCTTCAACCGTTCGAACGGTTGCTGCTAGCCGTTAAAAAAAAAATCTTCAGCCGTTCGAACGGCTAGGGCTATCCGTTCGGAAAAAAAATATTCAGCCATTCGAACGGCTAATGGTTTACCTATTCCATAGAATCCGAATCCGGAATCCGGAATCTTGAGCGTGAAATCCTAAAAGCCGGAATGAACCAAAACATGAAAAATAAATAAATATCCGTTTAATACCCGTTTAATTTTTCGTACTTGACATCGCGTGGCGCAGTTTTCCGATTCCTTACTTTACCTTTTTACGCCAAAATTTTGACTATAGCGTAGCCTGATTGTATAACGCACGCTGTGGTCTAAACTTAGTATAGTGCGACACATCGCGCTTCGTTGTCAAGCACATTCACAGGCTTAGCCAATCTATAAACAGGCTAGGATAGATGAGAGTGAAAGCGGCCCGTTGAAACGAAGTAGTCGCGATTTTAAATTTGTCACATTCCATCATGAGTTTATGAATGTCACTATTGTTATACGGTAGAGATTACACAAGTCATCTGGGGATCTCTAGGAGTGTAATTTCATAATACTACTTGGGGAATGACAGCAAAGGTCAGCGAATCATCAGCCAGTCAAATACCGAAATACCGCGCAAAAAAACGTGTTTCACCGAATACCGCAGTCCGAAATAATCAAATACCGCATACCGCAGTCTCAGACAATACCGAAATACCGCGTTCAAAAATAAAATTTACCGAAATACCGCACGAAAAATGGACCAATACCGCGATACCGCGAACCCCAATGTCCCCCTCTTATCGTCTGAGATGACCCACGTGAATTTCAGACTCGAGTGAAAGTTATAGACGAAGGAGGCGAAATATTCTATTTCTCTTTTGTCGCAGGAAGTTGCACCAACAATGAAACGTTTGTAGAGGTCCCGTGTCCGGTGGGCGACGATTAAGCACGCATAATTGAGTCCAAATTTGCTTTCCGTCACGACACCACCTGTTTGCTGGTAATAGCTGACTACAATAATTTTTCAAAATTCTCGCATCCCCCTCTCCCACAAAAACGACCCCAGAATCCCGTTTTGGTGCCTAGACTCCCTATCGTTCTGGCTCCGGTTGTTTAAAAGGTGGATAGCGCTATCCACCGGATAAAACACTATCCAGTGTGGATACTGAACACAAAGAATTTTGTTGATATTTATCCGCTGGATAGTGATTTATCCGATGGATAGCGCTATCCACCTTTTGAACAACCGGGTCCTGATCCATGAAGTGGGCAATTCACATGCAGTGCTAAAATATATATCACTCAAATAAAAATAATCACATATGTCTAGTTTTAGAAAGCTTTAATCTATTTTAAAGAATGACATGATAAATATTTGAACTTAAAAAACTAGACCTTCGTTATTCAAATTGTAACCAAGGTTCCTATAATTTCTATTTTAACTCTGCCATTGAAAAATGTGTTATTATCAATATTATTATATATTTCTTTATCGTATGAATTATATCAGTAAAGAACCAATGAAACGCATGTTATCATCGTATTGCATACATAGCAATGTAATGGGTGTTTTCCTACTCAGACGTACGTTTCTCAATTTCCCGATTATATTTCACGCTCGAAAAACGCGCGCTAAATTAATCACTGATTAGAAGCATCTACTATTTTCTTCATGGACACAAGCTGGCGGAAGCTATCGCGCCCTCTTGTCGGCATGCGCTAATGTTCACCTTTTTTAACTACAAATTTATAGAAACTATAATGTACTTGGCGACGGAAAATAACAGCAAATGGCCTATTGTATTAACGATGATCGGTGATTCCCAAGAGGCAAATAATCCCAGAATGTAGCAACTTTGAATAATTTACTGAACACGAGGGGTTTTAAAAGCATTTAGAAAATGGAAGACGTGAAGAAAGCAAACTTGACGACCCAAATTCGCCGAGTTTCGTCGAGACTATACACATGAAACTAGGTAAGGCCGTTTGTACATATACTGAATGTTATCATACTTAAAAATACCAGAAAACAAATCGGTAGTTTTTTCACGGGTCAAACAAACTTGAATTTCTTGAAGTTCATAAATTACGCACGATAAACATCTTGTTCTTTCTTTGCTTATAGTTGTTGCTGGGAGCTTCCGATTTTTTCCGATTATTCAGCAAAGTTTTCAGTTGCATCACGCTTTCAAGTAATGGGGTGCGTTGTAGCCTTATTTTAGCGTTCTTGCAACAGCTGAGTCAAATACGCAAGCATAACATTTGGAAGCTTAAGTTCAGTATTCGACTGTGCAGTAATTTCTGTCCAGTCGATTTCGTGGAAAATTGCTCACAGTAAAGCTTGAAGTCTTGGAACTTATTGAGCTTAATTAGAAAAAAAATCTGTCGTCGTGTTATGAAAATATTCGCGTTTTCTGAAAAAACGGGGTTTTCTAAAACCGCTTGTAACTTTTAATCGCTTATCTTATATTCACTAAAATTTAAAGTCCTGTATAATTTGAAGACTCCTTTATCGCCCTACCAAAACTTACAGAAATCGGTTAACGCTTGCATGCCGAGAATTCGATTTGTAAAAGGGAGCATCCGCGCCGCTAAATAGCCGCGGGCCATCTTAAACCTACACTGTTTTGTCACCGATAACTCTTTGAAATAACGATTTTTACAATTCAAAACATTGATACACTGCCCAAATATGGTAAAAAAGTTATCGATATACGCTGTCTACTTAAGCAATAGAACACATTTTCTATGACTTTACCGGCGTAATAGAACCACTTGGGATGTTGGGAGAACACGAGAAAAGCTTGTAAACCACGAGCCGTAGACGAGTGGTTTACAAGCTTTTCGAGTGTTCTCCCAACATCCCAAGTGGTTCTATTACGCCGGTAAAGTCATAGAAAATGTGTTCTATTGCTTTTATGAAATAACTATGAAAAGCGTTTGGAAAGAGAGAAATTTGTTGTAGTTTTGTGCCGATCAAGTAGCTTGTTCTCATAACATTCATCATATGATCGGGAAAACCAATCAGAGCCGCTGAAAGAATGAACTTTACACGATGCCACTGACAAAGCTGCACTGACAAAATTCACGGGTTCAACGAAAGTGATGAAAAGTTTTACTTTGAAATTCGTCAGTTGGAATTTATCAGCTGAAAGAAGAAAATATATTCAATGATTCAAAAGTTCTTTGAATGGGAAATCCAGAAAATTGTGTCCAGAATCTGCCGCCGCAAACATGAATGTACGAGGAAAGTTTGAAAGCCTAAAATTTTTATGGCGTATATTGGATTCAAAGATTGCCTTCTTGTCAAGAATTTTTCAATTGGAATAAAGGTTAGTTCCAGAAACTCAGCTTCTGAGAATGTTTTCGACTTCATCCACTTACTTTGAAGTGTACAATGAAGCCCGTACTTCTCTACATTTTAAGTTTTGAATGAAAACTAAGCGGCATTGTTTTTTAAGCCTACAGTTGAATTGTTTGATCATTCCATGCAAATAATTTGTTAAACCATAAACCTATAATTTTTGTTAGCTTCATTTTCTTCTTGCTAATTGATCATCCTTGCTTGGACACATAATCAGAATTTA
Organism: Cladopsammia gracilis; assembly: GCA_022457155.1. Lineage (NCBI taxonomy): Eukaryota > Metazoa > Cnidaria > Anthozoa > Scleractinia > Dendrophylliidae > Cladopsammia > Cladopsammia gracilis. The sequence goes on along the minus strand of JAJGOT010000822.1, from coordinate 37,483 downwards.
AACTGCATCGGGTACAAAAGTATTCAATAAAAAAATCTCAAAAACAAAACACGATAAAGCGTAAGATAAGCTTAAATGGAATCGGCGTAAAATAATTAAGCTTATCCTAAACAACAAAGCTATAAGCTTAAGCTTAAGCCTTGCTTTTTAATTCCACTGTGAAAATCCGTCTTATTTAGAAGTTATCTTAGGATTTGTAGGAACATTTATAAACTTCAGTTCAGTGAATTTCAATCGAAAATTCCTCAGTTTGAAAGCCATTGTTTTCTCTTTGGGATCCATAATTACGGGGGGTGACAACTCTAACAAACGCTGTTTGAGCAATACTGTGTGGAACTGAAAGTTGTCCCGAAAATTTGGAATATCTTCCCGATTTTTTCGGAGACATTCTCGCAAAAATTTCAAACTTCCCGAAATTTTAACAGCATTATCTCATGTTTCACCGAAAATTTTTCGAGTCTCCCGATTCCCGGCAAAATCTTCAGATTTCCGGAAGAATTTTGTTTTTCTCCCGAAACAGGCCTTCTTAGAGTTGTCACCCCCCGTATAATTTTTGAGCTTTCCACTAATAGCTAAACCTTCAGTTCAATGAACTTCACAAAGTACATATCGAGGTTGTTTTGATTGTCATTGATCGCTGCATGTAAGCCTTTCCAAGCCAATGTTAAATGAAAATATATTCCTGTTGTTGATATCAGTTTTAAAATATTAAAGCTTAGTGTTCTTTTGTCGTTAAGCCGTTTTTTGTTTGCGTGCGTGCGTGGCTTTTTTTTATTTTGTAGGTTTGAGCAGCAACTTATCGTTTACAAGAAACATTTCTTCTCTTCTCATCTTCTAACAGACCACAATATGCAATAAGACACTAAACCGGCTCGTGATGTGAAATTCTTTCTCCTCACGCTTGTGTTGATGCAGTGGAAAATAGAACTTTGTTTACTGAACAGTTTCGCTTGCGCGGTTTTCTATGAGTTTACCGGCACAATAGTTTATAGGTCTTTGGCCAATCAGAACGCGCGTAGTATCTCAGTTATTTTATAAATGACGTATATCCAACGATGGTGGTAAATTTCGCATTTTGACATGAGAATGTAAAAATGACGGACCGGCCTCGATATTTCTTCTTCAAACTGTGCTTTGTTATCAATGTGTTGAATTATAAAACTATTATTGCGCACAAGCTTGCATGATATCGCCTAATTTTAGCCGACTCGGCCTACGGCCTCGTGGGCTAAGAATTAGGCGATATCACACGCGCTTTCGCGCTCCTAGTATAATAGTTAAATATACGCAATGCACAGCACGCGAACACAACGACATACACGTCAGTACCTCAACTGAAAAAAGATGCTGTTTGTCTGTTTAGATTATGTTGTAAAACAAATGGTAAACCGCACAGCTGTGTAGTATTGAGTTATCGACGCACTTGAGCAAACTGTGCTAGATTCAACTGAAAACTAAAGCAAAAAATGATGAAAATGGACTGAAAAAAGGTTATGGGACCCGAAATGTCTTCCACCACGCCTAATCTGCAAACTACGGGATTCGCTGATTCCTCACCGGGAATTTTACATGCATCTTATTTCTCTGTCCTTTGTTATTGTTTTGAATAATATCGAATTTACTAGAATCATTTACCACTTGTTAGGGTGGCTTTCCAAGGTGAAACTGGTTATTAATGGTTTTAAATAGTAAGATGAAAAGTCAGTACTCTCGAACAAACATACAAACATAAACTATTCTAGGCTGATAAGCACTATATTTCCCTTTAGTCCGCTTGACTTGACCGATCGTGCGTATGCTTAGTTAAAAATTAAATTACGAAGACTCGATATCAACTGATCCTGGAACAATTACATCTGAGTTTCAAGTTCCACGGTTTTGCTGGTGCTAGCAAATGCGTCATCGTAATATGGCTCTTTCTCATCTACTAGATTGAAGTCATAATAAGGAGTCTCAGCCGTCATCATCTCTTCCAATGTAGCTATCAGTTCGGCGAATGTCGGTCGTTCATCTGGATCCTCTTTCCAACAACCCAGCATTAGCGTGTATCTGTTGAGAGTGAATATGCTATTTCAGTTTAATGTATCGCGCAAAATTGTCTTATTGATTTGAAAAGGTGGTCATGGTAATCAGGCACCTATCAACTGCATCATTATAACAAAGTATAGTGGTGAATCCGGGTCCAGTGCGGCTGTCAATTCAGTCTGGAGTGAAATGAGCGAGAGTGTGTTTTGGTTGGAATAAATTTTTCGGACGTTTTTCTTGGACGATTTAACCGATTATATCACTGAAGGAAATAAAGATTTGTGGTAGCCGTTGTCTGTTTAACATTTTGGATATTAATCGACTTCAGGATTTAAATGTAAAAAGTTGATTGTAAAGTGCACGTTTGGTGGGTCTCATTCAACGATTTTGGAATTAACTGATGTGAAATATGGTTTCGAAACAAAAATTACACATAAGTGTTTTATTTTTAAATAAAAAGACGTTTGTCTTGTGTTTCGGTAAGTTAAGGAGGACACCTCTCTAACGCGGACAGCTAGACAGCTATTGTATTTATGTTTTTTTTAACTTGTAAATAGTTACTATTTTTGATATATAGACTTTTTACCTTATTGTAATTTTAGTGCAGTTAGGTGTCCCCTATTAGTGGGAGGTTTTTCCCTCTGTTAGATGACTTTTAGACACATAAATAAAGTTATTATTTATTTATTTATTTATTTATTTATATATTTAGGGTGTCCGGCTAACACAGAGTTCACTGTTCTCTGGTGTGCAGTTCATAGCACGTCTTTCAAGGGCCCCTTACAGGCTGAGACAACCTCGTCTTCGGTATGCGGGGTTCTCCATACGCGATCTGCGATCTATAGATATATCCTTATTTAATCTATTTGAAGAAAAAAATGTTTTTAATGGGCTTTTGGATTTGAATTAATTTCCCGGATGTATATCAGCACAACCAATTGGTGAGCCAGTTGTTAGTTAACTTACATTTCATCACTACACGTGACGGGTTTCTCCATGCGATATCCTGACTTCAGAACATTTTGCATCATCCTGTTGCTTATTCCAGGATATGGGATGCCCCCTAAAAATATTAATTTAAAAATCAATGGTAAGTCATCAAAACGACTTATTTTCCACCCAGCTTGGTTTTCTTTGTTCTTTCAGGGAAATATATTCCATAACCCCGTTCATTAAAAGCTGGTGGCGGCTTTTGATTGTTACAGGGGAGTGCGGAGCTGAAAACAATAGCTGATAACAATAGCAGAACAAAGGATTATATGTTCCCCTCGCCATATTCCCCTCGCCTTAATCCTCTATTCCATATTTAATTTTATCGCCAAATGCCACAAAATATACAACTTAATTGGATAAAAAGATTCTATATAGAGAAAAACAGACAACAACAACAAACACAAAAATTTATTAGACATATAAACTTAAATACAGTTGCCCTGCAAATTAGCAAAAACCTTATTCGAAACAGGGAAAAGTAATGTAATTGAAAATAATGAAGGTAAGACAATATAACAATGGAGAAGCCGATCTGAAGAGTTACAGAAAAAAGTGGAAAAAAAGTGGAGAAAAGTGCAGGATTACAAGAATGGAAGTTGATTACAGTTCATCAATTTTGAAATTCAAGAAATATTGTAGGAAATATTCAAAGAAATATTCAAAGTTTCGATTCTGGTAGAATTTTGAGATTGTTTTAGTCGTTATTTTGTCTTTTAAATTCACATTTCTCTGCGTTCATCACTTTTGGCGATTTGTTCGGTGTCAGTAAAACGCGGGGTCGGGGTCGGGGTCGGGGTGCATGGGATTAGGTCTGGGATTAGGTATGGGATTAGGCATAGTGTTAGGATTAGACCTAATCCCACCCCGACCCCGGCCCCGACCCCGCGTTTTACTGACACCCCGATTTTTTCTTCTTATAATCATAAAAACACGATTTTTTTGTCTGGACAGTGACCCTTTAACCAGGAAAACACACAAGCATCAGTCAATATTTTTTGTTTACATAAAAAGACAACTTCATCAATCTTCTTCCTACTTAATTAACTTCCCGGTTCGCGACCAAAAAGCGAAATGTTGACAACATTATTTGATGGTATCGTACCTCGATTTAGGTTTCGCGGGGCTTCAATAGTGTATGACGCCTCGGTTTACGCTTGAACCTGAATATTTTTCCACCGGTTCTCTTGAAAAACACACCGACATCCACTCCATTGATCTTCGAAAGATGAAGGCGGGCAGTTGGGCCATGGCGAGACCACGAGTACTGTTCATACATTTCCTTCTCTCTCTCTCTCCTTCTACTCATAACGAAGCAACGTGCTCAATGCAAATTTGGCAAAAACAAAACATGTTTACCGTCTCGCTTCGTCATGCGCCGTGATCCCAATGCGGCCTTGCGGAATCATGCTTTTTTGCATTCGAATTGAATGGAATGGTACTCTCCGAGAAATTAATAGTTTCTTAACCTTACAAGGTGAAAAATAAGCATGTTATTCACCTGTCTCTCGGGGATATGTGATATATTCCCCTTCTCTTGGCGTGCCCTCGGGCTACGCCCTCGGGTACACCACGAGCAGGGGAATATATCACATATCCCCTCGGTCCAGTTGAATAACCCGTACTTAAAAGAGATTTGAAAACCATTAAGGTTACAGTGTACCTTCAGATCGAAAATTTATTGAATTTTTTTTTTGGCGTTAAAATAAAGTTTACAGAATGAACTTTCATCCAAAAAAAAATTATCGAAAAATAGTGAAAATTGACGGAGAAATGACGGTATAACTTTTGTGGGCGGAGTTTGTTTATTTAGCGATATGTTTTTTTAAGCGCCGTTTTCTCAAAGTTAATTTTTTGCTTGTTGGGGACACTTTAAAGAGCTACAACTCAAAGGGAATTTGTTCGATTTTCCTTAAATTTGGACAGAAGCTAGGCTAACATATAATCAACAAAAATCTGTCGGCGAATTTCTTAATTCCGAAAACGTTTTCGTCAAGAGCCATTTCCGTGCGATCATTCCAATTTTTTTCTCCCCTTTTCGAAAATATTCTGTAACTTTTCACTGCAATTGAATATGGGAAATCGCCGACACTTTGTTTTAGCGCTTCGTGTCCGAAAACCCGAGAACAAATCAAATTAGCAAAATATAATAATCGCTTTGAGTTATAGCGTTTTAAAGCTGATTCGGACGTTCGAATTTAGACGTCGTAAAAAATTCGACAATTTATTTTATTAGCAAATGGTTTCCATATTTAGATAGCCAGCTCTATAAGCTTTAATTTGATATCTGGGTTTAGGTATATTAAGTGTAACCTTAAGACGCTAGAGCTGTTATACTGGAGACACCCCCGAAGGTACACTGTAACCTTAAACGAATGAAACCATATCAGATGGAGGTGCGGCTGGACTATGAAGTAAGAAAAAAAAATAGACAGAAAACAGAACAAAATCCAAGCATCTCCGATATTTGACGCCTTCCAATACCTTATTTACAAGTTTAGTAACTGAAACTAATTTAGTAGTAATTATAATGTAAATAAATTAATTTTATAAAGCTTATTTCCTATGAAGATATTCAAATGCGCCTTACATTCAAGAAATAATTGGAAAAGCGACATGAATATCAGTCAAAGGAATACTGCAATGTGAGGTTTAAAAATCCTTACCCATCGTAGCCAGTTCCCACAGAACTACTCCGAAGGACCATCTAAAGCACAAAGTAGCAGGAATCAAATAATACTTTAATACCAATGGCAAGTTATTTTGATAAGGAAAAGTGTTAGTATGTTATGTATGTAAATACATGTTTGTGGTGATGTTTTCCGAATCCCTGTGTATATACTGGCTCTTCGTGTCCCTATTTCAAAGGCGCTTATCTCCTTTATGTTTTGATAAATGTGACTCATGTAGAATGATGCCAAACATTTCACACAAAATATTTAATTTTGCAAGCCGTAAAAGTATAATTCTCGTCCCAGAAGTCTAATTGCCTAAACAATGCCTTGCAATAGCTTAGATATTGGGGGGGATCGGCAGGAAACAGTCACTGTTTGTTGCGAACAAAGTTTACATATCATTATGAGTTATGACATCATAGCTTATATATATATATATATATATATATATATATATATATATATATATATATATATATATATATATATAATTTTAAATTCATCAAAAATATCCTTGTCGTGATATTAAATCCAGACAAACTTATAAAACAATCACAAACTGGATATATCATTATGAGTTATGACATCATAGCTTATATATATATATATATATATATATATATATATATATATATATATATATATATATATTAGTTGCCCTGATGAAGTCTTTTGTAATAAAGACGAAATATCGGCAAAGTCGGATTTTCCAGTTTGTGATTGTTATATATATATATATATATATATATATATATATATATATATATATATATATATATAAATATTTAAAACAGGAAAAAGACTACACTTGTATCCCTACAAGCCTGTTTCGTGATTGCTCACTCTTCAGGGGATTTTATTAAAGAATAAACATAACCATCGCTTGTAGTCTTTTTCCTGTTTTAAATATTTATCACGCTCTACTTTATGTATTGAGCACTCTACTACGGAAAATTCGAAACACAAATTTATTTATTTATTTATTTATTTATTTATATGGTCAAGAAGCCAACTCCAATTGGACTTTAAGATGTTTAATTGCTCAACGTTTCGGCCGTCGCGGCCTTCCTCAGGAGCGTTATACTATGCTATGGGACAAAAGAGACCTATCACATTCACATACTTACACATCATTCTTATAAGTGAAAATGCCGCTCTGCAGCGCATCCGGTGCCGTCCATTTTATCGGCAGTTTTTTAATGTTCGTCACCTCGTATATCTCACCCTCATTGGTGCGACGTAGCAAACCGAAATCAGCAATCTTCACCGTTCTGTCTTCACCAAGAAGAACATTACGGGCTGCCAAATCACGATGAACAAATCCTTTGCTGGCCAAGTAATCCTGACGGAATTAGATAAGAAAAGAAAATTTTACAAGTAACCTGGCACATATTATAAAGGTTTATTTGCATATTACATATTTTTAAAATTTTCTATTTGTATTTAAAAAGGAGAAAGTTCGTACACGTGTTTTTTAAATATGTTTAAGAGGATGTGTGTTTTTTTTATGGGTAGCACATATTTGGGAATGGAGGTAGGCGTTGTTATGGGCTTGATAATTCTTTGAAGAGACTTGCTATGGGTAATGATCATGACCTTGTATCTGCATATATCTTGCTTTTGTTGTACTTTGCAAATACGTAATTAACCATACGTTACAAAAGACATCGAACAATGCGTACGGTGATAAAATACATGGCAGTCAAAGCTTAACTAGCAAACGTACTCAACGGAATTGAAGAAAGACACAACGCATGGACAACATGAACATCTGGTATGTGAAGGGGTTGGGGGGGGGGGGGGGGGAAGTGAGGAAAGGGGATATTTACATGAAGATTTGAATGTAATATCTCCTTTCCTTGCAAATCTTACTTACCATTCCCTGAGCAATCTGCCACGCAAAACAAAGGAGATCTTTTGAAGAAATATCACGATCATCATCTTTATCGTTTTCACATCTTTCTTCCTCTTGCTCGATAGTGATCTTCACTTCTGTAGTCCCCAGAGGCTCGGAAATAGGCAGCTCTTTACCTCTCGGGTCATGGCCACGTTTGGTGGAAGGTACCGCCAAGGTTGACATAATGGCATGCTTTTTCCCTTCTTTTTCTTTTTTGCCAGTTGATATGTTTACATCCAGATTTTTTGTTTCCGTTTTGTCGTCCTCCGATCTTTCTATTTCCTTTTGCTTTTCTTTTTCATCGTCCTCCTTCTCTTCGTTGTCGATAGTGACGTTCATTCCGTTATTTTCCTCTACTCCCTCAAGGCTGCTGAACTGATGAGTTGCACCTTCACCTGCTGTGACGATGTTCGGCACAGCATCTTTGTGAACTTTCTGCATTCCTTTCCAGTCTCCAATTGTTGAGCACTGAGGTACGATGTTAAGTGGTCGGTTAACGCTGGTATCAAAGCTCGTTATCTTGCCGTCCCGGGAGTTTTCAATTTCTTTCTTTTGCTTGGATGCATTCCTCTTCCCGTCGTCTTCGCCTTGTTCTGAAAAGTCATTTGTTTTAACGTCACCTTCGGCCCCTTCTTTTCCTTGCTTTTTATCTTCTGCATTTCTCTCTTCCATTTTAACTTTTTTCACGTTTTCATATGTATGATCTTCCTTATTAATATCCTCAGAAGTCATTTTCGAGCTTCCAAGATCAGCGTCACGGTTCTCAATTGAAGGAAGTGTCAGCTCTTCAAAGACGCCTCTATCAGTGTTGTTTTTCATCGTTACCTGCAATTAATTTAAAAGGGATATTAGTGAAAGTAATCATTGGGCAAATACTGCTTAACACTATGCAAGAAGTTAGAAGAACATTTTCCTATTTACCTACAAAAGAATTTTAATGAACTTCTTTTGTTATGTGCACCAACATGGCCGCCATGGCCTTTGTCATTTGAGTCCCACAGGACTGAGTGAAAACCATCTATTTTGTATATATAAGGCCTTTCTAAAGAGCAAATATGATATAACACGATATCGAGAAATGTCAACTTGGAACTTAGCAGAACTATCAAGCAGGCTAAATTGTTAGCATGGTATACAAGCAAATACTGACCTGTTGCCTTTTGTTCCTAAGCCACTGAAGAAGATCCCCATGTGGGACATATTCCATGATTAACATGATGGGCTCTGACTTGATCCAGTATCCGAGCATGCTCAGAACATTCCGGTGAGAACCGATCTCGTTCATGAGATCAATTTCCTGAAGAAACTTCCGTTTGCCCTCCTCTCCAGCTATTCCTGAGAGAGAGAGAGGGAGGGAGAAAATGACCAAGCAACAGAGAACCCGAGTAATGAACAGGATTGCACCATGCATGGTAGGCATCACAAAGTGTCCTCGTCTATAAAAGTTCATCTCATAACACACATAATTCTGTCACATGAAAATGACCGCTAACTGTGTCAAACACAAGCTGTATGGCAGTAGCACGGTTGAATAATAATGTGACGGAACGACAAATCGGTCGGCGACGGGCGAGTGTTGCGAGAAAGAATGGATGTAGCTAAAAAGTGTGATATGGGCGCAACTATTTGCAGTCATTTTTAAGACTACACAGTGTTTTTCAAAGAATTAAAATAACTCCTACACTGAAGTTAAATTAACTACTTACTCTGGAGTTAATTTTTTCGTAGTTATTTTCAGCTCCAAAGTAGAGTTATTTTAACCCCCAAAGTGGTTATCCTGCCTGTATAGTTGAATTAAATTAACCCCATTTGCGGTTGGAGTTACTGTATTTTAACCCCGGATTCGGAGTTAAATTTCGAGCTAAAATGACCCTCCCGTGAAAGGAGTTATTTTGAACCGAAAATTTTAACTCCACTTTTGGAGTTAAAATAACTCTTTGGAAAATTACAGTTTAGTTTAGAGTTATAAAACAAGGAAAAATGCACCCATATGCTGCGTAAAGACGCAGGATAAGAATATTTCAGTACAAATGTACGTTTCCAAAACGAACAGACGTGCAGTCAAGACATATAACATCATGCAAATTGTCTTTCTCGTATAAAGTATTGTCAATACAAAAGTCATCCAGCTTGCGCAGAGAATAAAAAAAAACATTTAGCAAAACTACTTCCCAGTTAAGGGCATTCAAGTTTTCTCTGTTTGATGGATTTCTAAGTCACAATCGATCGATATCAATTCAGCATGTCAATATTAATGTTCATTTTTAGACCTCATTATAATTTGAGTTGTAGACCTGATGGATAACAATATGTGATATATTTTGTTTCTGAAATTAACATATTTTCGCCAAAGTATATGTTGCTCCATGCAATTTTTCTTTGTCTCGTATAAAATATTGTAAAATAAAAACAAGTCTCGAAAAATCAAAATCACCCTAAACAGACTCTAATACACAAAAGATTACTATATAAGTTAGCATAAATATAAATTCCATTTTCAGGCCTCTATAATTGTTAAATAGCTATTTATTATTAAAATGTATGCTGGAACAGTAACTCATCTCCATGTCGTAATCAGACTTGTTTGAAAGACATTATTTGAACATAAATTTGCTCACCAAGTAAAACTTTGATAGCAACAATTCGTCCTTGATTGGTGTCCACTCTTTGCTCCCTGGGTTTTAAGAATACTTCAGCTTTTGGTAATTCCTTCAGGACTCCTTTATGAACTTTTCCAAAAGCACCTCGACCGAGTTCCTCCATGATGGTTACCCGCTCGGGCGGTACTTCCCGTAAAAGTAAGGGAATGATGTCGGACTTGGATCTAAATAACAATGTTGAAATATCAATATAAATAAAAGTGATATCTAATGAAAAAGTGCTCTGCGATCACGTGTGGACGAAGGTGCGTGAACGAGACAGGGAGCGAAACGAGCTGTTGAGAAGAAGAGGGCGGCCTTTTCTACCACTGTATCTCTTCATCCTCTTCATCCTCTTGATGTTCGCGTGCTCGTGGACATGCACGGCTTCGCCGTGTAAATGAAGAGACTGACAGCAACTGGGACATTGTGCATCTATTTACCTTAATCTATAAATATTCAGTATTAAAACCATTGTTTAATAAGTATAAACAGGACGTTCCAGTATATAAGGGGGCCTGGACTGGCCATTCTCACCTTCAGCTGTCAATCAATCAATAAAGCATTAACAAATGACAAACTGACAAACGACTTTATTTATAGGAAGCTCTAGTCAACCGCGTTTCATGACTGAAAGACGCCTAAATTTGCATTTCACAAATGAAGGAGGTGCCATCCCTTTTAGTGTTTAAATCCATGTCGCTCAGATAACACATTTTTGCATAACACACTTTGTTATTTTTCATTTTTTTTTTTTTGGGGGGGGGGGGGGGGGACGGAAGGGGATACATCAAATGACAGTGGAGGTATTTGAAGTAAATGTGAAATGAGAAAAAACTGGGGAGGTATCATAAATTACGTTAGAATGTTCTGTCATACCTTTTTGGGAGATGAGTGTGGTGTTTATTCTCTTTTTGTCTCTTTCGGTAGATAAAAGTCCCTGCGATTATCGCAGCGATAAGAGCAACAGCAATTCCAGCAGTTATGCTAGCTATCTTTGCAATATCATTTTGACCGAAAGTGATGCCATTTTTACTGACAGTAGGATCACTTTTAACAGAAGCAGTGGTCTTTATAACGGGAGTGGTCTTTTTAACTGAAAGATAAAAATAACAAAGTCAGTAAATATCGGGTATTCACACAGTCACATGGACTAAGTATGTTATGCTATAACGTCTGTTACAATTGGCTAGAGTAAGTATTTTGTTTTTTGTTTCACGACACTCAAATGAAAACTGCTTAGATCGAACATTCCAGAATATTCAATATTCCACTTCTCGGATATTTAAAATTTAAAACCTTTAACAGATCTCACACGAGGTACATCAGTTACCCAGAGCCGTACATATCAGGCTGTTTCAAAATTCTGCAGTTGACTGCTGATAACTCGAGCCTTGAGGGGAAAAGGATGTTCCAGTCAACAAACGTTTGAGTTATCCTAGTTAAGCAACTTTAATTTTTGAAGCAGATAAAACTGCTTTTCGTTTCAATTTCGGAGGAATTTTGAGTTAATTGGGGTTCGAGTTCCAGGGAGGGAACTTAAGGCGGGGGCTACCTGAATGCCATTTTTCCGCCACTTAACATGTCTTTAATGGAAATAACTCGTTCACGTTTCAAGCGATCCAAAAACCCTCTGCTTATAACAGAAAACTATGTTATGGGATGTTTTGTAAATTTTTGGGTGATTTTGGGGTATGTTTGGCAGGAAATAGTTTTGCCCAAAGGATTGGTAAAATTTAGAGAAATAAGAAATATAGAAGATTTAGTGAATTTTAAAAATTAGAATTTGAGGTTAATAATTAATAGACGGATAGTCTACTAGCAACCTGGGGTGATCTTACGTGGGTATCGACTGTTTGTTGGTGTTCCAAAAATCATTTTGTTTCTCCTATCCCTTCTTAAAACATTTTAAAATTTCATTAAAATTCAGGTTTACCCCCGCCTTAATAAAGTTCGATACAGAAAGGCTCCGCCTCCAGGTTCAATCCCTTACCCTTTCACATACCAACTTTTATAGAAATAATAACCTTTCACATACAAAAATAAGTAAAAATTAGACGATCATACGGTGTCATAAAAACACTGTGAAACAGGAAAAATAGTAAAACGGTATCGACTCAATATTTCTCCAGAGCCATGAATAGTCTTTACGTGTAATTTCTTCCCTGCTTTTGTCACCCTTTATAATACCTTGATTATCTAAATCGCTACCCTTTCGGTTCTTATTCCCAAAAACCATAAAACTTCAAATTATGTATCCTTTTCAAAAGTGAAAAAGGCACCTCTTTCAGGGCGAGCCTCTCCGTATAGCGCACTACAAGGGTACCCCCCCCCCCCCCACCCCTAAACCGGGTACGAGTTATTTCTAAAGGATCTCGTAGCGAACTTGATATAAGAAAACCTACTGATCTGTGGCCAATGTAATTAACAATATTTTTATTCAACTGTATACTCAATAGAGTTAAAAAAATATATAACGCCTTCTTATTTGGACAATGACAGGCCAGTGAACTAAAATTAAAAGGAATAATGCATACAGCTTAGTGAAGTCCAATGAGTCGTGCATTTCTAGTTCTTTTATTTCAAGAAACATAAGGTAATGTCCATACCTGAGTTGGTTTTCACCTGCCAAGAGATTGACCAGTCGCTTTGAGTTTCTCCAAACCAAGAAGACACTGCAATCTCATACACCTTGTCGCAACCAAGGTTCAAGTCAGGGAAGTTATTTGTAGGTTTGTTGATCTTAATTTCAATCCATTCATCTAAATTGCCTTGTGGCTTTATTTCTCTGTAACGTATTGTGCTCTTCGTAATGGTGCATACATGTTTGGAACTCCATGTCAGGTTTACACTGCAACCATATATTTCCATTTCTCTGTTGTTAATGATAGGAGTTGTAGGCTTTCCTTTAATAAATAGAAAAAAAAAATATTAGTATTTATTTCTGTTCATGTATTTGCCTGGAACTTTGAACCTTCCCATTATTTAACGCCCGACACATTTTGCGTTTTGATACTGCTTTTTGATATTGATTTTTATTCATGGTGGAGACTGAGAGATTAGTTAATTGAGACACTTTTCACCATTTTAAACACAAGTCACCCATGCTCACGATGAGAGTAGCACTACATTAATTATTAATATTAGAATTTTCCACACTATACTTATATAAAAATCGGCAAAATATTTGTATGAAAATGCGACAAATACTCCAAGGGGTATTGGAAATTTCTTTGGTGGTTTTCACTTCAGGAGGCTAACGGTTTTTAGTAAATTCCATCTCACAAAACCACACACAATGGTAAATGCAACCCAGAAATAATGTAAATCATTCATTCTTCCCTATTTTTGGCAAAAAAGAGTTTTTGTCGCATTTCCATAAATTTCATTACTGCACTGTTCTTATCGTGAGCTCGGCTTGCCTTGCATATTCTAGCCCAGGAACTGGGAACGGGTCTATCTATGATTGTCTCTGATTATAGAGTGTGGCAACGTTAAGCCCTGATTAAAAATGAGGCTCAGACATCACTGTAAGCCAGTACCTTGAGCCATTAATCATCTAAAGTTGGATTCTGGAACCAGTTGCATAAAACAACCATAAAATATAAGTGGATGTTTTATGCATCAAGTCTCTCATTGCCAGAGTTTCTTGAGCTCTCTTAGAGTATACAGTGAAACCTTCATAAAGGGGACATTCTCAGGACCAGGAGAAGTCCCCTTAATGTGGTGTGGTTTTGCTTGTTTTGTTAATAATTAACCACCTGAACAAAAATGCCAGTTTTCTTAACTTGGGATGCTGCCATTCATTTCAGCAACTGTAAAATGCATTATTCAAATGTCAACAGTAGTTTACTGTAATTAATAATCTCACCTTTTATCAAGTCGGAAATATCATTAAGAGACAATGCCATGCCAATCACATAGAGATCCATAACTGATCCAACAAGCGGTCCATTTATTAGTGGCATCTTAAACATTGCCTGATTATTTCCAATCTTATAGTCCGGGTCGCTACGATCTGATGTTAAAAAGAAATACTCGTTCCATTGTTCTTGCAATAATCTTTTTGAGCCATTAACAAATACCCTGATTTTAAACTGCTCACAGGTTACAGCAATATGATTCCAATCATTGTTTTTGAAGTCTGCTTGTTCCAACGCGTTATACACCGATAGAAATAGTATGGATCTCTTGATTCCAACGTAAAATAGCTTTCCGCTCATTGACCATAGTGTTATTATAGGCCCCTCAAAGCCACTGGATTTAATCCAAAATGCAATTGTGAAGTCGCAGTCTGTGATGTTGATGTTAGGTACAGTAGCGTATGAGCCGATTTGACTGAAATACGCGGCTTTGCTGCCAGGACACCAGCCTTCAGTAAAGTTTACATGACCAAAATACCTACAAGATGAGAAGATCAACGGGTCACATCTAGCAGTTTTGCAACGAATACGAAGTTCCCTAGCAAAATACAATTTTCTGTACTTTTCTTTATTTTATTTAATAGTTTCGCCACAGATACTAATTGCTGGCGAGCGTTAGCGAGGCAGCCACTATTCTTGGCAATGGGGAAAAAATCCAAAATTTTGTCGGATGTAAGATGGGGTGCATGCGCAGGGGCTTATTGTCACTGTCGCCTAGCAACGTCTGTCATTTTGCTTCGCAACGCAATCAATCAACCGTGACAACGAACGCGACAACTGTCTAAATCGACAATCCACGTGAGAATCTGTCACGGATAATCTGTCACGCTGTCAGACGCTTTCGCTTTCGAAGTGCAGTAGGAGGTACGTATTTTCTAAATGTTTGCTAAATGTCTTCATTTGCTTGTGAAATTATTCATCATGGTCACGAACGATTGCTTGCTATAAGCAATCCAAAATGTCCATCGCTCGTGGAAGCGAACTACTCAACTGTAAAATCAAACGACTTGTTGCACTTTCACACGAGTTCTTCGCCCGTTGAGACAAATAATTCAAAATCTGTGCCGTTTGTGGCGGATAATTCGACCGTTGAGTCATGCTCTTTGCCCGTTGATGCGAAAGAATTGAAAAAATGTCAATCGCTCGTCGAAGCGAACTATTCTGTGAAATCAGATGATTGTTTTACTCTGAAATCCAACGACTCGTTGCAAATAATTCAAAATCTGTGCCGGCTGGGCCGGCTGATTCGACCGTTGAGTCATGTTTTTAGGTATAACTCTAACTTGAACAATGAATTATTAAAAATGTAAACAAACAGCCGTAAGTGAAGATACTTAGTAAAGCAATGTACTTTTGTTCTGTTTTTTTTTTTAAGAAAGCTATTATGAAATCTTCAATTAGACAAAACCCTCTTGAATTGTCCTTTGTAAAAGTTATTTCTCTTCAATGTCAATTATTACTGTATCTTTAAAATATCTGTAACTTGAATAATAAGTTCTTGGCCATAGGTTTTTTATAAAGCAGCCCATAGTCCATAGTTAGTTTAGCAGTGTGCGTAGTCAGTAAGGCTATGGTTGGGCAATTTTCAAAAACACCACTTGCTGTAGTAATTTTTACAACTCATCCAGGGAAAGCCTACTCTACTCACCCTTTAAACCCCTTCCCTTAAAAAGTTGAAAAAATTTACCAGAGCTGTCCAATGTTGAATTCACTTCCCACTGTTTTCCCCCTTCGCCAGCACTCACTTTCACATTGAAATTACTAGTAATAAATATTTACGTGGCAGGGAGAAGAAACATATGACTCGCGTTCCACTTGAGATCCACCCAAAATATATTATATCCTTTATTATAATATCCTGTATACAAATAATATTGTTTAAAAATAAAACATTTTTGAAGATGAATGCTTATTCATTTGTCTCATGATGGAGTCACTTTGAGATGTTGATCGCGACGTTTCACGACAGGTACATACGGCTTGCTCGTATCCAAACCTCCGCGGTTTCAGAACAAGCTAGCAAGACCAAACACCTTCCAATTTGGAACGAGGTTAAGTTTTTTGACCGTGACCTATGCTGGTTCAATCAAGAAGCACAACAGCCGATCGATAACAATTCGGGCCTATGAGGAAACGACATTTAATAATGAGGATCGAAATGCACCAATAGCAGCGAACTAACGTTAACCAATCGACCAAACCACGATGAACAATAAACACATTTTTAATAACAAAATTTTTTTATAAATCTCTGCGCTTTTTTGGGATTCTCTTTTTGTTAGTAGCTATAACAGTTAGTATATCACAAATTCTCGACGTGGTGCCGAAAATGTGGAATCAGTGGTGCGCGGGAACCTTGAATTAAGGCTCCAGGGAACTGTCGATCTTTTATTCGGTAATTTCGACAAGTTCGAACTATTTTGAGTTTGAATGAGTTGCCAATAGCACTATCGACTGGTTTAATTAATTATACTTATAATAAAAAGGAACGTTTTGATTCTCTACAGACCTTATATCAGGATCAGAACCATCTAGGAGCCAGTGGCCGAATCTTGGGTTTCCTGAAAAAGGTCACGTGTCAGTTAATGCTAAGATTAACGTAATAGTTTTTATCTTTTAAAGTTACATAGGTTAATAATGGGAGCCTCTCATGTGCTATCCAAATCTTTCGTTTAAAGGTACCTCACGAAATACGAAAATATTTGTCTGTCGAGTCAGTGTAATCATCCGGTTTGTGTAATTCTGAATAATACTGTTGTGGGTGACATTGACTGACCTTCAGAGTTATGTGAATGGTACACTTTCATTGGAGACCATAATGTTGTTGGCTGTTGAGAATCAAGTCAGGAATTGTATACTGTAAGTGTAACTTTCGTCTCTTATTTGCTAATCAGATTTGTCTGTGAGTCCAGTCTGTTGGTTGTCTGTTTTGTAAATGTCGTTGATAATTCGTTATAAGCTGCAGGTCGTTGTTAGCATCGCTTCAGTTGTGTTCACTCTATACATTAGTGAGCCACCTTTCCAGATCAGAGTAAGTCGTTTGTAGTAGTCTGTAGTGTGAGTAATGCAATCTGACATACAATGTGATTGTTGATATAGTGATATCGTTATTTTTTGTCACCCATTTCTAATGTGTCAGTCCTATATTTAAATTGCTGTCTGTCTCAGCGATGCAGGTGGTCAGCTGGTACAATATTTGATCGAGTTCCTCGCGAAGCAAGGGCCGAAGGCCCGAGCGGCAGAGTTTATTTTTATTCTATCTAGACACTCCAACTTCTTTCTGTTTTATCGTCCTGTTGTAAGCTGTTGTAAGCTGAAAAAAACAAAGATAAAACTATAAACAATTTTTTTTTTTATAATAGGAAACCTTTTAAGTACCTTTGCAGTTATAGAGTTCCACCCTCATCGATATGTGGTAATGCCAAGCTTCTGGTTGGAAACGGATATAACGTGCCCTGATTGATGGATTTAGTTCATGATAAACAATAGTATCCTGGTTTGTGTTTCCATCAAACACCTGTTATAAGCAGATTTATAAGAAGCCGTTAAGAATAGGCAAGGTACAAGAAGTTATCAAATTCGTCATTGTCATCCTGGCTAAATTCTATATTATCATTAAGAATAGGCAAGGTTCAAGAAGTTATCAAATTCGTCATTGTCATCCTGGCTAAATTCTATATTATCATTTGTTTTCTTTAGAGACTGATAGAAAAACAAAAATGAAAGATTTAAGTGTCTTGGCGGCACCGGTTTTCAAATTCAGGATTTTTTTCTATTATTATTCTCAGGCGTGGACTATATCACACTGTCTGTCATAACAGCTTTTAAAATGAGCATACATTAAAGTTACGTTAACAACTTGATTACTTTTTAGGATGAAATTAAGTTTATCAGTTTGTCACTTTTCGTTGAAGAAGCGTACCATACCTTGATTTCATTTAGTCCTTGTTCCTTGTAAAATTGGAAGTTAACACCATCGTCACTGTATCGCATTGTGTAATTGGTGACCCACTGGCTGTGAGTATTTCCTCCCTGTGTTGCTATACGTGTCACAGTGCTGTGCAGATTTCCCAGATCAACCTGGAGCCATTGATCAACGTCACTAGTGAAAGCGGACCATGAAGTTGCTTGGGAGTTTAGTCTGCCCTGGATGGCCGTATGGTTGGCATCCAACTGTGAAGAGGCACTAATTTGTCCGTTTAAGATCGCACCGTCTTCCATACCAAGAGCTCCTTGACATTCTATAGACAATGACACAAATACAAGTTTAATCAAAGTGTATTTGGAAATACAGATGGTTAAAAATATTATAAGCGCGACGTTTCGGTGTCGTACTGACACCATTATCAAGCGAAAGCGAAAGATTGAAAAAGGACGCGTTTACAAGCGAAAGGAAATCTGCCTACTCTATACAAAAAGCTTAGCCCTTAGGGAATCTGACTGTTTGTTTAGGGATGGCTTGTGCTCTCTAATCAGGAGCATTTCATACAATAGGCAGTCAAATTTAGTTTGGCACTTTTTCAAGACAATAAAGTTCTTAGTAATGTCCTTAGGTGTTAAATCGTGCGTCGTGCGGTAGTGTTTGCCTATGCTAGATGAAGTGCCTTTGTGTTCTTCAATCCTTTCATGTAGGTGTCTATAGGTAAAACCTATATAACTCTCTTCACAAGAGTCACATTTGAACTTATATACTACATGTTGTTGATTGACGAGGGGTGGTTTCTGTTCTCTCACTTTAAGGTCTTCATCGATCTTTTTGCTGACGAATACAGGCTGAACAGAGTGCCCTATTTTGGAGCTAAGTTCTTGTAGTTTGCGTTTAACTATGTTGGCGGAGAACTGATCTTTGAAGGGAATCACGATTCTCGTGCTGTCGACCGGATCTCTTGCTTCCACAATTTCCAGCTGTTTGGAGTTGATAAACTTCTTAATTGATCTCTCAATTAATACTTGAGAGGGTACTAAAGCTTTAAGAAGACGCCTCTCAAACGATCACATTCTTCGTTAAAAAATGACCACGATGACGATAGTCGGTATGCTCTATCGAACATTGTTTTGAGTAAGCTATGCTTGTATTTTTCGTCTACGTGGCTATGATAGTGTAACAACAACCCGGTGTTTGTTTCCCTTTTTAGGTCTTAATTTACTCAACAAGTCGTCACACATCGAAACAGAGGTTTATGTCAAGCCTACAAACACCGGGTTGTTGTTACACTATCATAGCCACGTAGACGAAAAATACAAGCATAGCTTACTCAAAACAATGCTCGATAGAGCATACCGACTATCGTCATCGTGGTCATTTTTTCACGAAGAATGTGATCGTTTGAGAGGCGTCTTCTTGAAACTTAAGTAGCCTCAAGTATTAATTGAGAGATCAATTAAGAAGTTTATCAACTCCAAACAGCTGGAAATTGTGGAAGCAAGAGATCCGGTCGACAGCACGAGAATCGTGATTCCCTTCAAAGATCAGTTCTCCGCCAACATAGTTAAACGCAAACTACAAGAACTTAGCTCCAAAATAGGGCACTCTGTTCAGCCTGTATTCGTCAGCAAAAAGATCGAAGAAGACCTTAAAGTGAGAGAACAGAAACTACCCCTCGTCAATCAGCAACATGTAGTATATAAGTTTAAATGTGACTCTTGTGATGAGAGTTATATAGGTGTTACCTAAAGACACCTACATGAAAGGATTGAAGAACACAAAGGCACTTCATCTAGCATAGGCAAACACTACCGCACGACGCACGATTTAACACCTAAAGACATTACTAAGAACTTTAGTGTCTTGAAAAAGTGCCAAACTAAATTTGACTGCCTATTGTATGAAATGCTCCTGATTAGAGAGCACAAGCCATCCCTAAACAAACAGTCAGATTCCCTTAGGGCTAAGCTTTTTGTATAGAGTGTGCAGATTTCCTTTCGCTTGTAAACGCGTCCTTTTTCTATCTTTCGCTTTCGCTTGATAATGGTGTCAGTACGACACCGAAACGTCGCTCTTATAATATTTTTAAATACAAGTTTATGCAGTTTTTTAGAGAATCTGCAGGTTTCTTTCCGTGGCACAGCACTGCAACCTCGTAACACTCACTGTTTGCAAATTCATACAGGCGAGGTCAGCTAAATTTTCTACATTGGTTGAGCGGGCCTGTGGGCGTTGGAATGGTGCAGAAATTCGGTTACGTTATTATTGGAAAGCTGTTAGTTACTTTGACTGTGACGGTTTCACTTTGAGAACCTACAAAAGTCAGTTCTCGAGAGACTGTTAAGTGTTACCATCGTTAAACAAAGTCGATTTTAAAATTTAGTTCAATAACGTCATTTTTCTACGGTCGCTGGCTGTACAAAACCGGATATCCGTTATGTTAAGCTGGCAGCGCGAAAAGCGAAGGTCTCGGACAAGTAACCCAGGAAAAATGAAGTGGGCACTGTAAGCAGAAATTCACTTGTTGACAGACTTTATTCCTCCAGGTTTCAACAATGTCGATCAGCCTGGTTGCAACAATATACATCTCGGCCAATTTTGATCTATTTTAGTCAATTAAGGTATCTTTTAGTCGTTACTTCGAGTGAATTTTCCGCGATCAAGAAAGTAAGTCCAGACAAAGGTCACGTGACTAAAACGGCGGGAAGAGCAAAACAGGAAACCCAGCCGTAAGAGGCACTTGCCATATATGGCAACGGCCCACTTATTAAGAGTAAAAATCAAATACAAACCATAACAGCTGACTGTGTTAACATCCTCGCTCCAGATCCCCCCAATTCCGCACCGAGTAGATGAAGGACCGTTGAGTTGGTAACCGAGAGCACAGGAAAAGAAACAAGTTGATCCGTAATCTTGATTGGGCGAAAGACATTTGGTAGGAGAGAGACGTACATCACTCCCCGGAGAAATCTTTTGGCACGTGGATCCTTGTAGCCAATTAATAAAAAAGAAAGTAGTTAATTAGTTACAACAACAACAACAACAACAACAACAAGTTTTATTTCAAATTAAAGTTTAAGTTACAAATGTTTTGTCCGCAATTAGCAAGGGCTATTCGAGGCGGACACAGGAGAAAAAAGAAAATTTTATAATATATATATATATATATATATATATATATATATATATATATATATATATATATATGTGTGTGTGTGTGTGTGTGTATAAAACAAACAATCCTAGAAGCAATCTAGTTTGTCGTGTGGTTTATATTCAGAGTGAGACAGGAAGGCAGACTGTAGATAAAAACCGGAAGTTCACAATGTTATAGTTTTAAGAGTTGCACTCTAATATCAGAAATTCTAATATAATTGTCCTCTTTTTCCAGAATTTCGAAGAGTTTTTCCTTTAATTCTCTTTTAAATTGATTTTTGTTAAGTGTTTTGATAGAAAGTGGGATACTGTTCCAAATCAGAGCACCGGAAATACAGAAGGCTCGCTTCATATTTTCACTTCTAACTTGCTCAACATAATAATTTTCATTAGTAACAGATATAGTCCGGTAGCTGTGGACAGAAGACAATTTCGTGAACATATTCTTAATGTTATCAGGAGCGAGATTATTATGGACATCGTACATTAAAAGGCTCATTTGCTCAAAAAGCAAGAACGATATAGGCAACTGTTTTGTTTCTAAGAACAATGGAACTGCATGAGTTCTCGGATTAGCGAAGAACCCCGGGGGGGGGGGGGGGGGGTTCTCCCTAAAATGGGCTATACGGGGATGCTCCGCCCGAAAGGGGTACCTTTTTGAGGCTGGAGGTATATGAAAGGGTCGGGATTTCACGAGTTGAAGTATATGAAAGGGTAGGGATTTCACGAAGAATAGGAAAGGGTACCGAAAACACGCCGTTGAGGCGTAAAAAGGTAGGGAAAACTGCCATTTAAGTATTATACAAAGGGCCTTTCAAAATATATCAAACAGACGCACGTAAAGGCTATATGAAAGGGGCACCATCTTCAATGAAAGGTATATGAAAGGGATACCATTTTCAATGAAAGGTATATGAAAGGGGTACCTTTTCTGTCAAAAACGGTATATGAAAGGGTAAGGGTTTGGACCTCGGGGCGGAGCATCCCCGTACAAAACTTTGTTGAGTACCCCCCCCCCCCCCCCGGGCGAAGAACATTAGCCTAAGGGCTCTCTTCTGGAGAACTAATAGTTTATGAAGATGCGTTTCAGCAGCATGACCCCAAGCGCAGATACCATAACTGATATAGGGTAAAATTAAAGAGCGGTATAGAGTAAGGAGTACATGAAGGGGAACAAAATGTCTGAGCTTGGCAATAATCCCGTTTGTTTTACTGATTTTTTGACAAATGTAATCTATATGAAATTTCCATGAAATGTTCGAATCAATGAGTATACCAAGATATCTAATGTAATTAGATATCTAATGTAATCTAGCAGTTGACTGGTATTTCAATTACTGTCAATTATTTTGATGTTAGGGTTAAAAGGAATATTCTTTTGAGGTGGACGACAGATGATATAGTTAGTTTTTTCAATATTCAGAGTTAATTTATTGACTGCTAGCCAAGAGCATACTTTGAAGAGTTCTTCGTTAATCTCAGTTTCAAGTTTTTTTAAAATCTCCGTTTGCATAAGTTAGATTAGTATCGTCAGCGAACAAGTAAAACTGAAGCTTATTTGAAGATTTATATAGATCATTAAAGCAAGGGTCCCAGGACGGAACCTTGGGGTACTCCACAGAGGGTTTCATGAGCATCAGATATATGACCATTAACAGTTTAAAAAAATGACAAGTAGTTAATTAATAAAAAGAAATGTCAAGCAGTTTGAAATAGATATAAAAAAGAAAACAAAACAAAAAAAAACTAAATAATGGTGACCAAATCCTGCTGGGGTTGCGAATGTTTTGTTCCCTACTTTTGATTTTTTTTTCCTTTTATTCCTTGGAAAGCTTTCTTCTTGTTCTTCTTGTTTTGGTACATTCTCCAATTCAAATATTACTGAATGAAACGCTAATCTTATTAAAATACGATGTCCTCTGACTTACCCACAAAGATTTCGCAAGCGTAATGAAGATAGGTGCTACATTTTATGTCGTTCCATTTTCCTGCCGTTCTCATGTGCACGCAATCTTCAATGCCTTTCCAATTGTCAGGTTGATTTGGTGACCAGTCAGTGAAAATGGCTTGCGAACCATCAATCCAAAGCCAGCTTGTGTTTTCCTTGGGATCCCTGTGTAAGCCTATCCATGTGTTCGTTCCCACATTTGGACCAAGTGCTTGTTGTTCCGCTTGTTCGTTCACCACTGTCAGGTTAGATCCCAGCGCTTCACAAGCGAATTTTGCTGCTCTCCAATCCAAGGTATTGGACGAGAGCCAGTAGCAAGAACCTTGCAGATGAATCCAGTTTTGGGGGCAAGCTTTCGGAAGATAATTGTTGAAATAGAAATTTACACTGGCTTCCTTACTAGGAAGGAAGGTTATTTATACTTTTAAAATAATTTTGCTGTATAAAGGTCGTGGTATTTATGTCCCTCTCCGACCCACATGTTTAATTTGGGTTATCGAGTTCTCTATAAAGACGAAGACACCATAAACATTTAAGATGCCATAAGAATAGACCTTTCTTCACAAATTAAGACATCATGTATAAAACGGTTGAAACATTTCCGGTTATAATTAACAAGAGGCTGCAAGCATCCTTTACTCATGCGCATAAGTAAGAAGATTTTATGTTATATTTTAAACATGATAAGAAGATGTCCGACATGGAGAAGAGTTACTCCTTTCATTCAGTCATCGTTCCTGCAAACCACGTTGTTTACTATTGAATGTTGTGGACATGAAAACTGTACCACAATGAAGCCAGTGATTCTTCTAAGTCTTTATATATATACCAAATGTGAACATAGTAGTGTATGTAGGGTTGTAGGAGATTCTGTCGTGACACCTAAGTAACGCTCTTTTACCGGAAGTGAGAATAGCCGGAAGTCACTAAACAGGAAGTGTAAATGGAAAATACGTCAACCGGAAGTGCACAAGTTAAAATATGCGTGCATAAATTTGCATGCAAAATCGTGACACAAAAAATAATAACAAGAAAAACGGAGCCGAAACCTTACCTCATGCCGCTTCGCGCATGAGTAATAAATCCCATTATGCTGGCAGAGTTATCTACAAATGAACCTTGACATAATTATTCTTCAATCAGCGGATACCCTGATTGAATCGACGAGTGTTGGTTTATTACGAGTCCGCTAAAAATAATTTTCGGGTGTGTTATTAGAGGATATAAATCAATAGCTTTAAAAAGGAGATTAAAACAGATACAAATATGAAATCAGTCAAAATCCTGCGGTGGGTATAAATATTTGACTGCGCATAACAAATATCTTGTTAGACTAGTAATTTCAATGTGAAAGTGAGTGCTGGCGAGGGGATAAAACAGTGGGAAGTGAATTCAGTTGAATTGAACATTGGACAGCTCCGGTAAATTTTTTCAACTTTTTAAGGGAAGGTGTTTAAAGAGTGAGTAGAGTAGGCTTTCCCCGGATGAGTTGTAAAATTTACTACAGCAAGTGATGTTTTTGAAAATTGCCCAACCATAGCCTTACTGACTTGTATTACCCACACTGCTAAACTAACTATGGACTATGGGCTGCTTTATAAAATAAAAACTATTGCCAAGAACTTATTGTTCAAGTTACAGATATTTTAAAGATACAGTAATAATTGACATTGAAGAGAAATAACTTTTACAAAGGACAATTCAAGAGGGTTTTGTCTCAAGCTATTAATTGAAGATTTCATAATAGGTCATAAGAAGCTTTCTTAAAAAACTAAACAAAAGTACATTGCTTTACTAAGTATCTTTACTTTCGGCTGTTTGTTTACATTTTTAATAATTCATTGTTCAAGGTCTTCAAGTTAGAGTTATACCTAAAAACATGACTCAACGGTCGAATAAGCCGGCCCAGCCGGCACAGATTTTGAATTATTTGCCTCCACGGGCGAAGAACTCGTCTGAATGTGCGTTGGATTTCAGAGTGAAACAATCATCTGATTTCGCAGAATAGTTCGCTTCGACGAGCGATTGACATTTTTTACTCACGATTTTGCATGCAAATTTATGCACGCATATTTTAATTTTTACACTTCCGGTTCATAGCTTTGCCCTTTACACTTCCGGTTTAGTGACTTCCGGCTACTCTCACTTCCGGCAAAACAGCCAGAACAGTGTCACGACAGCCTCTCCTACAACCCTACTTACATTACTAATGTTCACGTCAGGTATATATAAGACTTACACGAATCGCTGGCTTCATTGTGGTACAGCCTTCATTTACAAAACATTCAATAGTAAACAACGTGGTATACAGGAACGATGACTGAATGAAAGGAGTAACTCTTCTCCATGTCGGGCATCTTCTTATCTTGTTTAAAATATATCATAAAACTTTCTTACACATGCGCATGAGTAAGGGCTGCTTGGAGCCTCTTGTTTTCAATTCTTTTGCCTCAACGGGCAAAGAGCATGACTGAACGGTCGAATTATCCGCCACAAACGGCACAGATTTTGAATTATTTGCCTCAACGGGCGAAGAACTCGTGTGAAAGTGCAACGAGTCGTTTGATTTTACAGTTGAGTGGTTCGCTTCCACGAGCGATGGACATTTTGAATTGCTTATAGCAAGCAATCGTTCGTGACCATGATGAATAATTTCACAAGCAAATGAAGCCATTTAGAAAATACGTACTACTACTGCACCTCGAAAGCGAAAGCATCTGACAGCGTGACAGATTCTCACGTGGATTTGTCGATTTAGACAGTTGTCGCGTTCGATGTCACGGTTGATTGATTGGGTTGCGAAGCAAAATGACAGACGTTGCTAGGCGACAGTGACAATAGGCCATTGCGCATGCACTTCATCTTACATCCGACAAAATTTTGGAATTTTTCCCCTATTGCCAAGAATAGTGTGCTGCCTCGCTAACGCTTGCCAGCAAAAATTGTGTAACTTACCACTTGTTTCACAAATATAATGACGAGATTGAATACACTCTAAGTCATTCCATTTTCCTAAGGCGTCATGATTTGTTTCTACACAAGCCTCCACATTTGGGCCGCCGTCGTTTGGTTCCCCATCTTTCCAGTTAGTGAAGGTACCGCGTGACCCATCAACCCACAGCCAGCGTGACTTGTCCTTGGCATCCCTGTGCAAACCAATCCATGTGTTGCTTGCTCCTATTAGTTGGGAAACTGTCTGACTTTCAGCTACTGAACTCAACACTGCAAGCTTTGACCCTAGTGCTTCACAGGCCGATTTTGCTGAGTTCCAATCCAGTTTGTTGTTAGAGAATTTGTAGCAAGAACCGTGAAAACTTAGCCAGCCTTGTGGACATGGCGCTGAAATACATATGAAAGTTAAGGGTAACTTACATAGCTGGCATCGTTGTTCTTTTAAAAGCAACAACTAAACTTTGCCTTCGCACTAAATCTACCAACAGGTGCGCAGACTAAGATCTCGACTCCATTATCCTTACAAAGGTGGCCATTTGCTGCGTTAGCCTCTACAATCAGATTGAGAAGAAAACTAGCGCTGTATTGCGAAATTGCAGCACTGCGTATGCCAAATTTTTTCACATCAGCCTTTTTGGAGTACCTGCGCGACATCCATGCAAAGACCACTCCAATAATCAGGTGGACCGACCGTTTGCTTTCTTTTAGAACCTTAAAACGTAAAGCCTAAATTAAAGTAACTTAAATTAAGTTAAATTAATTTCCGATTTGTCGTTTCTTTTTCGAGTCTTTACCCTTATGTGCATTGATTTCGGCTAATGCGCATTAAAACTGTTTTGTTTGAACTGTCTTTGTTCTGCTTTCTGTAAGGGAAGTACTTCAAAACATTGTTGATTAATTTTGGCTAGTATGTCGAGATGCTGTCTGTTTGCACTTACCAGGCAGGTTAACATCAGTGAAAAGTATCTGAAATCCTCTCTTTTCCTCACTGTATATACGGTATTCCGAGTGGAATGTTATCACTGCAAAGGCTCCATATACAAAAGCGTCAATGTTAGTGAGGTCACCACAGTATTGACCGACTTGCACGTTGTTATCATCTGTAATCTTCAAATAATTGTACCTGCAACGAAACGTAGGGGCTGTTTCATGATACCTGTATGACCTTTGTACCGGTATGACGTCATACCGCGTTTACATGAAGGGACTGTGAAGGGACACTTCATACAGTTCGACATACCGCATTATGCGTAATATTTTTATACGTAATATTATGCGTAATATTACGCATGCGTTACCCGTTCCAGTCTTCCAAGAGAGTGATTTCATGCCGAAATAAAGGTTTGTTCCTCGTTTACATGGTACCCGTTCTCGTACCGCTACGAGAATCTCGATCCGGTACTGGTAACATGTAAACGAATACAGAGCCACAAAAGGGAACCGGAATGAACTCGTACCGGTATGGAAGTCATACCGGCATCATGTAAACAGCCCCTTATATTTTGTCATACCTGTAACGAAGCGTTTTTCCCTTGGCGATTTAAATGAACAAGCCCGCGTTGTTTTGTTGTAAAGCAGTCTTAGCTTATAGGACTAATCAAAGGCTCCTATGTGCCAACTCGTGAATATGGAACGCTCTTTGTATACGGGGTTGATGGCGGACCGGGAGTCATTTGTAAAAGTTCAAATTTTGCAAATTTTGTTTCGAAAACGATGAATAATCTTAGCGTGACATAAATATGTGTGAAACGAGACAACTGGATGACGAAATGCGTTAAATTTGTTTGTGACCTTTGATTCAGGCGTCGGGAGCTCACACGCTTATTATATTTGTAATCGTAATACACTTATTTGTGAACTGCAAATGGAAATGGAAATGGTAGATGTTAATTTGCCATTTTAATTCCATTTGCTGTTTACAAATAAGCCTATGGGTTCCCTATATGTAAGGGATAATGCCCCAGCTTCGAGGTCTTCTTAAAACAAGAGGCTGCAAGCAGCCTATACTCATGCGCATGCGTACGGAAGTTTTATGATATATTTTAAACATGATAAGAAGATGTCCGATATGAAGAAGAGTTACTCCTTTCATTCAGTCATCGTTCCTGCAAACTGCGTTCTTTAATATTGAATGTTTTGTAAATGAAGGCTGTACCACAATGAAGCCAGTGATTGTTTTACGTCTTATATATACCTAACGTGAACATTAGTAATGTAAGTAGGGTTGTAGGAGATGCTGTCGTGACACTTCAGTAAAGCTGTTTTACCGAAAGTGGGAATAGCCTGAAGTCACTAAACAGAAAGTCTATGAACCGGAAGTGCTAATTTAAAATATACGTGCATAAATTTGCATGCAAAATCGTGACACCAAAAAAAAAAAATAAAAAAGAGGCTACTATTGTAGCCTACACTCATGCGCTTGCATAAGCAAGTTTTATAGTTTGTTTTGAACGGGTCACGCACCCCTTCCCCCCTCAACGAATTTTGCGTGACACACTAAAGAACACGCTAAAACACGTTTTTAAGTCGTGAATACGACTTATTGCGATTACTGGAGAAAATTCACTCGCTCATCGTAAACTTTAGGAACACTGTTTGACATGCGCCGGTTCTCGTCTGATCACCGAAGTTAAGCCCTGTCGGGCGAGGTTAGTACTTGGATGGGTGACCGCTTGGGAATACCTCGTGTCGTTGGCTTATCATTTTTCTTTCCTTCACTCCCTTTCATTTTTCATTTTTTTGGTTCCGTCAAGGAGCCAATTGTCCTGAGGAGGGCAAACTGAAGCCAAACGGTCATGAAAACATAGCATACCTTTGACGATATTCCAACGACAACGAATGGGCGACGAAGTTTGTCCGTAATTTTCATTTTCGCTATAGTAAACACATTCCTTCGTGTTAGCATGTTTTATAATTATTTCCTCAAAACTAACCAGAACACAGAGAAAAGTGAATCACAAATTGATATCAACATAAATTCTCACCAAAAAATTGTAATTTCTTTTTCGGTAAAGTCCCTCATCTGTAAGAAATCTGCTTCTTCGGTTTTGATCGCCCCGCACTGATAGCAGCGTATGAATTTCCTTGAAGCAAGATTCAGTTGCTGAAAGCTCTCCTTTTTCTCCACTATAGCGGCTTTGGGTATTCTTTAAAGCTTTCTCTTTCCATTTTGAATATTTTAAATGTGAGTTATTAATGCGATGACACGAAACTACGGTTTTAAAAATCAAGCACATGCCGAGCGCGGCAGCCATTTTTGTAGAATATGTTGGTGACCCGAGGACCCGGTCACTAAAATATGCGTGCATAAATTTGCATGCAAAATCGTGACACAAAAAATAAAAATAACAAGAAAAACGGAGCCGAAACCTTACCTCATGCCGCTACGCGCATGAGTAAAAAAAGAAAAACAGAGCCCATTTTATAACTCATGCCGCTACGCGCATGAGTAATTAGTGACCGAGCGTGTAGCGCTCTGCGCGAGGTCATTATTTTTATGAAGGCCGAGGAGCGAGGTACTTTTATCTGAGTGTTTAAAGTAACAATGCGTGTAAGAAGTAGGCAATGCTCTATATTGTTCCGCGGCATTTCGCTTTCCCCACATAAGATCGTTCAGGTTTTCTTACTGAGAATGCATCAACCTATAGACAACACGTTTTCTAAATAAAATGTACTGGAACTTTATTTTAAAGTGATGTTTCTTTTGTGCTGCAAGATTTCATCCAATCGTGAAACACCAAAACTATGGCCGCCCCGGCAAGAAATGCTTCTGATTTTACATGTTTCCCACTTAGAATTTTGGTTGCATTAAAACTCGGAATACTTTTCACTAAAAGGGAATCAATTAGAAAACTAGAGAGAAATAAATGCACTACCTGGTTAATTATGGTAGATTTTCACGTTTTAGCCAATGAGGTGGACGGATTCAACAATATCACAATTAACACCTTTCTGCATTCCCTGCCGTTAGGTTGTCTACTTCTTACTAGGACCATTACTTAATGTACCTTTTCAGCGTTTTAGAACAAGCAGACCAACGAGTTGTTTTGAAATTTTGCTCATAAGTGACAGTATTGATTGACTAAATCCCGAAAGGATTGTGTAAGTATTTTAATCAATGCAATGGAAATAATCAAACTTAATTTCAATTTTGACGACGGCTTTGATGAGAATCAGTATGAAGCGCTGTGACGCGCTGTGAAGTAAGTGCCGTTTGTGATATTCTGGCCAAGTGAGATATCTTTTACAACAAGATGTGGATAAATTTCTTAAGTTATCGCAGAATAGGAAAAAAGAAAGCAGGAGGATGCAATCTTGGAAAAATGTGAGGAAGCGAAGTGAAATTTAGTACACTTTTAAAAAGTTTAACTTCTTGATAATGATGAAAAGTTCCTTTATAGTCATTAGCAGTAATAATCAGGAATTTGGGGTTGTGAGGTTTGGATAAAAATAGGAAACTGACCGTCGACAATTTTTTATTCCAATTTCCATGTAAAGGTTTATTTAAAACTAACCAAGGTAGTATAGGGTACTATTTACTCCAGAGGTATGTGTTGTTCATTTTGTTGACACGTACATGAAACAGTGTTAAGGGTGCGGTGAGTACCACCCGTGATGGAATTTTTAATTAACTATGTTTTTATTTAATTTTTTTATTTGAAAGTGTTTAAGAAAATCACTGAGGTAGAACAGTAGGCCATTATTGCAGTTATTGAGATGGAACAGGAGGCCATTATTTCCAATAATGCGAAAATATGAGACATAAGATGAACTTGAACTTGGACTTTGCAAATGGCAGCGAACGAAACTTCACACATTTAAAAACCACATTTTCCGTGCTGTAGCGTTTTCCTAAGTCTTGAAAAATTCATTTGAAGTCCGCAGATCGGTTCTAATTTTCCAGAACTTGACGCCTTATGCACTGGTCAGCGGAATTACCAAGAAAAGTTTACAACCGATCGATCGAGTTAAATTTTAACCCAAATGATACAACTCATTTAACGCTTCGCGTATTTACGAGTTAAAAACGACGCGAGTGTACTCAGTTCCTACGAAAACCTACCAAGTGCATTGTTAAATGACGCGAGCATACTCAGTTCCTACGAAGAACTACCAAGTGCATTGTTAAATGACGCGAGTATACTCAGTTCCTGCGAAGAACTACCGAGTGCATTGTTAGATGACGCGAGTATACTCAGTTCCTACGAAGAACTATCGAGTGCATTGTTAAATGACGCGAGTATACTCAGTTCCTACGAAGAACTACCGAGTGCATTGTTAGATGACGCGAGTATACTCAGTTCCTACGAAGAACTATCGAGTGCATTGTTAAATGACGCGAGTATACTCAGTTCCTACGAAGAACTACCGAGTGCATTGTTAAATGACGCGAGTATACTCAGTTTCTACGAAGAACTATCGAGTGCATTGTTAAATGACGCGAGTATACTCAGTTCCTACGAAGAACTATCGAGTGCATTGTTAAATGACGCGAGTATACTCAGTTCCTACGAAGAACTATCGAGTGCATTGTTAAATGACGCTAGTATACTCAGTTTCTACGAAGAACTACCAAGTGCATTGTTAAATGACGCGAGTATACTCAGTTCCTACGAAGAACTATCGAGTGCATTGTTTAATGACGCGAGAATACTCAGTTCCTACGAAGAACTACCAAGTGCATTGTTTAATGACGCGAGAATACTCAGTTCCTACGAAGAACTACCGAGTGCATTGTTAGATGACGCGAGTATACTCAGTTCCTACGAAGAACTATCGAGTGCATTGTTAAATGACGCGAGTATACTCAGTTTCTACGAAGAACTACCGAGTGCATTGTTTAATGACGCGAGTATACTCTGTTTCTACGAAGAACTACCGAGTGCATTGTTAAGTAAGGGATAATGCCCGAGCTCCGAGGCCTTCTTAAAAATAATGACCGAGCGCGTAGCGCGAGGTCATTATTTTTAAGAAGGCCTCGGAGCTCGGGCATTATCCGTTTTAATGCACCTTTTCATTGTTTTAGAACAAGCAAAACAACGACTTGCTGTGAAATTTTGCTCATTAGTGACAGTAGTGATTGTCTAAATCCCGTAAGGATTGTGCAAGCATTTTAATCATTGTAATGACTCCCGTGGGCGAATTTTTTCTTGCCGTTACAATCAGTTTAGAATTGATCAACTATGGCCTCGATGAAACGCGGTGATGCGATGTGAAGCGCCGTTTGTGATATTCTTTACTGGCCAAGTAGGATACTTTTTTCAACAAGATGCGTATAAAGTTCTGAAGTTACCGCAAAATAGGAAAAAGGAATCAGGAGGATGCAATCTTGGAAAAAATGTGAGCTAGCGAAGTGAAATTTTAATAGTACACTTTTAAAACGTTTCAATTCTTACATGACAAGGGTAAAAAGTTCCTTGACAGTCAGCAGTAGCAATAATCAGAAATTTAGGGATATGGGCTTTAGATTAGACTACGAGCAGTCTCTTTTTCACAGCTTAGTCCATCGAGCGAGAAACGAAGAAACATTAGCGAACGGTAATGGCCGTGCGAAACTGAGGCGCCTCCAGTTTCGCGCGTTCATTAACCATTCGCTAATGTTTTTTCGTTCCTCGCTTGATGGACTAAGCTGGGAAAGAGAGACTGCTCATAGTCTAGCTTTAGATAAAAATAGGAAATTCACTGTCGATAATTTTTCATTCCACGTTCAATGTAATGGAAAATATTGAGATTTTGCCTTATAGTGTATATAGTAAAGGTTTATTTAAAACTATTAACCAAGGTAGTTGAAAACCTAAAAACATAAGTCCCTCGGAGATACAGGGTGTATGTTGTTGGTACAGAGGGATGTTTTGTTTATTTTGTTGACATGTACATCGAAAGTATTTGTCAGGGGTGTTGCGAGTGCTATCCATGTTGGAATTTTTAATAAATTATGCTGATGTGCTAAATTGAGAAGATTCTAGAAAAGCACTGAGGTGGAACAGTAGGTTATTATTGTGATTAGTGAGGTGGAACAGGAGGTTATTATTTTTAATAATAACCTCCTGTTCCACCTCACTGACCACAATAATGACCTGTTGTTCCATTTCAGTGAGCATGTATGCAGATTATTACAAGTAATAACCTGTTCAAAACAATGAAAAGATGCATTAAATGACGCGAGTATACTCAGTTGCTACGAAGAACTACCGAGTGCATTGTTAAATGACGCAAGTATACTCAGTTTCTACGAAGAACTACCGAGTGCATTGTTTAATGACGCGAGAATACTCAGTTCCTACGAAGAACTACCAAGTGCATTGTTTAATGACGCGAGAATACTCAGTTCCTACGAAGAACTACCGAGTGCATTGTTAGATGACGCGAGTATACTCAGTTCCTACGAAGAACTACCAAATGCATTGTTAAATGACGCGAGTATACTCAGTTGCTACGAAGAACTACCGAGTGCATTGTTAAATGATGCGAGTATACTCAGTTTCTACGAAGAACTTCCGAGTGCATTGTTAAATGACGCGAGTATACTCAGTTGCTACGAAGAACTACCGAGTGCATTGTTAAATGACGCGAGTGTACTCAGTTTCTACGAAGAACTACCGAGAGCATTGTTAAATGACGCGAGTGTACTCAGTTGCTACGAAGAACTACCGAGTGCATTGTTTAATGACGCGAGTATACTCCGTTTCTACGAAGAACTGCCGAGTGCATTGTTAAATGACGCGAGTATACTCAGTTGCTACGAAGAACTACCGAGTGCATTGTTAAATGACGCGAGTATACTCAGTTGCTACGAAGAACTACCGAGTGCATTGTTAAATGACGCGAGTATACTCCGTTTCTACGAAGAACTACCGAGTGCATTGTTAAATGACGCGAGTATACTCAGTTGCTACGAAGAACTACCGAGTGCATTGTTAAATGACGCGAGTATACTCAGTTTCTACGAAGAACTACCGAGTGCATTGTTTAATGACGCGAGAATACTCAGTTCCTACGAAGAACTACCAAGTGCATTGTTTAATGACGCGAGAATACTCAGTTCCTACGAAGAACTACCGAGTGCATTGTTAGATGACGCGAGTATACTCAGTTCCTACGAAGAACTATCGAGTGCATTGTTAAATGACGCGAGTATACTCAGTTCCTACGAAGAACTACCAAGTGCATTGTTTAATGACGCGAGAATACTCAGTTCCTACGAAGAACTACCAAGTGCATTGTTAAATGACGCGAGTATACTCAGTTGCTACGAAGAACTACCGAGTGCATTGTTAAATATTCAAACATCACCGATTTCTTTGTGACACTGCTTTTGCGGCTGCAGTTCAAATAAAAAATTCATAAGTACTTATATATATTAGACATATTAGCTTTGTTTGCTATAAGCCAGTCGGAAAGAAGTAACTTTTTTCAGAAATATGGCATAGTGTTTTTACGAGGTTTTTTTGAAGTTACATAACAGTATCAGTATTATTTAAGAGTTAACAGCTAGATGCACAGGCTAACAGCGTAAATGAGACGACGGGACTTGTAACATAAGGTTTCTTTAGGTTACAGTATACATTCGACGGCGTTTCCAGTGTAACAGCTCTTAAGCATCTCAAGATTTCTCTTAAGATACGTTAACGCCTATATCAAATTAAGTCTTATAATAAACCAATCATTTTCTAATAGAATGATTTGTCAAATTTTTTTTTCCAACGTCTAAGTGTGGGCGTCCAAAACAGCTTTTGAAAGCTATACCTCAAACCAATTATTACATTTTGCAAACATGATTTGTTCTTGGGTTTCCGGGCCCGAAGCGCTAAAAACATTGTCGCCGTTTTCCCATATTCCATCAATTGCAATGAAAAGTTACAGAACATTTTCGAAATAGAACGAAAAATTGATTGATCGCGCGGAAATGGTTCTGAACGAAAAATTTTTCAGAAATAACAAATTCGGCGAAACGTTTTGATAGCAATATGTTAACCTCGCTACTGTCCACACTAGAGGAAAATCTTTGAGTTGTAGCTCCCTAAAAAAGAGAGCGGAAAAGTTACTTTGAGAAAACAGCGCTTAGGAAAATATCCCGCTCTATAAACAAACTTCCGGTCAAAACGTTTTACTGTCCTTTCCTCGTCAATTTTCACCTTTTTTCATTATTTTCTTTTTGGATGAAAGATCTTTCTGCAACCAAAACTAACATGAAGAAACTGGTCAATCTGAAGGGACTCTGTAACTTTAACTTTCTTCCATCATTAAGGTGGGTTCCCCTAGTTGGCTCGTTTAATGAAACAGTAACTATCGTCCACCAATCACAATAGAGCGGTTTTCAGTTGAGTGACGTAAAACCAAAACCAAAACCAAAGTAATTTGAGGGACAATGAGAGCAAACTGATTATCCCACTGCCCCGCACTAATTTCCTTAAAAAACAGTTTTAGATCCAGATACAATGGTGCGGTCATCTGGAATAACCTTTCCCTGGAACTGCGGCAAGCGGAAACTATCAATAGTTTTCGAAGGGGCTGTCACAATGTTTTTGCTTGATCTTCTATACACGGCATTCTTGCAAAGTATGTTTATTATTTCTCGAGGGTGAGGATAATTTTTACATATTTTAATTTTTTAGCATTATTTTCTAGGAATTTTGATACTTGTCGCCGGCACCAAGCGCCGGCACCAAGCGCGGGAAAACGCGTGCGAGCAAATCACGATTGGTTTTGGTTTTACTTCTGATTGGTTGAGAAAATGGCGCGAGATTTTTTAACGGAGCTCTGGCGGGCCGAAGGCCCGCCGCGGAGCCCCATACTCATAGAACCTATGCCGTCATTCATGGCCATGGCTAGCGGAATGTTTCGCGGGCGGCGTCTGAAACATGTGTGGCAGTCGCGCAAGGCTAGCTCGCGGGCGCGTATGACATCGCAAAACATGCGCGTATGACGCCACACAATATTCGGGATCTTAGCAATTTTGAAACCAAAGCGAGGTTTTGTTTTTTCTCGTGGCTACATGGCCAATGTCACGTCAGCTCGGTAAACACGTTAGTTGGAGCTGTGTTTAGCGGAGAAAACCTTTCCAAATTAAAGTCGTTATTTCCCTGCATTTTTTTTCGCGGTTTGCTACTCAAGACAAGGATACTAAGTTAAGGATACTCAGAAGCCGCTATAGTGGAAAAAGAAGAGCTTTTAGGGATAAAATCTTGCTTCGAGGAACTTCATACGTTTTTATCAATGCGGGAGCAATGCGCGGAGATGTTTCTCACTTCGGGTTTCAGAACTGAAGAAGCGGAGATTTAAACAATTTCCAAGCAGTGGAGGGATTAAAAGATAAAACAAAATGCATTTTTCGATGAGAATTTATGTTGATATCAATCTGTTACTGACTTAAGTTTTCTTTGTCGTTAGTTTTGGAGAATTGTTTATAAAACGTGCTCAAATTCAGTTGTATTGATTTCTTAAATTTCAAAGACAGTTCGGCCTCGATGCGCTATAAATGGTAAGCGTTTTGTTTTTACTCGTGGCGAAGCACACGAGTTGTAAATCCGGCGTTGACTTTTCTTGTTTTAGTTTTTTTTCGTGTCACATTAGCGCATGCAAATTTATGCACGCATATTTAAGTCTATATCGACGACTATATGGCTTTCGACCATGAAATACATATCGTAAAATCTCTCCGTGTGTGTACTCGAGAAGCAAGATAAAGAACTACTGCGTACAACTGCACACTTTCAAGACAATTCAAGGCGTTCATGGATGGATAGGACCGTTTGATATTGTGTTCGCCGCTTATTCCTGTAGGATTTTTGCTCTGGCAAGTTCTGTGTTTTATATATTAAACTTGCCATTTGCTTAGCGATCGAGCTCCGGGTCGAGCTTAAGTGTCATGGTCTAGTGAATGCAGTGTAGTCTTACTTTTAAACCCGTGTATACGTGAAAGCATGATGAGCAGGTTATCGGCAAGGGTGTTATAAAATTCACTCTCTCTCTCACTCACCCACTCACTCACTCGCTCCTTCCATCAGCTGTAAACTTAGTGAGCAAATGCTTTGTTACGAACACGTTTCGTAACAGGAATTCAACGTGAATCCAACGATAACAATAATTAATTTGATGTAAACGAATATAGACAACATAAGCTTACAGATGTTTCGCATTTGGAGTTTTTAGTGCAACATTAAAATCGATCTAAAAGGATTTTGCAACCAAAACACCGTTCTGATGCGTATCTAGCTTAAAATAATAAAATTTAGTTCATGGGTTGTATGTGCTCTTGGACAGCGCAGTGATTGAGTTTGTGGCTTAGTCCCGGACGGCCCGAGTTCTAATCTCCATAAAGTCCTCCTTTTTGTTTTCTTTTTTCGAAGTGGAC